>JAIUCV010000023.1:0-494603 GCA_026724425.1 Erythrophleum ivorense | reverse complement strand
AAATTTTAAGGGAGGAGAATATGAAGATGCAAAGAAATCCAAGTAAAAAACCATGAAATTGCAAGATCGAAAGTTAGGGTTTTGATTGCACCTTGAATACTATCATGAACCCTAGCCATATTTTATGATGTTTAAGAGTTCATATAGGCTCTTAAGACACTAAGAGAACCTCCTACATGATTCACCCATCAAGGAAGCAAGAAAACTCCATTGATGCCTTATGGAAGCATAGCTGCGGCCAAGGAGAGTTCATGCACCTAAGGAGTGTTTTGATTTCTTCCAAGCTTAGTTTTGCATCATGTATGATGGAAGTATATGAGAGTAAGCCTTGGAAAAAGTTTAGAAACCATATAGTGAAATGGCTTCATATGTTCTGTAATATGGCTTAAAGAAGCAACACCTAGCTAGGCTCCTAGAATTGATTGTGTGATGACTCCAAGAGGTTTAAATGGAGTCAAGAATCATAGATAAATGGAATAGAAGGGAGCCAAGATGATGTTTTCTTAAGGTTGCTTCACTAAGTGCATATGGTACCATAATAGAGCTTTATGAGTTACCTAACTTTTCTAGTGATTGTGTGGCCTTAGACTTTGCTTCAAAAGTATAATTAGCTTCCATATGATGTGTCTAAGCCAAAAGGAATGATCCTCTACCTTTTTGGGTGTGTGAGTCAAGGGAGAGAATTCAAGGCTGAAGGAAAAAGTATGTAAATACAAGTAAGGTAGCTCTCTCTACCTTTTCTCATGCATGAATGCTTGCTTTACTTGTCTTTGAATGTGTGTATATGTATTTCAAGCCATGACAAATGTTTAGCATGAGCTCTTTACACCATGGTACCATTATGATGCATTATGTTTTCCAATCCAAATAATATTATGATATTTGCCTTGATTTGCTTGAGTGTGGTGAGGCCAAAAACCCTTAACCATGGTGAGAATGAGCCAAGAACCCTTAAGATTGGTTGAGATAAAGTAAAGAGACTCCTAAAAGTGAGGTTAACTCCCAAGAGCATGGTGAGTCTAATAACCTTTTAAAGAATGGGTAAGGCAAGTCTAAAATTTACAAGTGAATGGGTGAGGCAATCCACTTGTTTGGCAAGCCTATATATGCTATGAATGACTTTTTCAAATGCTAAAAAATGCTTCTTGAATGATTGCACAGTCCATATGCCATACATGCATTTGTTAAAACTTGTTTTGCATGCTTTATATATGATTGAATGGGAGATGAACTATTAGATTCTTTGAATCTCATCGCCTCCTCTCCAATGTTCTAATATGCTAGGTGGACCAAGAGAGCAAGGTAATGAAGCGGACCACCTTGATATGAGAGCTTGATATCAACATGCATAGTTTTTTTTCTTTAAAGCCATATTGATGTCAAATGATGTTGCCTATTGTTGTAAATGGTATATGACCTCTTTAACATATATAATTATGATATATGTCATGTATAAATAGGAAAAAAATGATATGTGACCATTAGAATGTGATTTGGGTATGTTATGACATTGTAACTTCTTGAATGGTTTTATAGAATGTGCATAAATGGAAATGGAGTAGCCAAAATGAGATGTATGGAGTTTGGGATGATTTGACAGCTTACACAAGTCCTAATTATGCTTTTAGACTTGCCCAAGAGGTGTCAAACCCTAAAGAAAGCCATTTGGACATTTTGGTATCCTATATGGAGCCAAAATTAACCATAATGGAACCCTATATCACTTTTTTATCCAAATGAGATCTTCTTGATATGATATTTGGTATGAAATTAGGGGTTATTGAGAGCTTTTTGGGAAACTAAAGAACAAAATTTTCAGAGGTCTACAGAATATTTGCTGAATTTTCAAATTTGGCAATTTTTTTGGTTTTGGTCATGTTACTATTTACTCAGGTCCGAAAATGAAATTTGTCACACAGTGTCCAAATGATGTCTAATTGTCACAAAAATTTTGCACAAAGACATTAGACATTTCTGATGACTTGTGCCAACTAGAAGCACCTCATTTCGATATCTAGATAAGGAGATATGATTTTCAAAGAATCTGTCCAGTATTAGGAACTCCAGCCAACCTCAATTACTATTTGATTAAGTTTTGAGGTCTGGATTTGCCTGAACCAATTTGGAGTTATTTTTTCCCTTTATCTAACATCCATAGCTTTTCATATTGGTATCATTTGCATGTATTGGATTTTTGTGAATAATTTTGGACATTTTTGAAATTTGCTGCAAAATTTTGTGAAAACACTAGTGAATAACCTGACTTTAGACTTTTTGAATGTCAAACACCTTCTGTGATGGATGTTATGTGCTAGGCATATTTTAGCATGAAGTAGACATGTATAGCTTTCCAGAATAGCCAAGAATACATGATTTTGATTTTTCTATAATTAGTTATGATTTTTCAAAGTTTGTGATAGAAAATGTAAAAAATCTGGCCGAAAATATATGTATGTATTTCATACTTCTGTTTGACTTTCATGATATTAGGCCACTTTTGTTGATGCAGATGAGTTGTATCATGTAATTAAATATGAGAATGTGATGTATCACTCACATGGTCCACATGACATCGAATAAAATTTTTATACTCGGCGATGCTCAATTATTCATTATTTTATGTTATTTTCTTTGTTCTTCCATGAGTTACATGATGTGAAGCATGAGGAATAGCATGAGATAAGTTAGGAAATTATGGTGTTTAGTCTTAACAATTTTAAGGATTCTTGGCTTATCCTTATCATAGCTAAAGAGTTCTTAGCTTCTCCAACTCAAGCAAACAAAACAAACATAATACACATAATTTGAAAACATAATGCATCATCATGGTATTATGGAATAAGAGCTCATTGCTAGAACATGTTTCATAGCTTGAAAACACATATACACATATTCAAGGACAAGTCAAACATACATTCATGCATGAAGAAGGTGAAGAGAGCTACCTTGCTTGCATTTATACACTTTTTCCTTGAGTCTTGAATCCTCTCCCTTGACCTCACACATCCAAGAAGGTGGAGATCACTTCTCTTAGCCTAAACACAATTATGGGAGCCAATTAAGTTCATGGAATCAATTCTAAGGCCACAAATCTTCCTCAAATACTACTTGGTCTATTAACTTCTTTAAGGTTCTAAGAATGCACCTAATGAAGCAACATCCATCAAATGAGTTCTAAACTCCATTCTTTCTTTTCAAATATGATTCTTAACTCTTTTTAAGCCTCTTGGAGTCATCACACAGTTAAAAACAAAGAGTCTAACTATATGTTGCCTTGCTTTAGGTCATATTATGGAACCTATAAGGCTAACTCACTTTCTATGGTTTCTAAATTTTTCCCAAGGCCTCCACTCATCTTCACTCATCATATATGACTCAAAAATAGACTTGGAATAAATTAAAACTATCTCTAGGTATCCCAACTCATCTAAGCCGAGACTATGCATAGGTTTTAGCCTTCATGAACTTTGCTTTATTTTCTTGATGGAGGAAGCACGTGGGGAGACTCTAGGGATCTTAGGAGCTTAGTTAAAACTCTCATTTAGGCATACAAATTAAGGTATCAAATCAGATTTTATAAGGAGCATATAAAACCCTAGAATTTACATCTTGAATTTCCATGGTTATTTGTTAAGTTTCTTTGCATATTCTTAATCTCCACACTCTTTTTCCTAAGAATCACCCTTGGTTTTGCCCAAAAACTAAGCCTTCCTATGACTTCTTGAGTGGGGCGAACCATGGAGAAGAGGAGCAAGGGGTAGCAACCATGGAAGAAGAAATTACCTTGTTTTTCCTTATTTCTCACTTGAATCTTTTCTTCTTTGGCCCTTCTCTCTTCGAATCTGAATTTTTCCCTTAATTTCTCCCTTAAAACAGATTTATAAACTTCATTATAATCATAGGAAATAAAGGAGAATGGAGGAGAAGAGGTTTGGAAAGGAAAAAGTATGAAAAACTACTAAAATTCCATACCTTCAAGACTTGATTTCTCCTCCTCTTCCTCTTCTTCTTGTGCACCACTCTCCTAGGGTTTCTTCTCTAGTTCAGGGTAGAAAAATATGAGGCTATGTGAATGGGAGAGTGGGGCACCCTATATATATAGGTGGAGGAAGAATGACTTTCAAAATTTTCTATTTTGCCCTTTGTTTTTGACATTTTTGTTCTAATTTTGTTTAACTCCTTTTGAGAACCATCTTTTCCATTATGAAATTTAGGTTCCCAATTAGTATAATGCCTTTGGAATCACTCAAATCTAAGCTAAAAACCTTCCCAAACGAATCTGCAAAAGTTCGGGTACACTGACATTGGAAAACATCCATCGGAGAGGTTTTAACTGTCTCAAGACTTGTCATGGTTTTCAATGTCTCTGAGAACCCTAGAGAACTCAAAATTTTCATTTAAAAAGCCCTCCTGTGTGAATTCCAAAATTTGCTCAAAATGATGAAAATACCTTACATTTTGTTAATCTTTTGTCATAATTTATTTCTTCATTCTAGCTTGATTTTTCTTTCTTCTGAGCCTGTGATTCTCATTTTTAGAAGTCTAGAATGCTTCTCCAATTTTTTGGGACCTTAACTAAGTCATTTCGAGGACTTCCTTTTGTATTTGGTGAATTTTATTCGTTTACAAAAAAAATCATACGTTATGTTTTCTCACGTTTTCTCTCATTTTCAGAAAACCAAATATTACATAAGGATTATGCATTTAAAGAAGATATTTAAGATAATGAAGTGAAAATCTGAGCAGAAGGCCTTTTTGGCCATATCCATCTAGAGAAAGAAGCAGATTAATAGTGGAGGAGTATAGAACTAATCATGAGGTCAAAGAACAATTCGATCAACTGGGAGACTTTCTTACATGAATTTTATGAGATATACTTCCCTAACTCGATTAGGGATGAAAGAGAATCAAAATTTATTCTACTAAAGCAGACAGAGAATATGTTAGTAGATCAGTACATAGCCAAATTCATCGAGCTCTGCAAATACTCCTCTTATCTTCAAAAGCAAGATGATTAAGATAGAGGGCAGATAAGCCAGAAAAGGGGTTGTTGCTTGAGATTAGAGACAGGGTTATGCCTTAGAGAATTAGATATTTCAATGCTTTAGTTAAGGTATACAAAGTGATTAGAAGCAATTTGAGAAGAATGCAAGTAGTTCTAAAACCCCCTCTTGAGATTAAGAGACCCTGAGAAGAAGACATAGCCATTGGTGGTAACAAGAAAGGTAGTGAAAGGCCATGTAATAGAAAAGGCTTAAATAAAAAGAAGGTTTAATCAATCATGCACAAGCAATTCCACCTCGGTAGCATGCAACAAGTATGGTAAGAAAAATGGTTGCCATACCATGTTTAGCAGGCTAGAATATCTGCTACAGATGTGGAAAGCCGAGACAGATGGCTAGAGATTGTCCCTAGTAGAGAAAGGTAGTTCCTGCACCTAGATTGCAAACATAGGGTAGAGTTTTGTCTTAACACAATAGGAAGCTATAATACCTTAGTCTCTTAGCTCTTACACAATGGTCCCATTGTTTATCTCAATACATTTCATACATATTGGAGAATAAGTATGATGAATCATACACTTTACATGAAAATAATGCATAAATGATGGTATTAAAATGTGTTACATAAAACCTCATTACTTCATTTTATGCTCCATGGACCATTTGGATTTACCAACATCATTCTCCATCCATAACATATCCCACAAATCATAAAACACATTAAACATCTTAAGATCCTTGAGTTTTAAGCCACATCCCACAAAATCAATGATTTGCTTGCATTTTGTTACATTACATAGAGCTTTAAAATTCATCTTAAGCTCCATGGACCCTGTGAACTCCTCAATATCATCCTCTACTCATAATCCATCCATACAAGTTCTAAACATCATAAAACATCATATACAATTCAGATTGGAAGCCCACATCAGGAAAATTAAAAGTTACTCTCAAGTCCAGCTTTCAAGATTTTGACATCAACTTTGGAAAATCATAATTAATTCTAGGAAATTGAAATCAAGCAAATGATAGCTTTCCAGAAATCTCTGAATATTAAATACAAGTTAAAAATTATTCCAAGCCATAAAAACATCAATTAGACCATGATTGATAATAGAATAGGACCAAAGGTCTAGCTGCCCAAGTTTAATATCACAGGTTTCTATATATAATTTCAAAAATTCATAACTAATCCTAGAAAAATCAAAATCAAGCAAACCATACTATTTTGGAAATATGAGGATGTTAACTAGAAACTAAAAATATTTCAAGACCAAACAAAAGCATTACCCCTTGAAAATTGATGGAAGAGTACCAAAGGTCCTGCTATGTTATTGGTACTGACCATCAACTTCAAAAATTCATATCTCCCTCAATATAAATCCAAATGAGGTGATCTCAATGGTTATAGAAAGCTTATCATGTCTAATTTATGTCTTATGCATTGGATAACATTTGTCCCTTGGATGACATAGGCGAAAAAACTGACCATATGAACAGTGCTATTACCATTTTAGCAACTTTTTTTCAACTTTAAAAATTCATAATTAATTCTTTAGAGTTCCAAAATAATGTGTCTTAGTCTCTACAAAAAACTCTAAATGACACCTATATTTAGGCCAAAATTTTATGGAAAATTCATTCATTTGGTTAGTTTGAAACTAAGGGAGCCAAAATAGGCCTTTTAGGCACTAAATGGGGTCAAATTTATACCAATTGCTATTCGACCTTGGCTATAACCTCTTGAGCACGTGAGAATGGTCAAAAACAACATGCAAAACTCATCCAAGAGGTTTAATTATCCATACATCACAAAGCCACTTTCTTACTTGTTCATATATATAAGAATTCATAACCATATTAGCATAAGAATGTCAAGAACATGCATACTCATTCTTATGGTTCCAAAACCAATACACACATGTTATATTCATGCATTTACATGTGTTCAAGTGTCTACATATCATATACAACATATGGTTACATCATTTGGCACTAATATGTCAATAAAATGACTATATAGCAAATTCCTTGTCAAAGTCCTTGGATAAGTGGTGTCTTCCATTCCTTGGCTCACTTGGTCTACCTAGGCGTAGTTAGACATTGGAAGGGAAAGAGTAAGATTCTAAGAATCTCAATAGTTTTAACCCTTTCAATCATACATAATAGCCATATTTTCAAGTCCAAGAATGCATATATGAACATTAAGCTATTAGTAACCATACATAAATTTATTTTCATGTGCAAGAAGCTCATACATATCATGCATTAGATTTCAAGAGCATTGGTTTAGCCTTACCCCCATTTCCTTAGAACTTTTGGACTTGCCTCACCCATTTTCAAGGGATTTTTGACTAAGCCTCACTCTTCTTGAGACTTTTGGCTCATCTTGCTTTTGCTAAAGGACTTTTAACTTCACTAAGCTTATTCAAGCCATAACATATTCATAAAACATATTTTATGCACATAACAGTGCCATGGCATATAGAAAATAGCTATACACATTTCTCATGGCATAAACATACATACACACATCTAAAGACAACAAAAAAGCAACTAAGAATGTATGAGAGAAAAGTTAGAGAGTTACCTTGGAACCAATGCCACACACTTTTCCAGTGAAATCTTCCTCCTTCTCTCAGCCAAGGCTTGCTATTAGGTGACCCTTAGTTTCCTTGGCCTAGACACACTAAATGAGGCATATTTAGGTCATGGGAAATAAACCTTGACGTCTCTCAAGTGCTATACTATGTTACTTTCTCATATGGTTCCATTATGCTTCCATATAAGACACAATGAAGCAACTTTTAAAATTCATGATCTTGGCTCCCATTTTCTATTCATTCTAGGTCTCTTAACTCCATTTGGACTCCTTGGAGTCATCACACATTCATTTTAAAGAGCCTAGCTATAAGTTGCTTCCTAATGTCTCATTATGGAGTCTACACCTCCATCTCACATTTCAAGGTTTCTAAATTTTTTTCAAGGCTTTCTTTGATATTCTTCCATCATATCTAGTCTCATTCTAAGCTTAGAACAAATTAAAACACTTCCTAGGTGCTTGGTATAGCCTAGGCTAAGACATTCTCCTTGTTTACAGCCCTTGGAGTTTGCTTCACTTCATGAAGGGGATAGCACTTATATAACTTCGTAAAGGTCCAAGGGACTTATACCAAGTCTTACATAAGTACCATCTAGGAAAAATCAAACTTAAACATTTGTCTTAAAACCCCAATATTCTTAATCTTGGATTTCATTGCTTCCCATTTGATTCCAATGGACTATTCTTAATTCCCACACTCCTAAAAACTTGTTTCTTTCTTACTAAGGTTAAAATTCATCTCCTCTTAGATGGGCTAAGTCTGACCAAAAATCACCCAAGAGAAAACAACAAAGAGGAAGCAAGACAAGTCATAATTCTTACCTTACTTACTAGCTTTCTCAAGGTGCTTTGCTATGCTTCCAAGAGCCCTTGAAGTTGCTATCCTCTCCTTGCTGAACCAGCCACCAATGATGACCAATTAAAGTGTTAAAACGATAAAATAAAAAAGAGAAGGAGTGGAAGAAGTTTTCAGAAGAAAAGGGAGTGAAAAAGTGTGTATTTTCTTACCCTTTTAAGGCTTCTTCTTCTTCCTTTCACTCCTCTTCTTGTGTGCCCTCTAGGTCTGAGTTTGGTTCTATTTCAATGTGTAAGAGACTGGATTAGAGTGGTTGAACAGATTGGAACGTTTTAAGAAGCCTAGGGGTCCATTTTCATAAGTTTTCAACTTTGCAATTTAGTCCCTCATATTAGTTTTTACCATTTAGATTCATTTCAACTCTTTTTTGATATCCATCTTTTCCATCATAAAATTTGGGTCCTCTAATTCATAAAATGGTTTTGGTTTCACCCAAATTGGATTTAAAACTATTTTGAATTGTTTGGTCAAAGTTTTGGCTAACTAATAGCCAAAATAGCTTACCGGAGGGGTTTTAACTATTCCTGAATTTTCATGGTTTTCAGGGCCTCTGAGAACCTTGAAAAACTCAAATTTTTTATTTAAAAAGCTCTCCTATGAGTTTTTCAAATTTTTTAAAAATTATGAAATTGCCCTAACTTATTTTAGCAAATTTTCTTAGCTCTTTTTGGTTTTTAAGCATCTTAAGCCTCAAATTCTTATTTTCTATTATTTAAAATTTTATCCTAATTTTACTTAGCCTTAATCATTCATTTTAGGGGACTTGATTTTATATTTAGTGAGTTTGTGCCTTTAAGGAGAAACTGGATGTTACATTTCTCTCCCCTATAATAAATTTCGTCCTCGAAATGTATGGGTATAATCTCATCTAGCTTTTCTCGTATTGTCATTAACTGGCCCTTTCTTTCCCTTATTCCTGGCTCTATTTACTTTTTCTAGAGACTAAGCTCTTTTAAATTTCTTTTTGCTAGGGAATTTCCGTTTCTAGCATACTGTATCTAAGTCTTTTTCTCTGTACTATTACTATAAAGCACATGACTTGCTCTTATCATAAGGGAAATTAATGTAACACCACATTCATCTAGCCTTTCCCTATCTCATTTCTAGTTACATTTCCTTGGCATAGCAAGATTCTAAGAAAAATTCAATTAAAATAATGGATTATTTTGCGTTACATCAGACTTAAAATTTTTGTTTCATGCCTCATGGGTCATTTCAACTCACTCATATCATTCTCCAATTAAATTACGTTCATATAACTTAAAATTATCTCAAAATATCACAAGAATCCTGAGTTGGTAGCATATATACACAAAAATCACATGTTCAGTCTCGGGTTCTGCTGCCAGATTTCTCGTGCCAACTTGGAAATTCATAACTAATTCTAAAAAAAAATCAAAATCAAGCACACTATGCCATTCTAGAAAGCTAAAGATGTTAAATTTAGGCTAAAATAAGTTTAGATGAAAACATAAATGTTAGTTATAGAAAATTGATGGAACAGTACCAAAGGTACTGCTACATTACTAGTACAGTCTCCAAATTTTAAAAACTCTCTTCTAAGGCCTCCAAATGAAGTGATCTTAATGGCCATGGAAAGCTTATTATGTATTGTTTATACCTATAAAATTTCATAAAAATTGGATACCATTTGACCCTTAGATGATACAAGAAAAAAAATTGACCATATGAACAGTAACCATACTAATTAAGTAGCTTTTTGGCAACTTTAAAATCATTATTAATTCTCTAGAGATCCAAATAATTTGGTATTTAGCTTTTCAAAAATCTCTAGATGAGACCTATATGCATGCCAAATTTTATGGGAAAATTCGTCCATTTGATCAGTTTGTAACGTAGGGTTGCATAATGGCATTTTTATGCCTCTTAAAGGGTCACTAATGGTCCATTTTGGCTTCTAGCTTTTCTAAAACCACTTGAGCATGTGGAAAAGCATCAAAATAGACCTCTAACTATCTCTAAAGGGTCTAAATATCCATACACTCTCCCACTTGTTGCTATACACAAAGAACTTATATACATAACTTGGCATTTCAATGTCAAAAACATTCCATATCATATATATGCTTCCAATTCTCATACATACTTCACATATCCATGTATATACATATATTCAAGAGGTTATACATCATATACATCATAAGTTTATATCATTTGACAAAAAAAAATGGTTACAATACAAGCATTTAGCAAATCTCTTGTCAATCTTCTTACCTTTAAGTGTGGTGACTTGCATTTTTTTGCTCACATAGTCCACCTAGACATGTTAGGACAATGGAGAGGGAAGAGTGAGATTCTAGAAATCCCAATAGCTCTTTACCCTTTCGAACATATATGATGGATGTAATTTCAAGTCCAAGAATACATGTATGACTATCTTGAAATTCATATACATACATGGAACAATTCTCATATTCAAGAAAACATATTCTTCATATATAGGTTTGTCAAGAAAATAGTTTAGCCTCACTCATGTTCCTTGGGACTTTTAGACTTGCCTCACCACTTTTAACGGACTTTTGACTAAGCCTCACTTTTCTAGAGACTTTTGCCTTTGTCTCACTCACTTTTAGGGATTTTGGCTTATCCTCACCCTTACTAAGAAACTTTTGGCCTCACCAAGCTCATGCAAGCCAAAACACATTTATAAAACATCTTTTAACAATATATACAAAGCATCATGGCACTATAGCATGTAAACATTGGCTAAAAACATTTTTCAAAGCATAAACATACCTATACACATTCAAAGATAAGAAAACACCTAAAGATGTATGAGAGAAAGGAGAGAAAGCTACCTTGAATACAAGAACACACTTTTTCCTTTGGATTTTCTTCTTTTTCTTCGGCCTAGACACATCAAATAGGGTTTAATTATACTCTTAAAACAATTTTGAATGCCATACATACTTTAAAAAAACTTGGTTGCTCATATAGTTCAATTTTGGCTCTATAAAGCACCTAATGAAGCAACACTAAGAATTCATGATCTTGGCTCCATTCTTTTCTTCAATCTTTGATTCTTGACTTCATTTAGACTCCTTGGAGCTATTACACAATCACTTTAAGGAGCCTAGCTATAGGTTGCTTCTTTGAGTTATATTATGGAACCTACACCTCTATCTCACTTATTAGGCTTTCTAAATCTAAGACTTCCTCTTATCCTCTCTCATCATATATGATGCAACTCTAGGTTTAGAAGGAATTAAAACACTTCTTCAGTGCTTTTTCTCTTCTTGACTGAGACTTAGCCTTCCTTAGTACCAATGGAAGTTGTTTTATTTTCTTTGATGGCAGATGCATGTAGGAGGCTTCCTTGGTATCTTAGAAACTCATACAAACTCTTAGACACCTTAAATTATGGTTAGAAATCTTCATACAAATTAAGGTGCAACTAAAACCCTAAGTTAGACATCTTACAAATTCATAGTTCTTTTTCTGTTATCGTTGCATGTTCTTGTTTCCTACACTCTAATTCTTATGTTTCACTCTTGGTTTGGTTCAAAACTCATTCCTTCCTTACTGTCTTAAGAGTGGCTGAAACATACATAAAGGAGTGTAAGGAAGAGCAAGCATGGAAACAAGAAGTTTACCTTGGTTTTCTAGCTTTCTTAAGAGCCTTTCCCTTTGCTTTAGTTCTCCCCATGAAATTCAAACTTCTCCCCTCTGGTTAAGGCTCAAAATAGAACCAAATACTTCAATAAACCATAGGAAAGGAGAGGAGAATAAGGAGAATGAGTTTGCTAAAAGATCAAGAATTTTCTTACCTTTTCTCAAGTTTTTCTCCTCCCTTAAAGCTCCCTCTTGGTGTGACCTTCTAAACAGAATTCTCTTTTGATCTTAGATAGAACACAAGGTTGGTTAATAAGGGAGAGAAGGGGGACGCACCACTTAAGAAGAAGAATTAAAAATTGTTGCAAGAAAGTTCCATATACGTCTCGTTTTCTTGTCATTTTTGTTTTTGATCCATTTTAGCTTTTTTTTAGAACGGTATTTTCCATCATAAAATTTAGGTTTTTAGTCTTATATAATGCCTTTAGAATCACTCAATTTTGGGCTAAAACCTTCCCGAATAAAAAGGTCAAAGTTTGGTCAACCATTGTTAAAAAACGTATACTAGAGGGATTTTAACTATCTCAAAGTTTCCCATGGTTCTCAGAGCCTCTGAGAACCCCGAAGAGCTCAAATTTTCCATTTAAAAAGTCCTCTTATGTGTATTCTAAAAATTACCTAAAATTATAAAAATGCTATTACGTTTTGCAACTATTTTTTTTTAATTTTATCTATTCATTTTGGCTCTTTTTTCAGGGCATCTTTGGCTTTAGATCTTCATTATTTAAGGTATAGATTATTACTCTAATTTTATTAGACCTTAAATCATTTTCTTTGGGGGATTTCATTTTATATTCAGTGTATTTTGCATATTTACAAAAAAAATGGACATTACATTTCTCACATTTACGAAGAGACTGGATGTTACAATTAACCTTTATCATATGGACATATTTTGATAACTGGTCTGTATAATAGGAGAGTATACTGTTTTACATTTGATTAGTCTTAACCTGTTAAGAGGGGTTGACTTTTCTGCTTAGTGGACTTATTTGCATATGCCTTTGGAGATAACTCATTTAGTATTAAATCTCCCTTATCATCTCTTAATAGCTTTCTTTAAAATCTCACTATCTTTTTCTAGTCATTAGCAGCCATCAGAGACTTTTATTGCTTACTTATCTTATTTAAGAATTTAGTCCACTGTTTCACTTTACTTTCTTTCTTACTAACTCATCTAATGGTCATGATTCATATTTCTTTTTGTCATAGGCTTCATACTTTAGCCACAATTGGGATCATGGCCCTTTAAGGAGTTTCTATTCTTGATTGCCCCAGTTTCTTTGCTTACTATGATGCTTGCCTCTTTAGGTTTGAACTTCTCTTTACTTTCTTTACTCACTTGAAAGTGAGCACTATTTAATCTCTCATCTTAATAATTGACTAGCATGACTCTTTAACATTCATACTAGTATTGAAGAGCAACTACCACTGACTAATAATGAATGCTTGTGGGATGATAACTTTCCTCATAGTCCCAACTACTGGAGACATGATCTACCACTTGTCCCGTCATAAAGAGCTGCACTCGACCCCTTTCTAAACATATAGCTCTATCATATAAGCATTTCTTTCTTCCTTGGTTAGGTTTAGTATCTGCTGGGTAATGGTTCCTTTACTTATAACTCTGGAAAGCTATTTTCTTACTTTTCTCATCCCACATACTATGTTCATTTGTCAAAAAGGTCCAGTTAGTGGTCTAACAGTCTGAGTATAGCTTTAATATCTTTGGTGGCAATAGTCTATCAGACTTAGGAGGTCTCTAGTATCTGAGATGAAAACTATCTGAAACTATACTATTCTCTGAGAGTAACTGATTTGTAAAAACTATCTCAGAATGTCATCTTCCTGAGAATTGCTGTGCTATAATAGTAGGCTCTTTGTAACTTTGTGGGATCTACTGCGATCCCTAAGTCTATTGTGATCTCTCAGAACCACACTATGGTTTATTGTAATCCACTATACTATGCTAAGATCTATCTCTGGGAGACATTAAAGCCTAATATCACTGTATCTAATTGTAAAACACATACTTACTAAGTCTAGCAACTACTGCTCATGATCTCTAAGGCTAGACTCAGATATTTGTTGTGCTCTTCATATGAAGTGGGTTCTGTATCACCTACCCCTTTGTGATCCCGTCATAATCATGTTTAGAAGTATTCTAACTTTCACTTAATACTCTCTATGGGATCTTTAGGTTCCCACTTCAAGCTTATTCACTCAAGTTTTCTTTCTTTCTTTACTCTTACTAGCTTACTTACTTTATCTTATTAACATACAACTAGGCACACACTTTGCATATTTTCATTCTATCATTTCTCTTATATCCTCCCACTTCTGACTATGTCCATGTTCTGCTTTCAAGTGCCTTTAGCACCAGGGCATCTTACACATCAAGTGCGACTAACATCTCTTGTAGGATAGAGATCATATACCGGCCCCTTTCATTTCATTTAGTCATATCATAAGGGACTTATACTATGCATACTAAACTCGCGTTATTAGACTTTTAACATTCTCATGCTAGTAGCACGTTCCTTATTCATCATTATTTTTTATTGGGGATTCCTTTCTGCATACTTTTCTTACAATTTTCACATCATCAAAATCCCTCAACTTCTTTTTATCTCATATGACACTAGGAAACAGGGAACTCTTTCCCTAATTTCTCACATCATTTGCTATTTTATCTCGAAGTCATTTACGTTGCCCAATTATCTCTATCTAGGGCATCATATCATGCTTTATGGATATTCATACCAAGGACAACAATGCTTACTTAAGCACTTATCCACATAATCTCTACATCTATTCTCAGGTATTATGTCCTCAGTTTTATTATCATCCCATATTCCAGGGTCATCTATCACTTCTTTATAAATCTATTATTATTCTGCTCCTTTATGCTCAAGAGTATTTTTATTTTTCTTGGGTTCACCTCTACTTGCTCACTTTCTATAAAATGGGGAAGGTCTAATTCCTCTTATTCTCTTGCTTTATTCTTTTCAATTAAACCATTCCTTTGTAAGGAATTTTATTTCATTTGAACCCCAGAGTTTATCTTCTATAAAGCTTTTGGCTTACATTTCATCTTTGTATAATGCTGGATCTCACTTTTTAGGTGGCTTCTGACTTTCTCTAGCTTCCCTGGGAGCACTAAGGCGCTACTTATTTGCCTCAACTCCTCCCTACACTCTGGTTAGAAGGCTAGGTCTTTTTTCTACATAACCTTTTAACTCTCATCTTTAAGAGTATAATCTGTCTATTATAGGGTCTTATTAACCCAATTTTGAGTGTACATCGTCAATGCCCTAAATTTTCATTACTAGATGCTCCACTTAGTGCTCTTACTACTCGTATGCTTCCATATTAAATTAGCCTTATATCAGGGAAGCTCATCTGATCAAGTATGAAATTCTTATCTATCTGCCTTTATTGTGCTTCCTCTATTAACTCTCCTCTAGTTGCTACTAAAGCGAGGGTACCTCTTTCTAGATACTCATCTCTCAATACTTCCTTGCTTTCTCATATATCTGAAATCACCAAATTAGAGGTTTGTCCCCTGGAGAGTTACTGACCACTAGCTGAGTGATCTTTTATCCCATTACAGCTTACTTTCTTCTTATTAAACAGGGGAAAACCTTCATATTGTGATCTTTCTAACTATTTTCTCCTTTTTGAATTTCTAACATTGAGCTAGTCACCCCTATTTTAAGGTATCACCTTTAAGGCACCCCCTCCTTGTGTAGTCACTACATTCTCTTATACTATTAGCATTAGATCATATCTGTTATAGGTTATGTGACCATTCTGTCACTAAGATCCAAGGTCTTATTAATAAGATCTTGTATTTTGCAGTATAAATTGCGAGACCTTATCAATAAAGTTTTCCTAACAATGAGTATAAAGTCTTTTGACAAAGTGTTATAGCATATAATGTGGGGTGGTAAGGCATTTACTCGCCTATATGATGTATCCTTCCCTTGCATATATACTTGCAACATAATCTAAAGGTCTTGGGCTCATTATATTAGCCTATTGTTCATTGTCACACAGGGTAGTATCCCTAGGTTGGAGTCAATGCCTAGTAGGCAGGTCTCTACAAACTTACTACTCCTATGTTCAATATTCTAACTCTAGTTGCCACTCAATCTTAAACATTCTTGGGCTAAGTCATAAGCTATGTGAATCTCCTTTCTCAATCTCATGCATTAAGCTTGCTATTGATTCATCACTTACTAATTTTTTGTGATCTTACTAAGTCGATCATTTACCTCTCTTTCATCATGCTCATACTAAGGGCCTTAACTTTCTGTGCTTTAATTGACCCCTTAGTAGTTCATTTCTGAAGTTAGCCTAAATATGACTAATAGAGCCTTCCATATAGCAACTACACTCCATCATAACCAGATACTTCTTCTCTAGCTATATAAATCGAGCCTCAACTGTTTCTGTATTCAGCTTACCATCAAGTCTAGAGGGTTCTGCCTCTTACTTATGTATGTACTACGCAATGGTATATCTAGGCTGTCAGGGTACTATGACGTGTTGCCTATAGACTTTAGTCTCTAGCTTGAGGGAATAATTTTCTAAGCTCTTTAGTTCATCTAGACATTTGAATGTCATGGTTAGAGGAGTAACTCTTTTACAATTTTCCCTCTAAACTGATCCTGTGGAGCAACAGTTTCACCTCATCCTGCCCTGCATCATTGCCTGTCTCTACATTAGGCGAACATCTTAGAATGGTATGATTGTGGTAACTAGGGGAGGATTAGGCCTCTGATAATCTCTCTAAGCAAGTTTCTTTAGCAACTATATAATAATCACTTGCTGAACGTACACACAACTTGCTACTGATCCTAGCGAGCTACCATAACCTGTAAGGCTTTAGCCATGAAATCACTTGTCTCTACTCTAAAAACACTAGAGGCCAACCTCTCCTAAGATCCACCACCTACTCAAGACCATCCCACATCTCACTTAGCATAAACATAGACATATGCTTCCTTTTAGCACTCAAAATGTCTTGGACAAGCTTATACATACATGCACAAGCCCACACATACTAGTAACATTACTTCCTCAAGCCCTATGCAATCCTAGAAGGCTTAGAACTTTGCTTTGATACCAAAAATGTAATACGTTAGTCTCTTAGCTCTTACACAATGCTCCCATTGTTTTTCTCAATACATTTCATACATATTAGAGCATAAGTGTGATAAATCATACACTTTACATGAATATAATGCATAAATAATGGTATTAAAGTGTGTTAAGTAAAACCTCATTGCTTCATTTTATGATCCATGCCACCTATAACATATCCACACAAATCATAAAACATATTAAGCATCTCAAGAACATTAGGTTTTAAGCTACATCCCACAAAATCAATGATTTACTTGCATTTTGTTACGTTACGTAAGGCTTTAAAAATTTATCTTAAGTTCCTTGGATCCCGTGAACTCTTCAATATCATCCTCTACTCATAATTCATCCACACAAGTCCTAAACATCATAAAACATCACATACAACTCGGATTGGAAGCCCCACATTAGAAAAATTAAAAGTTACTCTTAGGTCCAGCTTCTAAGATTTTGACATCAACTTTGGAAAATCATAATTAATTATAGAAAAATTCAAAATCAAGAAAATGATATCTTTTTAGAAATCCCTAAATGTTAAAAATATGGGTGAAAAATTCTTCCAGGCCATGAAAACATCAACTGGACCACAATTAATAATAGAATAACATCAAAGTTCTAGTTGCCCATGTTTGCTATCATAGGTTTTTGATATAATTTTTAAAAATTCATAACTAATTTTAGAAAAATCAAAATCTAGAAAATCATACCATTTTAGAAATATGTGGATGTTAAATAAAGGCTAAAAATATTTTAAGACAAAAAAAAAGCATTTACCCTATGAAAAGTAATGGAATAATACCAGAGGTCCTGCTGCATAACTAGTACTGACCACCAAATTCAAAAATTCATATCTCCATCAATATAAATCCAAATGAGGTGATCTCAGTGGCTCCAAAAAGCTCATCATGTCTAATTAATGCTTGTAAAAGTTCATAGGCATTGGATAACATTTGACTCTCAAATGACATAGGAGAAGAAACTAACCATATGAACAATGTTGTTACCATTTCAACAACTTTTTTCCCAAATTTAAAAATTCATAATTAATTCTCTAGAGTTCTAAATAATGAGGTCTTGGGCTTTGAAAAATTTTTAAATGAAACCTACATTCAAGCCAAATTTCATGAGAAAATTCATTCATTTGGTCAGTTTGTAATATAAGGTGCCAAAATAGGCTTTTTAGGCACCAAATGGGGTCAAATTTAGACCAAATGCTCTTCTACCTTGGCCATGAACTCTTAAGCACTTGTGAATGGTCAAAAACAGCATGCAAAACTTGTTCAAGAGGTCTAATTACCTATACATCACAAAACTACTTCCTCACTTGTTCATGTATACAAGAATTCATAACCCATATTAGGCATAAGGATATCGAGAACATGCATACCCATTCTTATGGTTCCAAAACCAATAACACATGTTACATTTATGTATTCACATGTGTTCAAGTGTCGACATATCATATACAACATATGGTTATATCATTTTGCATTAATATGTCAACAAAATGGCTATATAACAAATTCCTTATCAAAGTCCTTATCTTCATGAGTGGTGGCTTCCATTCCTTGGCTCACTTGGCGTACCTAGACATAGTTAGACATTGGAGGGGAAAGAATGAGATTCTCAGAATCCCAATAGCTCTTAACCTTTTCAATCATACATAATGGCCATATTTTCAAGTCCAAGACTGCATATATGAACATTAAGCTACTAGTAACCATACATACATTCATTTTCATGTGTAAGAAGGTCATACATATCATACATTGGCTTTTAAGAGCATTGGTTTACCCTCACCCCCCTTTCCTTAGGACTTTTGGACTTTCTTTACCCATTTTCGAGGGACTTCTGACTAAGCCTCACTCTTTTTAAGACCTTTGGCTTTGTCTCATCCAATTCTAGGGACTTTTGGCTCTCCTCACTTTTGGCTAAAGGACTTTTGGCTTCACCAAGTTCATTCAAGCCATAACACATTCATAAAACATATTTTATACATATAATGGTACCATGGCACGTAGAAAATAGCGTTACACATTTCTCATGGCATAAACATACATACATACATCTAAAGACAAAAAAACAACCAAGAATGCATGAGAGAAAGGTCAGAGAGCTACCTTAGATTAGTGCCACACACTTTTTCATTAAAATCTTCCTCCTCCTTCTTGGCCAAGACTTGCTATTGAATGACCCTTAGTTTCCTTGGCCTAAACGCACCAAATGAGGGATATTTAGGTTATGGGAAATAAGCCTTGACTTCTCTCAAGTGCTATATTATGTTACTTTCACATATGGTTCCATTATGTTTCCATATAAGACACAATGAAGCAAATCTTAAAATTCATGATCTTGGCTCGAATTTCTCATTCATTATAGGTCTCGTGACTCCATTTGGACTCATTGGAGTCATCACACATTCATTTTAAGGAGCCTAGCTATAAGTTGCTTCCTAATGTCTCATTGTAGAGCCTACACCTCCATCTCACATTCCAAGGCTTCTAAATTTTTTTCAAGGCTTCCTTTGATATTCTTCTATCATATGTAGTCCCTTTCTAAGTTTAGAATGAATTAAAACACTTCCTTAGTGGTTGGTATAGCCTAGACCGAGACATTCTTCTTGTTTGAAGCCCATGGAGTTTGCTTCACTTTCATGAAGGGGATGACACTTATGCAACTTCCTGGAGGTCTAAAGGACTTATACTAAGTCTTACATAAGCTAGAATACCTCTAGAAAAAATTAGACTTAAGCATTTGTCTTAAAACCCCAATATTCTCAATCTTAAATTTCATTGCCTCCCATTTGATTCCAATGGACTATTCTTAATTCCCACACTCCTAAACACTTACTTCTTTCTTGCTAAGGTCAGAATTCATCTCCTCCTAGATGGGCTAGGTCTGACCAAAAATCACCCAAGAGAAAACAATAAAGAGGAAGCAAGACAAGCCATAATTCTTACCTTACTTGCTAGCTTTCTCAAGGTGCTTTGTTATGCTTCTGAAAGCCCTTGAAGTTTCTATCCTCTCTATGCTGAATCAACTGACAACCATGACCAATTAAGGTGTTAAAACCATAAAATAAAAGAGGAAAAGGAGTGGAAGAAGTTTAGAGAAGGAAAGGGAGTGAAAAAGTGTGTATTTTCTTACCTTTCAAGGCTTCTTCTTCTTTCTTTTGCTCCTCTTCTTGTGTGCCCTCTAGGTTAGAGTTTGATTTTGTTTCAATGTGCAAGAGAGTGGATTAGAGTGGCTAAACAAACTGGGACGTTTTAAAAAAGAGTCCATTTTCATAAGTTTTTAACTTTGCAATTTAGTCCCTCATCTTACCTTTTGGATTCATTTCAACTCCTTTTTGAAATTTGTCATTTCCATCATAAAATTTAGGTCCTCTAATTCATAAAATAGTTTTAGTTTTACCCAAATTGGATTTAAAATCATTCTGAATCTTTCGGTCAATATTTGATTCAGTTGCTATTAAGTTTAATTATTATAATATAAATGCTATGTTTGATTCGGGTGCCAGCTATTCATTTATATCTTATGACTGTGCTAGGAGGCTACATCTATAATACCTTATATTTCTAACTCATTTCTATCACATTTGCATACTCATATGATACATTTCATAAGAAAAGCAAGCAAACTCCATTAAAATAATACATTTCTTTGTATTGCATCGTGTATAAAAATTCTATTCGGTGTCACATGGACCGTGTGAGCTTATACAATACATTCTCATATTTAATTATATAGATACAACTCATTTTCATCATCAAAAGTGGCCTACATCTCAAGAAATTCGAAGAAAATCATGAAATAAACTCCTATATTTTAGGCCAACTTTTGCTCCTTTTCTGTCCAAATTTTGAAAAATCATAAATAATTCTAGAAAAATCAAAATCATGCATAAGGGACGTTTGACATGCAAAATTGTCCAGAGTTCAAATTATCCCCTGATGCTATCACAAAATTCTGCAGCAAATTTCAAAAATGTTCAATTAATTCCAAAAAAATCCAATCCATACAAATGATACCAATCTAGAAATCTGTAGATATTAGCTAGAGGAAAAAATAACTCCATACCGATCCAAGCACATCCAGACCTTGAAATTTAAACAAACAATAACTGAGGTCGGGTGGAGTTCCTAATACTGGACAGATTTCTTGAAAATTCATATCTCCCTCTTTAGATATCCAAATGAGGTGCTTCCAATTAGTACAAGTTACTGGGAATGTCTAGTTTCTCTATATAATATTTAGTGGCAATTGGACATCATTTGAGTCCTGTGTCACAGATTTCATTTTCAGACCAAATAAACAATGGATCAGACCAAAATCCAAAAATTTGCTAACTTTGAAAATTCATCAAATATTTTGTAGACCTCCGAAAATTATGTTCTTTAGCTTTCCAAAAATCTCTCAACAAGCTCTAAGTGCATGCCAAATTTTAGATCAAGAAGAGCTCATTTGGGCAAAAAGTAATATAGGACTCCATTATGGTCAATTTTGACTCCATATGGGGTACCAAAATGACCACATGGCTCTCCTTAAGGTTTGGCACCTTTTGGGCAAGTCTAAAAGCATAATTGGGACTTATGTGAGCTGCCTAAATGGTCCCAAACCTCATGCCTCTCATTTTGGCTATGCCACTTGCAATCATACATGTTTACATCAACCTTTCAAGAAGCATATCTTGGCATTAGATACTCAATTTACATTCTGGCATTCACATATCAAATCCTCTCATTTATACATCACATATTAATATAATTACACATGTTCAAGAGGTCATAGACCATATACATCATTGGATTACATTCTTTAACACAATATGGACTTAAAGAACTAAAAACCATGCATTATGTTGTCAATTTCTCCTCTTCAAGGTGGTTGGCTTCCATTACCTTGTTCCCTTGGTCCGCCTAGCATGTTAGAATATTGGAGAGGAGGGAATGAGATTCAAAGAATCCCAATAGCTCATCTCCCATTCGATCACACATAATGGATGCAAAACAAGTCTTACAAATGCATGCATGGCATGTGGACATGTGCAAACATTCAAGAGGCATTTTCATCACTTGAGAAAGTCATACATAGCATACAAAGGTTTGCTAAGCAAGTGGATTAGCCTTACCTAATTTCTTATGGATGTTGGACTTGCCTCACCCATTCTTTAAGACATTCTTAGACTCAATTATGCTCTTAGGAGCCCATCTTTCTTTTGGGAGACGCTTTGCTTTGTTTCAACTAATCTTAAGGGTTCTTGGCTCATCCTCACCATGGCTAAGGGATTTTGGCCTCACCACACTCAAGCAACCCAAGCACACATCATAAACATTACATGAAAGCATATTATAGCATCATGGCACCATGGAATCAAAGTCATGCTAGAACACTTTTCATGGCTTAAAAATACACATACATCCATTCAAAGACAAGCTAAGCACACATCCATGCATGAGAGAAGGTGGAAAGAGCTACCTTGGATACAATTACACACTTTTTCCTTTGAATCAAAGCTCCCCTTTTTGGCCCCACACACAAAAGTGTGAGGATGATTTCTCTTAGCCTAAACACAATTTATGGAAGCCAATTAGGTTTATGAACTTAATTCTAAGGCCATACAATTTGCTTACACACTACCTTGACCTATAACCCTCATTATGGTTCCATAATTACACCTAATGAAGCAACACCCTCAAATAAATTCTAAGCTCTATTCTTTCCTTTCAAATATGATTCTTGACTCCTTTTAAGCCTATTGGAGTCATCACACAATTAAAATCAAGAGCCTAGCTATATGTTGCTTTTTTAAGTCATAATATGGAACATAAAGCACTAACTCACTTTCTATGGATTTTAAATTTTTTTCAAGGCCTCCCCTCACTTTCATTCATCATATATGACTCAAGAATAGGTCTAGAAAAATTTAAAACTCTCCCTAGCTATGAGATCCTCCCTTGGCCAAACCTATGCTAGGTTTTGGCACCTATGGACTTTGTTTTGTTTTCTCAAAGGGAGAAGCACATGAGGAGACTTCTAGGGATCTTAGGTCATTTAAACTCATATTTAGGCCTAAGAATCATCATACAAAATCATATTTTACAAGGTGCACTTGAAACCCTAGAAATTACATCTTGAAATCTAATGATTTTTTGTTAATTCCCTTTGCATATTCTTAATTTCCACACCCTTTTTTCTTAGATTCATTCTTAATTCTGCCTAAAAATCAGATCCTCCAAGGGTTCCTTAGGTTAGGAGAAATGGAGAAGGAGGAGGAACCAAGATAGCAACCACAGGAAGAGAAATTAACTAGTTTTCTTTCTTTTTCTTGCTTAAATCTTGCTTTCTCCAAGCTCTTCTCTTCAAATCCAAAATTTTTCCTAAGTTTCTCCCTTAAATTAGATTTTTAAACTTCATTTTAATCAAAGGAAACAAAGGAGAATGAAGGAGAGGAGGTTTGGATGGAAGAAAGCATGAAAAACTACCATGAACCATACCTTAAAGCTTGGATTTCTTCTCTTCTTCTTCCTCCCTTGGTGTGCCTAAAACCCTAGCCTTGTTCTCTAAAATTGGGGAGAAGATTATGAGTCTAAATGAAGGAGAGAGTGGGGCGCCACCTATATATAGGGGGAGGAGGAAGCATTTTTCAAAAATTTCTATTTTACCCTTCATTCTTGGCATTTTTGTTTCTCCTTTGTTTTTGCTCCTTTTTGAGAACCATCTTTTCCATTATAAAATTTAGGTTCCTAATTTGGTAAAATACCTTTGGAATCACTAAAATCAAAGCTAAAACTTTCCCGAATGAATCCATCAAAATTCAGGTACACCGACATTGGAAAACGTCCATCGAAGGAGATTTAACTGTCACAGGGCTTCCCATGACTTTCAGGACCTCTAAGAAACCCAGAGAACTCAAATTTCATTTAAAAAGCCTTCCTGTGTGAATTCCAAAATTTGCTCAAAATTATGAAAATGCCATTACATTTTGTAAGATTTTTGTCAAAATTTGTTTCTTCATTCTAGCTTCGTTTTTTCTTCCGTCTGAGGCTAGGATTCTTATTTTTAGGAGTCTATAATGTTACTCAAATTTTTTAGGAGCTTAAATAATTCATTTTAGGGAACTTGCTTTGAAAATTTGCTCATTTTTGTTGTTTAACGAAAATCAGACATTACAACGTCTAAGTATTTGTGCATTATCATATGATTGACATGCGTTCACCCCTACAGGAAATAAAGTTGTTACCCCCATGCTTGGTTAAATTGCAAAGTCTAGTTTAACCATTGTTTTACCACATTTGATATTATTTGCATGCCTCTCATTAATATTGATTTAATTATTGGTATGAATTGGATGTCTGCTAATAATGCCTTGCTTGATTACTAACATAAATGCATTGCATTTCTTGATTGTGGAACTATCCTTAGTACCAAGACTAAGCTAGCATTTTTTACCACTACCCAGGCTGAGAGATCTCTAGAACATTGTTGTCAAGGTTTTTTAGTTTTCTTCTCTATACAAGTAGTGGTGGAGAAAGGAATAGAAGAGATACATGTAGTTAAGGAATTTCTAAAAGTTTTTCCTAAAGAGATTAGTGGATTATCCCCTAATAGAAAAGTACAATTCTCTATAGACATTGTGCCTAAGATAGGTTTAGTGTCTGAGGCTCCTTATAGAATGGCACCTACTAAGCTAGCTAAGCTAAAGAGATAGATAGAAAAGCTGTTAGAAAAATGTTTCATCAGACCTAATGTATCTTTGTGGAAAGCCCCAATTCTATTTCTAAAGAAGAAAGATGAGAGTCTTAACTAATAAAGTGACAGTTAAGAATAAGTACCATCTACCTGGAATAGATGACCTCCTAGACTTGTTAGTAGGTTTGGTGATATTTTCTAAGATAGATCGTAGATCAAGGTATTATTAGTTAAAGATTAAGGCTAAGGATATCCCTAAGACAATCTTCAAGATGAGCTACAGGCATTAAGTGTTTTTAGTGATACCCTTCAAGTTGACGAATACACCAACAGTTTTTATGGATTATATAAACAAAGTTTTTAGGCCATACTTGGATGAGTTTGTTGTGGTCTTCATAGATAATATTCTCATTTATTTTAAGAGTAGAGAAGAGCATGAATGAAATTTGAAATTAGTTTTGGAAACCTTGAAAGAGAAACAGCTCTATGTCAAACTTAGTAAATGTGAGTTTTGGCTTAAAGAGTTGAGATTTCTAGGCCATGTGATCGCTCAGGCAAGGGTCGCCATAGACCCCTATAAAGTAAGGGTAGCACTTCAATGGGAGAGACCTAAGAAGGTTAAAAAGATAAGGAGTTTCCTAAATTTGGCAAGCTATTATAGAAGGTTTATTTGAGACTTTTCTCAAATAGCCATGCCACTGATCAGGCTTTATGGAAAAGATATGTCATTTGTATGGGATGAGAAATGTAAGTAAAGCTTCTAGGAATTGAAGCATGGGCTAGCCACAGCCCTGGTTTTAGTTATCTCTGACTCTAGAGAGACTTTTGTAGTCTACAGTAATGCTTTTAAAAAAGGGTTAGGATGTGTGCTTATACAGTCAGACAGAGTGATAGCCTATGCTTTTAGATAGTTGAAACCTCATGAAGAGAATTATCCCACTCATGATTTAAAGCTAGTTGTAGTGGTTTTTCTTTTAAGATATAAAGGCACTACTTATATGGTGCAAACATAAAAATACATAATGACCACAAAAGCCTTAAGTACCTCTTTGAGTAGAAAGAGTAAAATTTGAGAAGATGGCTAGAGTTCTTAGAAGACTATGATTATACTCTTCAGTATCATCCAAGTAAGGCTAATGTAGTAGCAAATGTATTAAATAGAAAGTCCACCGATATGACTATAATCATGCTAGAATAGCAAGAACTTACAAAAAAGTTTAGAGACATGAATCTCTCATGTCAAGTGCTTTCCAACAAGTTACTAATGAGTGAGACCTAAATAGAAAATGAGCTAAGAAGTTAGATAAAAGAAGCCCAAAGAGAAGATCAGTACATAAGAGAAGTAAAAGACCAGATATCCCAAGGCAGGACCTTAAAGTTTAACATATATGAAGATGAGATAATAAGGTATAGAGATAGGCTTTGGGTGCCTAAAAAGCCAGAGTTAATAGATGGAATATCAAAAAAGGCTGATAAAAGCAAGTACACAATTCATTCAGGCAATAATAAGATATTTCATGATTTAAAAAAATTTGCTTTGGTAGCCTGGGATGAAAACTGACATAGTAGAGAATGTAGAAAGATGTCAAGTATGCCAGAAAGTTAAGATTGAATATCACAGGCCAGTTGGGTTACTTCAGCCCTTAGATATCTTTAAGTGGAAATAAAATAACATTTTCATGGATTTCACTATAGGCTTACCTATAACATCATCGGGATATGATGCAATTTTAGATGATAGTGGATAGATTAGCTAAGTATACCCACTTCTTATTGGTTAGAGCCACATATATCCTAGATAAGTTAGCCTAGTTATACATAAAGAAAATTGCAAAACTCCACGGTATACCTAGAAGTATAGTCTTAGACAAGGATTCTAGATTTACCTCAACCTTCTAAAAATCATTACAGGATGCCCTAGGAACTAAGTTGAGGTTCAGTATAGACTATCACCCCAAAATAGATAACCAAACAGAAAGAACTATGCAAAGCCTAGAAGACATGTTGAGCACTTATGTCTTAAAGATGAAAGGGAACTAGGATACCTACTTGTCACTAGCAGAATTTGTGTATAATAACAATTGTGATTTTAGCATCTAGATGGCACCCTATGAGGCTTTATATAGGAGGAAATATAGGTCACTAGTGTATTAGGTTGAGTTTGAAGAAAGAAGCCTTATAGGCCCAGGTATAGTGGACTAAACCTTTAAACAGATAAAGTTGATCTAAAAGAAACTTCTAAATACATAGAGTAGGCAAAAGAGCTATATAGATAAAAGGAGAAAGCTATTAGAGTTTAAGATTAGAGATATTCATTAGAATGTCTCCAGTCATAGGGATAGGTATGTCCATGGAAACTAAGAAGCTTAGTTTAAAGTACATAGGTTATTTCTAAATTTTAGACCAAGTTGGACCAATAGCCTACAGAATAGCCCTTCCTCCTAACCTAACCCAAATTTATGATTTTTCTATGTATTCTAGTTTAAAAAGTACCAGCTAGACCCTTCATATATCATAGAATATAAAAATGTTCATTTAAAAGACAATCTGTCTTATATAGTATCACCAGATCAAATTGTGGATGCTAAATTTAATTAGTTAAGGAACACAAACATACCATACCCCTGGTGAAAATGGTTTAGAAAAGGGTATCTCCTGAGGAGGCCACTTAAGAACTAAAAGAAAAGATGAAGAAAAAGTATCTAGCATTATTTCAATAAGGTACATTACTAAATTTTGAGGATGAAATTTATTTAAGGGGGTGAAATGTCATAATCAGCATTTTGGTAATATTTAGACATTAAGAAAAGCTAATTGATATGATAATGAGAGACTATAGGCTCAAGTAAAATGAAAGGAAAGTTAAAAGAGTGAAAACCATAAAATAGTAGGAAAAAGGGCCAGTCAAATCGAAAACCAAGGATAAATAAGAGATTTAAATATAATGAGATTTAATATGAGATATTCATACGCCTCATCACAATATGGTATAATAAGATTAGTATATTAACTAAATGAAGTCAGAATGATTAAATCCCTAATGATGTACAAGTTAGGTTTCTTGGTAGCGATACTTTTTACTAGACTTTTTTAGACTATTTTAAATCCTAAATTTTCAAAGAAGATATTTTTAATAAAGTAGAGAGCCCGAATTTTGATATGGAATATACTATTTTCAAAAAGGATTAAAAATGAGCTCAAGCAAAAAGGTCAAAGTGCAAGGACATAAATGAAAATTTGAAGAAGTTTAAAATACCTCTTTCCTTTATTATTTACTATGCTAGCCTTTTCTCCTCTATGGAACTAATTTAGTCTAGCCCTAGTTTAGTGTAACATCCAGTTCTCTAAAAATAAGAGAAAATGTGAGAAACGTAACATACAATTTTTCCGTCAACAAACGAAATTTATTGGATTCAAAAGGAAGTCCCTTGAAATGATATAGTTAAGGTCTTGAAAAATTTGGGAAGCATTTTAGACTCTTAAAAATGAGAATCACAAGCTCATATGGAAAGAAAAACAAAGCTAGAATGAAGAAATAAATTATGACGAAACGTAAGAGCATTTTCGTCATTTTAAGCAAAATTTAGAATTCATACAGGAGGGCTTTTTAAATGAAAGTTTTGAGTTCTTTGAGATTCTCAGAGGCCTTGAAAATCATGGAAAGTACCAGGACAGTTAAATCTCCTTTGGTAGATGTTTTCTAACATCAGTATACCCAAACTTTGACAGATTCGTTCAGGAAAGTTTTAGCTCCTATTTGAGTGATTCCAAAGGTATTTTACTAAATTGCAAATCTAAATTTCATAATGTAAATGATGGTTATTAAAAAGGAAATAAAACGAATTAGAAATAAAAATGTCAAAAACGAAAGGCAAAATGAAAATTTTTGAAAGATTCATTCTCCTCCACTTATATATATGAGGCGCCCCTCTCTCCTAATCATTTAATCTCATATTGTTCTACCCTAAACCAGAGGAAAAACCCTAGGAGAGTGGCACACCAAAAGAAGAAGAAGGATAAGAGAAATCAAGGAAAAAAGGTATAGTTTCTTGGTAGTTTTTCATGTTTTCTTCCATCCAAACCTCCTCTCCATCATTCTCCTTTGTTTCATTTGATTAAAATAAAGTTTACAAATCTATTTTAAGGGAGAAACTTAAGGGAAAATTCAGATTTGAAGAGAAGAGCTTGGAGAAAGCAAGATTCAAGTGAGAAAAGTAAGAAAACAAGGTAATTTCTTCTTCCATGGTTGATGTCTCTTCCTCCCCTTCTCCACCATTTCGCCCCCTTGAGAAAACCTAAGAGGATTTGATTTTTAGGTAGAACCAAGGGTGTTTCTCAGGAAAAAGGGTGTGAAGATTAAAAATTTGTAAAGAGAATTAACAAATAATCATGGAAATTCAAGATGCAAAGTCTAGGGTTTCATAGGTTTCTTGCAAAATCTGAATTGATACATTGATTCCTATGTCTAAATGAGAGTTTAAATGAGCTCCTAAGATCCCTAGAAGTCTCCCCATGTGCTTCCTCCACCAAGAAAATAAAACAATATGACTTACAGAAACAACATGTAGTTAGGCTCTTTATTTTAATTGTGTGATGACTCTAAGAGGCTTAAAAGGAGTCAAGAATCATATTTGAAAGAAAAGAATGGAGCCTAGAATTTAATTGATGAATGTTGCTTCATTAGGTGCATTCTTGGAAACATAAAGGGGTTTATAGACCAAGCTAGAGTCTAAGTAAGTTGTGTGGTCTTAGAATTAATTCCATGAACCTAATTGGCTTTCATAAATTATGTCTAGGCCAAAAGGAATGATCCCTACCTTCTTAGGTGTATGAGGTCAAGGGAAAGGATACAAGACTTAAGGAAAAAGTGTGTGAATGCAAGCAAGGTAGCTCTCTCCACCTTCTCTCATGCATAATTGCTTGCTTTACTTGTCTTTGAATGTGTGTATATGTATTTCAAGCCATGAAAAATGTTCTAGCATGAACTCTTACTCCATGGTACCATGATGATGCATTATGTTTTCCAAATGATGTTCATGATGTTTGTTTTGGTTTGCTTGAGTATGGCGAGGCAAAAAACCCTTAGCTATGGTAAGGATGAGCCAAGAACTCTTAAGATTAGTTGAGACAAAGTAAAGAGTCTCCCAAAAGTGAGGTTGACTCCCAAGAGTATAGTTGAGTCCAAGAACCTCTTAAAGAATGGGTTAGGCAAGTCCAAAATTCCCAAGTAAATGGGTGAAGCTAATCCACTTGCTTGACAAGCCTTTGTATGCCATGTATGACTTGCTCAAATGATGAAAATGCTTCTTGAATGTTTACACATGACAATATGCTCATGCATACATTTGTAAGACTTGTTTTGCATGCTTTATGTATGATTAAATGGGAGATGAGCTATTGGGATTCTTTAAATCTCATTCCCTCCTCTCCAATGTTCTAACATGCTAGGTGGACTAAGAGAGCAAGGTAATGAAAGCCAACCACCTTGAAGAAGAGAACTTCACATCAACATGCTTGGTTTTTGTTCTTTAAAGCCATATTGATGTCAAATGATATAAATCATAGTTGTATATGGTTTATGACCCCTTGAACATATGTAATTATGATAATATGCCATGTATAAATAGGAGAATATGATATATGAACATTAGAATGTGATTTGGGTATGTTATGGCAATGTGGCTTCTTGAATGATGTTATGGAATTGTGTATAAATGTGAGTGAGATGGCCAAAATGAGATGCATGAGATTTGGTACTATTTGGGCAGCTCACATAATTCCTAATTATGCTTTTAGGCTTGCCTAAGAGATGCCAAACCCTAAGGAAAGCCATTTGGACATTTTGGTATCTTATATGAAGTCAAAATTGACCATAATCGAACCCTATAGTACTTTTTATCCAAATGAGCTCTTCTTAATTTGATATTTGGCATGCTATTAGAGCTTGTTTAGAGCTTTTTAGGAAGCTAAAGAATATAATTTTTAGAGGTCTAGAGAATATTTAATAAATTTTCAAACTTGAAAATTTTTCAGGTTTTGGTCATGTCACTGTTTATACTAGTCCGAAAATGAAATCTGTTACATAGGGTTCAAATGATGTCTAATTGTCACAAAATTTTACACAGAGAAACTAGACATTCCTAATGACCTGTACCAACTAGAATTACCTCATTTGAATGTCTAGAGAGGGAGATATGAATTTTCAAAGAATCTATCTAGTACCTGGTGCTCCACCTGACCTCAGTTACTATTTGATTGAGTTTTGAGGTCTAGGCGTGCCTAAACCGATTTGGAGTTATTTTTTCCCTCTAACTAACATCTACATATTTCTATATTAGTGTCATTTACATAGATTGAATTTTTTTGGAATTAATTGAACATTTTTAAAGTTTGCTGTAGAATTCTATGACAGCACCAATGAACAGCCTCACCTCTGAACCATTTCACATGTCAAATGTTTGTTGTGTTAGATGTTATGATCTGGACATATTTTTAGCATACATTAGACATGTTTAGCTTTCCAGAATGGATAAGAATGCATGATTTCAATTTTTCTAGAACTATTTATAATTTTTCAAAATTTGTAATAGAAATGAGCACATTCTGGCCAAAAATATACACATGTATTTTATACTTCCCTTTGAGTTCCACGAGATGTAGGCCACTTTTGATGATACAAATGAGTTGTATTCATGTAATTAAATATGAAAATATGATGTATGAGCTCTCTCGGTCCACGTGACACTAAATAAAATTTTTATACGCGATGTAACGCAAAGAAATATATTATTTTTAATCCTTTTTTTCTTGTTCTTTCATGGAATCTATGATGTAAAGCATGGGAATATTATGAAATGAGCTAGAAATATATGGTGTTACATTTTGCAACTTAGAGAAGTGAAAAAGAAAAAGGAAATAGAAGAAAGAAGGAGCCAAATAGGTAAGAAATTATATCTAATTTCATCTCATGCTAGTTAGCAATATTCTTCTGCTTTTTAAGCCCTTTCTAATGATAGTTTTGGCTTCTTGAAAGGAGAACTTTGGTGGCTGACCACTTGAGAAAAAGAGGAAATTTGGAGTAACTAATTATATCATAGGAATCTTCATCCAACAAGCTTTTAAATAAGGTATGATATGAGTTAAATTTACTATTCCTTTAGACTTCTTTACTTCTGTGGTTCTGCTAGATAGAGAGGTAGAAGAAAGAGCTTATGTTTGATGAAAAACATGATAGGAACAAGGGTTTAGAAGTGTAGAGATTAAGTTTATGCAAAGGAAATAACCTAGAAAGCTATAGAAAACCATTTAAGGCCACCTTGGATTCCAAATGAATTATGGAAGATGTTTTGAATCATCTAAGACAAACTTGAACTAAAAAGGGTCAAGCATATTCTATATCTATCAAATTCTCCATGGAAATAACAAAAACTCTATTAGATTATAAAGGGGTGCATGTCTCAGCCTTGCATAGGATAAAGTAACTAGGGAGTGCTTTCATAAATTCTAAGATTTTAAGAGGTCTAAATATGAACAATGAACACTAATAAAACCATTCAAATTAATTTAGGAGCCTTAATTTGAAAGGTAAAAATTTAGGATTCAAAGGGGCTTAATGAAATAATTTGGTATTTGACTTATTTAAACTAGCATATGATTGCCTTAATAAGTTCCATTAGAGTCATATGGCTCATATCAAGTGAGATTTTAAAGATTCCTAAAAATTGAATTATGAAGGTTGCATCTTAAAGGATCTAAAATAGTTCAACTCATATTTCAAGTTCTAATAGACTTATATGATAGTAATATAAGTTAGAATGGGTCTTGATGAGTTGTTTTGAATTGTAAATTGATGTATGTAGGCCAAGCTAGTCCAAGTCCATCATTTGGTGGGTGTCAACCTAAGAAAAGACAAGAAAAAAGGGAGGGAGCAAAGGAGTTAGTAGTAGCTTAAGGCGTTTAGCTCCATAAGGTAGTTATCTCTTCCTATCTTGCATGCATTTGAGTGTATGAATAAGTTATGATGCTTGTATATTAGTTATTCGATGATTGCATAAATTATGCTTTGAATTGGCTTTTATCATGATTGTTATGCATGTATGATGTTATGTTGGGCTATAAGCATGAGATGGTAGGGAATTGAGCGTATAGGTTGTTCCCTAACCAAGAGATGAGCCTAGTTAATATGTTTCATACCATGGCTATATGAGAACTAAAGTTTCATGCCAATTTTCATGTTTGAGTTACTTGATACATATAGTTTATATGCTTGCATTTCCTCATTTGCATTCATTGTATGTATTGATATGGAATAAGATTTGCTACTGTGATTCTATCATACCATATATAGCTAGCATTGAATTTTCAGTATAGATAGCTAAAAGTATCAAATTATACTAAAGAATTACTTTTAGCAACGAAATTTACAGTCATTAAACGCTAAATTAATTCATTCTTGGCTTAATGAACCATGTGAGCTTACCAAACTTATTTTCCATCCTTAACACATTTGTTCAATCAGAAATATCATAATTTGAAGCTCAAAACTTGGGTCCAAAGCATAGTACACGAAATTGCATCTTTCTTGCATTTATTTGTGAATTCCATATTCTGATACGAAATTTGAAAAATTATAACTAATTCTAATAAAATCCAATTCATGAAAATTATAGCTTTCTGGAAATCCTAGGATGTCATCTAGCTGCTATAAAAATTTCAGCTCAAAATAACCACATTTGACCTGTGAAATCTAATAGAATAGTACTTCGAGTTTAGTGGTCATTCTGTAGCAGACTTGAATTTCAAAAATTCATTTATCCCTCTACAAAGCTCTAAATTGTATCCTCTTGGTAGCTATGAAAAGTTTATGATGTCTACTATATGCCTATAAAATTTCATAAGCATTGAACTTCATTTGTCCCCTGAATGACACTAAAAACCAAACTAACCATATGAACAGTAATTGATAATTTTTATATAATTTGCCCAACTTTGAAAAATCATAATAAATTCTCTAGAATTCAAAAAATAGTGCTATTTGACTCTGTGAAAATCACCTATTTGGTTAGACTTTGGTTTAGAGAAACAAAGTGGCTTAAAATGGCTCCATAATGGTTCAAAATGGCCTTTTTCTTGAACCATGATCATTTGAGCACATCTAACACCTTATTTCTAGTATCTAGAAACATCGAAATAGGTCCAAACTACCGTAGGACTCAAAATCAACTTTCCATTTGATCTTACATACATATGCATCAAGACTCTAGGATGTCAAATATCCACATAACTATACATTTAGCTCCAAACTCTATTCTTACATGATAATTACATAATTTTATACATAATCAAAAGTTTATATCTCATAAACAATATATAGATACAAATTTTGATATCAAAATACATAAATTCCTATTTCATTGTCAAAGTCTCATTCTTTAAGTCGTTTGGCTGCCACTTCTTGCTCTATATAGCTCACGTAGATATGGTTAGACATAATATAGGGAAGAATGAGATTCAAATAATCCCAGTAGTTCTTTTACCCTTTCAAGCATACATATATGACACATTTTCATATCAAGGAATGCATGCATGCAATAAAAGTCTCTTGTAAATATACATATGCATATTCTCATGTCACATAAACTCATTCAAGTCAAACTTAGACTCTAAGGGCTTTTGGTCTAGCCTCACTTAATTTTTTGGTTTATATTTGCCTCACCCATTTTTAGGAACTCTTGACTTAGCTTCACTTTTTCTTAAGACTTTTGGCTTTGTCTCACCCATTCTTAAGAGCTTTTAGCTTCTCCTTACCTATTAAGAGCCATCTTGTATTCAAAACTTTCAAGAAGTATAATGGTACCAAAGCATTAAATCGATGGCCATAAACATATCTCATGGTCTAAACATGTACACAAGTATCCAATGACAATTAAACATCCACAGAATACATATAAGAAAGGATAGAGCTCTACCTTAAGTCAAGAAACACAAACTTTCTTACTTAAAGATCACTTCCCCTTTTTGGCCTTACACACACGCTTAAGAAAATCTTGATTTTCTTGGCCTAGACACATCAAATAAGATATGATTACATCATTGGAACAAATTCTAGCCTCACATAAACTTTATACAAGCTTATCTTAACTTATAGCATGATTATGGTTCCATATAAGAGCATAATGAAGCAAACCCTAGAATTTATGATCTTGGCTCTAATTTCTCATTCAATCTAAGTCTCATAACTCCATTTAAACTCATTAGAATCATCACAAACTCAATTCAAGGAGTCAAACATCAAGTTGCTTCTTTATGCCTTAAAAAAGAACCTAAACTTCCATCTTATAAACCATGGTTTTTTAAATTTAAACTAATGGTTTCCTTGGTGTTTATTAATCATATCTAGACTATTTCTATTTTTGGAATCAAAGAAAAATCTCTTTAGGTGCCATTTCTCTCCCTTGGCCAAGACATACACTAGGTGAAGGACCTATGGAGTTTCATTCAATTTCCTAGGGACTTTGGCATCTATGAAGCTTCCTAGACCTCTTATGAACTCATACATACTCTTATATAAGCTAGATTATCATTAGAAAGTTTCAAAAATTGCTTGACATAACTTAATTTCTAAAGCTTCTCTTTTAGTTACAATCGCATATTCTTACTCCTCATGCCTTAAAACCCTTGTTCTTACCTTGCTATGACAAGAAATTATCCCCTCCTAGATGGCCTAGGTCTAGCCAAACACATACACAAGAAGAACAAGCAAGGAGATGCAAGAAAGTCATAGGTTCTTACCTTGTTTTCAAACTTTCCCAAGGAGCTTTCTAAAGCTTCTAATCTCTCTTTTAATTCCTCTCTTCCTTCTACTAAACTAGCCATGAAATAGCTCCAAATAAGTCATCAAAACTATGAAAGAAAAGAAGAGAAAAAGGAGAAGAAGTTGAAAGAAGGAGGAAGCATGAAAAACCTTGAATCTCTTACACTTTTCTATTTGATTTCTTCCTTCCTTACTCTCTCTCTTGTGTACCTCCTCAAGCTGGTCTCAATTCTATTTTTGAATAGAATAAGGTTGATGGAAATGAAGGGATGAGGTGGCGTGCTAAAATAAAAAGCAAGGGGGTTCATTTTAATACTTTTCCAAAATTCCAATTTAGTCCCTCATCTTGGTTCTTTCCATTTAGACTTATTTCAACTCCTTTTTGAAAATCATCCTTTTCCATTATAAAATTTAGGCCCTCTAATTTATAAAATACCTTTGGTTTCATCCAAATTGGATTTAGAATCTTCCCAAACAAATCGGTCAAAGTTTCGATCAACTAATATGCTAAACTGATAGGGTTTTAACCATTCTAGGAGTTTCTATGGTTTTTAGGGCCTTTGAGAACTCCAGAAAACTCAATTTTTCCATTTAAAAATCCTTCTTTTAAATTTTCTAAAAGTTACCTGAAATTACAAAAATCTCACTTGTCTCTATAGCTTTCCATTTAGTCATTTTTGCTCTGATTTCGGACCATTATTAGTTTTGTATTCTAATTTCTAGATGTCTAGCTCATTATTCAAATCTTGTTTAGCCTTTAATTATTCAATTTAGGGGACTTCTTTTTGTAATCTTCTTAGTTATAGGACTTTTAGAACAACTGGGCATTATAGATTCTCTCAAGAATTTAACCCTCTTTATCTCCCATTAACCATGACAGATACTTTAAGCAAAGACAAAGAATCAGAAAAGGCTTAGAGCTTTAAGACCTCTAATATAAAGGTATTTGACATATATGTGGAGACAAATTAGTGATGAACTATTACGTATATGATGATGATATGTAATGGTAACTTGAACAAGCTTGAGAATATGTATATATGTTATTTTGATGCAAAAGTTTGTAAATGGAATATGCTTTTATATATGAGAAGTTACTTGTTCCATATGCATGGTTGGGTGTGAGATGGTAAATTTTAGTAGCTAGCCTTATTTTTTATATTGACTCTTATAGAAATAAGGTATGAATGGACTAAAATTTGCTCAAGGGAACAGATTGCATATTAGGGTCCAAATAGACCATGATAGAACCAAAATATAGTCTAAATGAGTTATAAATTTCATCCTTACCTTTGATAGCCCAAATGACCTTGTTTAAATTTGAAATTTAGTAAACAATTAGAGGACATATAGAGCTTTCCAACAAACTAAAGATAGTATTTTTTTGAACTCTATAGAATATTTGATGAACTTTTGAATTTGGTCTAAAAATGTTAAATTATTCAAATATAGTTCACTCTACATAGCCCTCAAATTTCATGTCTTTTTCAAAGGCCAAATGGGTTCATTTTCACTTGAAATTTTTATAGCATAAAGTTCAAATTTTAAGCTTTCTATAGACAACTAATTTGCATAAATCGAAGTAATATAATCAAAGTTATGAATTTTTTAGATTTGGACCATATTATGTCAAAAGATGACAAATTTGGCTATATAGCTCCCTCATGCAATTAGACTTGTATGATGATTATGTGGGTCAAAACAAATGTGTATATGAAGTTTATGGATGAAAATAGAAAGAAATTCTAATTTTGACCCCTATATGCTCAATTTACAAATGGAAAGCCTATAAAACCATTGCTAAAGGTTTTGAGGCAATTGTACTTTGTTGCCTTTGAAAGTAAGCAATTTGGAAATGGTTGTATAGAATAGGTTATGACATCTTACATTCCTAAACATCTGACAAAAATCCTACCCAATGTGTCTAAGAGCTATGCTAATCCCATAACACTTCGCTCGACTACCTGCTTATCTTAAAAATTAAAAAAATGCAATGTTGATGGGTAAGTCCATTTACTTAATGTGTATATAAATAACAAAATGTATAGAAGAAGAAACAAGGCACACACAAGATTTTTTTGCAATTGAGTATATAAGGGAGAAAATAACTATATTTTACTTTTTAAGTACACTAAGAGTAAATAAGATCATTTGGATAAATAAATGCTTAAGTAAATATATATATTGGAAAATTTTAAAAAAAAAATCCCTAACATGGAATGGCCTCTAGGAAGAACCATCGCAACTTTGTAGTGCCACCACACATTTTACCACATTTCATAGCACCACTTCACTTTTAAACACATCTTGTAGTGCCACCATACTTTTAATCATATCTAGTGAGTAAATGAATGAGTACAAAGTTTGATATTTTCAAATACACCAGGAGAAGCATTAACTGCTATTAATTATTTTAAAAAAGAATCTGTAACAAAAAAAACACACACACACACACACAAGGTAATTATATAAACAAGTGAGTAAAGCAAAGTTCCTGTGCTCTTTGCTTTAGGCTTTACCATAAAGTAAAACATAGGAAAAGGAAGCTATATTATAATAATAATAATAATAATAATAATAATAATAATAATAATAATAATAATAATAATAATAGAAGATGAAGGAAAGATTAAAAAGTGAGTAATTTTATTTTTGGAAGAAATTCATGCATAGTGTAGAAAATTAATTTTTTTTGACAAAAAATGAACTAGAGAAGAGTTGAGTATAATTTTTAAAATAAGAAATATATCAAGTGTAATTTAGTCAAATCTTAAAAGAGGTTAGTATAATGTACTATAATATATGTTATAAATAAATTTTTTAAAAGATTATTACACTCCAAAAATCTGGGAAATTTTTATAATATTCATGTATTGTTGTTGTTCTTATTATTATTATTATTATTATTATCTAAAACTGAATCTTTTTAAAATCTTCAAACTTTTACCTTCGATACCAAAAATAATTAAAATAAACATGATACGTATAATGATGTTAACACTTAAAAAGTTTATTGCAGGAACGATTAATATTAGTCAGACAGACTTTCTTAAAAATTCCCAATAATTAAACAAAATTATCCATATGCCTTTTCCTGATATCAAGTGGTCGTTGGATGAGTCACATTCTTGTCCTATTCTAAGTATTGTTTGGTTTACATTTAGTTCAAATTTTAAAGCATATTCATTTTCTCTTTGCAGAGCACACGTTGTTGCGTGAGAACACATTAATTGACTCCATAGATCACTCATAATTAAAATAAGACCAACAATATATCTATCCTATCACGGTACATATAACAAATAGTTTGATTTTCTTTTTTTCTTTATGTGATTTATGCAAACAAGTCGTATATGATGATGTGATTCAATTTTAATATATAGGTTTCTGATAAGTAAAAATTCTCGACTTGCTATTGTTTAATTTTAATTGATTGTAGGCTGAGTCACTTCCTCGTCCTTAGCATTCTTTTGCTTACATTTAATTCAAATTTCAAAGCATATTGTTTTCTCTTTGCTTAGCACGCGTTCGTGTGAGAACGCATTATTTGACTCTAAAGTCAGTTATAAATAAAACAAGATTATCTATGTACCTAACCCATCAATAAGCATATAACAAATAGTTTCATGCTTTTTTCTTATTGCTTTATGCAAAAAAAGTTGAGTATGATAAATATGATTCAATTTTCATATATAAGTTTCTAATAAGTATAAGTTTCCCGACTTGATTTTGTTTCGTATTAATTGTTTGTAGAATGAGTCATTTCCTTGAGCTTTGTTTCGCTTACAGATTTCAAAGCATATAAAGTTTCTTTTTTTTTTTTTTTTCAGACCACACTTCGTCATGCGAGAATGCACTGACTTCATAGGTCACCGAATGCTGGTTCCCAATCCCTCGGGGAAAGATGCCATGTTCCCAATTGCACATAGAGAATTCAAGCACATAAATCAGTCTTTACCCTTATATACTCAGTGTAAGTGAGTTAAGCGGGTTAATACATAATACTGCTTGTTTATTACATATAAAGTACGAACTATGTATAGAGACCTTGAGCCATTTTATTTCACTAGTTTCCATTATTTTCATTTCATATTTGATTTGGTTTCCTTTAGCAAATGATATGGTTTTGTTGTTGTAGGCCATAATTTCACTGGCTCATATTGTAAGCGTTAACTCAGATTAGAAAGTCAAAATCTTCCAATGGCACCTATTGTCCTAAAGGCATCTTCCTCGAACTCTTGTAACTCCAATTCAATCCCAAAATGGAAATTTCATGTTTTCTTGAGCTTTAGGGGTGAAGACACTCGTAAAAGTTTTATAGACCACTTATATGCTGCGTTACATAGGAAAGGACTCAAAACTTTTAAAGATGATGAAGAACTTGCGAGAGGAGAAGTTATCTCACAGGAACTCCTTAAAGCAATTGAGGATTCTCTCTTTGCAATTGTTGTTCTCTCTAAAAATTATGCCACTTCTTCTTGGTGTTTGGATGAGCTCCAAAACATTCTTAAGTCAAGAAATGAACTAGGTCAACAAGTTCTTCCCATCTTTTATGGAGTAGATCCATCTTATGTGAGACACCAAAAAGGAAGTTTTGCTGAAGCTTTCACCGAGCATGAAGAGAAGTTCAAAGAAGACCAAGAGAAGGTGCAAAAATGGAGGGATTCCTTAACAAAAGTTGCTAACTTATCTGGTTGGGATTCTAAGGATTGGTAAGTTTTTAATTGAATAAAATTATATAACTTATACTTTATATTTGTATCAGTTTATGTGTGTCTTTCTTCTTTATTTTTTCTACCTTGAAATTGTTTATAAAAATAAATAAGCCAAAAGGGAAAAAATTAATTAGCATTGTGTTTAACTACAAAAATTGAAGCAATAAATTCTTATTACAAAATTAATAAAAATTTATATTTCATCTATGATTTGTATTAAATATATTATACAGTTATTTGTATTTTGTTTGCACTTGTAGGCATGAAGCAGAACTTATTGAAAGGGTGGTTGAAGTGTTATGCACCAATTTACGTTGTAGATTGCCATATTACAATGATACAACAATTGGAATTGACCGGAGAGTATGTGAAATGGAATCACATTTGGGGATTGGGTTAGATGATGTTCGATTTGTTGGAATATGGGGCATGGGTGGTATTGGTAAGACAACTCTTGCTAGAGCTATCTACGAGAGGTTCCATAACCAATTTGATTTTTGTTGCTTTCTTGCCAATGTTAGGGAGGTTTCAGAAAGAGATGGACAGGTTCACTTGCAAAGAAAACTTCTTTCACATCTCAAAATAAGCAACATGGAAATTGGGGACACATATGAAGGAAAGAACACAATCCTACACTTTTGTTGCAATATGCAAGTTTTGCTTATCCTTGATGATGTAAGCTCTATAAGCCAATTACAAAATTTGGCTAAAAGCCAAGAGTGGTTTGGTGCTGGGAGTAGAGTGATCATAACAACTAGAGATGTGCACTTATTGATATCACATGGAGTGCATGAAATATATGAGGTTAAAACTATGAACAAAGATGACTCCCTTCAACTCTTTTCTCAAAAAGCATTTAAAAGAGATCATCCTGAAGAGGGTTTTTTGGAGTTGTCTAAATCTGTGGTTAAATATGCAGGAGGCCTTCCTTTAGCTCTCCATGTTGTGGGTTCCTTTCTTTGTGGAAGAAATGTGCCTCAATGGGAAGATGCTTTGGATAAGTTCAAGAAAGTTCCAAATAAAGATATACTTAAGATACTAAAAATAAGTTATGATGCTTTAGATGATGCAGAAAAGACAATATTTTTAGATATTGCTTGTTTTTTTAATGGTTGGAGCAAAAATAAAGTAACACAAATATTGAAAAATTGTGGTCTTAACTCAACAATTGGCATAAGCATTCTTATTGAAAAGTCTTTGCTAAATGATGGCATATATTTAGAAATGCATGATTTGCTTCACCAAATGGGTAGGAGTATTGTTTTTGAAGAATCTCCTAATGATAATGGAAAACGCAGTAGATTGTGGTCTAAGGAAGACATTGATGAAGTATTGAAAAAAAATATGGTAAGTGTTTATCTTAATTTTGTTACAAGTTTTTACTGAATTTTATGCTTTATTTCCTTATCATTTCTTATATTATTTTCTTGGTGGCTAATGTTGTTTATCAGGGAACAAAAGTAATACAAGGTATGATTTTACATATAAAAAAGCCATATGAGGCACATTGGAATCTTGAAGCCTTTTCAAATATGTGTAACCTTAGGTTACTCATTGTATCAAGAAATTTGCACCTCCCTTATGGCCTCAAATGCCTTTCTAGTGCCTTGAAAGTTCTTGAGTGGTGTGAATATCCTCTAGAAACTCTTCCTCCTGCAACACAGCTAGATAAACTTGTTGATCTTAAAATGCGTTATAGCAAAATAAAGCAACTTTGGAGTAAAGAACAGGTAAGATACTTTATGCTTTAATGTTATATATAATGTAATTGATTATGCTAGCATAATTTTTTTATAAAAAAATTGATTCTCTTATATTTGTTTGACCAGTGTTTGGAGAATCTGAAGTTTTTGGACTTGAGCCATTCCAAATACTTGATTCAAACTCCAAATTTTTTTGGACTTCCAAATCTAGAAAGATTAGAACTTGAAGGTTGTGTGGATCTTGCTGAGCTTCATCCTTCACTTGGACAACACAAAAAGCTTCTTGTGTTGAATTTGAAAGGTTGCATAAATCTTAAAGCCCTTCCAAGAAAATTGGAAATGGCTTCTCTAAAGGAATTTGTTCTAGAGGAGACTGGTATAAAGGAAGTTCCTGCATTACTTGGATTCTTGACTAATGTTGAGATTTTGAATTTACGATGTTGCAAAAATCTTAAAGTTCTTCCACGAAAATTGGAAATGACTTCTTTGAAGAAATTTGTTCTTTGTGGGTGCACCCAAATAAGAAATCTTTCAGAGTTTGGAGAAAATATGAAAAATCTGGTAACACTTGACATTTCTGAGACAGGTATAGCCGAACTTCCTGTGTCACTTGGATTATTGACTAGTGTTGAAGCTTTGTATTTCAAGGGCTGCAAAAATCTTATTTGCCTTCCTCAAAGCATTCACAATTTGAAACATCTTAAAATTCTCGATATTTCTGGTTGCTCAAAAATTTCTAGATTGCCAGAAAACTTCAATGAAAATGAAGCCTTGGAAAAGCTTCATGCAAGTGGAACTGCTATAACAGAAATACCTTCTTCTATTTGTCATTTAGAAAAACTCCAGACACTATCATTTCATGGATGCAAAGGGCCAACATCTAACTCATGGACCTTTCCTCTTCCTTTGAACCATATGTTTCAGAGGCATTCATTTCCTAAAGGCTTAATAGTGCCTCCTTCTATTTTCAATCTTAAATCATTGACAGAATTAGATTTGAGCTATTGTAATATTGATGATGGATTTATTCCTGATGATCTCGGAGGCTTGTCATCATTGTTGATGTTAGATCTAAGTGGAAACAAGTTTGTGGAACTACCTACTGGCTGCATTTCTAATCTTTTGAAACTACGACTTCTTTATTTGAATTTCTGCCCAAAGCTTCGGTCATTGCCACAGCCTTCACCACATTTAGACTCAATGGATGCTGGAGATTGTGCTTCATTAGAAACTTTGTCAAGCGAACAATTATTACATCTGTTTTCTTCAATTGACCAGGTATACATATTTGTCTAATATACATATCATTATATGTTTCTTTTCTTGTTAATTAATATATATGACATGTGCATGTTACATGACAAATTTCTTTGTTTCAGCGTGGCCAATATGCTCAAAGGGAATGGTCAATTAAAGACTTTTCAGCCACTATTCCAGGAACTGAAATACCATCTTTGTTCGAGAATCAAAATTATCTTTCCTTGAATGAGAAATGTGAAGCTTCAATAATAATAGACTTACCTCCATGTGAATGGTTAGGATTTTTGTTATGCACTGTGCTTGATGATATGTTTTATTCCACGAAGGCCAATAAAAAAAAATTTGGTTCGCCTTGCTGGTGTTATGATTTTGCTAAAGCTTCCGATGGTGAGTTTGTAACCATTCAAGGTAGGCTTCGTAAACTTGAGAAAGAAATAAACTCTCCTCACCTTTGGATTGTGTTTGGGCAAATTAGAGGGAAAAATGATTATGAACTGTCAAGGAATTATAGCCAACTCCGCTTGAGATTTTTGGGTAATAGGAAGGAATCTACACTAAAATTAGATGGAATAGTTTCAATAAAGTATGGATGGCATGTCACGAGCAAAGTAGATTTTAAAAAGTGGGGCAACGCAATGAGTGAAAGTCACCTTCTAAGAATTGAAGAGCACAACGATGAAGTAAGTCACTTTCTCTATATATCATCTTACAATTTTTATTTCAAAGTTTATTGAATTAATTTTCTCTATCTACTTCTCCTAGTCTTATATTGTTGTTACTTTTTAAGTAATACAAAAGATATAATTGAAGAGAAATGATTTGAAATTTTAAAACTTTTTTTTAGGTTTAGTAAGGTTTCATAAAATCTAAAACAAATAGGATAGATTGATTGGTGCCAACAACAATTAGAATAGCATTTGTCCTCTGAAGAAAATATGACTAAAAGTGCCATTCAACTGTCGAAATGGTGTTGCTTGTAAGGGAGAAGCATAATTAAAAGAAGAGATTATTGCACTTCTTAGTTCTTTATCTTCGTCATCATTTTTCATCTGTCCATCCTTTTTGATCTAGAAATATGTAAATTCTAGGGCTATCAAAAGGCTTAAGCTACTCATATAGTAGCTATTTCTGCACCACTTTTTAATTACTTTATTCCTGGACCACCAAAATATATATTCCATTAGGTATATAAAAGGGGACACAATATATATATAAAATATACTTTCTACCATTAAATTAATGCATATAGTGTAAAATAATCTTTAAAATAGATATAAATATTTAAAAGTATATTAAATAATTAAAATACTGTGTATATGGCAATAAATTTATGAGAAATGAATTGGACAAAATCTGTTAAATATCATAAATTTCAATTACAGAGTGTCAAAATTTTAATATAAACCAAAAAAATTGAAAAAAAATCTTTGACCAGCTCAATTAATTTTTGATCAATTTTTTAATTAATCAATTTAGAGAGTCAAACAAATCAGAATCATAACAAATTCATTGATTTTTAGGTCCAACAGCCTAGTTTGGCCCATTTTTTTAATCCATAACAAATAATTAGGCAAACCTTTTCTGTCCAAATGGGGTCTCTCTCAATTTTGTGCCAAATGTTGATACTACACTATCTACTCTCATAATTCTAGCTCCAAAATTACGTCAGTTTCTATTTTTTTCTCCTAACCCTCTTTTACTAAGCAAACACTCCTCCTTCAAGCTAAAAACCAAATTCTAAAAACCAAATTTGATAAAGTCCCTAATTTAAAATTTAGGGCGTGGCCTACACACATGTAACTACACATTATCAAATTATGTTAATTTAACTGATGGAGTTGGATTTTAGGATAATATTGAGAATTTTGACAAACATATCAAACAAAACTAACCCACCCCAAACTTGAGAGGGGAAAAAAACTTTTGCCCAAATAATTAATTCCTAACCTCATGACTAATCTAGGGTATTAAATATTGAAGCATATATAATTCACCTGTATACGTTAATATAAAATCTCTTCAAGATTAAAACATAATCTTAGAAACCGACAAGCAATTTGAGCCTTCATGCGGAAAAGACTTGACATTATATATACTTGCCAACTTATTATTCTTCCCTTTTATATTCTTTGCTGCCAGTACTATTATTATTATTTCTAAGTTATATTATTTGCAACCAGTATTATTATTATTTCTAAGTTTTAAGTGAAGAGAAAACACACTCATAAATTACCAAATTAAAGTTCTTTTAAGCATATAGTTATAGATTGTGCCTTGTCTTTAAGGAAAATGGAATGTGCTTTGAAGCCACAGAGGAAGGGCAATGCACTTTGTCACTGAGCAAGAGCTCCCAACCCATAATCAATGAATGTAAAACCATATCTCCAGTGGCATCATCTCCATGCTTGGAAGAGGAAAACAAATTAGATGATTCATGGATGCAGTTCATTACAGAAGACACAAGGTATGGTATATGAAATATGATATTATCATTTCTTAATCTTTTATGATGAATTTCAAAGTTGAGGTTATGATTTGAAATATGAAATTGTGGTCTTTTAACTATAATTTCCCATAGTGGGGTACTATATAACTAAACCATAATTATAAAATTTGCACTTTAAACTTATAATTTTTATCATTGACTTTCAAAATTCAAATAATGATTATCATTATTATATGCTATTTTTAGATACCTATTCCAAATTTATTTGGGTTTATATGTTGAAAAGAAGGTGAAAAACTTGCAAAACTTTTCTCCACTTTAAGATCACTGCTTCATATCTTCAAGCAAATGGCACAACTCATCATAGAGTAGTCCATACACTACTCATGCTGCAGAAAGAAAGCACAGACCATACATTAGTCATAAACTTAAATTTAGACCAGTTCCATGTGTTCATCTTTGGATACAGTCAAGACATGCATTTGATGAACATGTCTTTCCTTAGAAAACTCACCCAGCTCAATCATGCTTTCATAGTTCTTCATGTTCTTCCTGTCCCCCGCTCAATTCCTGCTTTATGAGTTCCTAGACAATTCCCTTCAAATGTTCATGAAATTGACTTACGTTTATCATATTTTATACCTGCTGCTACTGATATAGTTATACCAATTTCAGGTTTTGGTTTTAGAGAGAATAATACACCTGCTGAGCTCACTAGTCCTGATCTGAGACAGAATGCTACACCTGCACACCTTACTCATACTCCTGGATCTACTTTAGTCACCACAGCCCAAAATCATCGTCCTATGATTACCATATCTAAAGCTGTCGGTATTCACAAGCCTAAGGGATATGTTCTGACAAGTGCCTCTGAACTTACCTCTATTGCAAAAGCTCTTTCTAAATCTGAATCCTGATGGCTTTTATGAGGCTTCTCAACATGTCGAATCTCATCCATAAATACCTTCTCCGAAGCATTGAATGCCAAGAAGAAAAGGGTTAACATTATTGCTGAAAATCATTGTGTGAATTAAATTTAATGCTTTTGTTTCTTTAGCTAGTGTTTAGGAGTTGGTTTGAAAGAAGATCCTGTGAGCATTTATTAGAATTTTCATTCGAAGAGAAATTGGGACGTCTCATGTGAATTTGTTGCTTGATGGTTGAAAAATATTCACTAGCTAGGCTTGAGAGTCTACATGTTATGCTTGTTTAGTGAAAAAAAGGATGTGAGGTTCACATGCTGAAATGCTTCGTTTTACCTCCAAAACTTTTCAAATAATTTTAGAAGAAAAACTCATTTAATTAATTTTTTAATGTCTTTGAAGTCAAATCCCTTCCAAAGATATTCCATTCTAACATCACCCGTAATGCACCCACCGACTTATGTGTAGTGCCCATTTTGTGAGAAATCACATATATACTGTCATTTTTATTTTGATTAAAAAGATCTATTATGCAATAGATCTTGATGGATGGGAACACATGTATGATAATTATTAGACAAAGTCTTGTAAACGAGAAACTCGGAATCATAGCACGTAAGGAAGATATATGCACTATATTTGTAGTTATAGACTTTTGAAACTTTGGCTCTAATATTAAATTTGTCATGAAACTGAACACGTAACATGGACGATGGCAAAGTGATACCTTGCCTTTCGTAAGCCTCAGATTAAACAAATAAAAAATATAGACACAACTCGAAAAAATATTTAAAGTGAGATGCATAACCATCGATTAATTTTTTTTAGTAGAGTTTAATGGTATTAGGCTGCGCATTACTCCGAAAATATTTACACTACACATTATTGAGCCCCCTGACTAATGTCACCTTTGACAATGCGAATGAGCCAGTTTTCTTTGATGGTTTTTTTTAGTCAGCATAGGAACGGGAGACAAGAATAATTGTTGTTCAATTTTGGTATCTATTTTTAGCATGGTCTATTATGTGTTTCAAAAAAATTAAATAAAACTAAGTTTTCTTTATTGATGCTGTTGTGCTACACTAATATATTTGATTAATTTTTGAAAATTAATTTTTAAATTTCAATTCTTCTATATGTATCTATATATTTCGGAGCTAATTAACTTCATATACCCGTGGATTTCGGTCCCCACAATTCCATTTCAGATTATTGACTATTTAGACTCAATCTCTCAAGATCTCTCCTCTCTCCAAGTCTCTTTGCTTCTTCAGACAACCGATTATCGCTGAAGCTTTGATCGGCTGTTTCCTTTGATTTCGTTTATCTTCGTTTCCATTTCAAGCTTGCGTTGCCACTGAAATGGAGGTTTCAATGGACTACTTATCCTGCTGCAGATGACAAAATCAGAAGCACCAGCTTGAAGGTATTTCTTCTTCATGTTTTGACCTTTTCGGCGGATAAAATTCATTGATTTTGCACGAACATGGTCGCTGTTTTATAAACCTCAAGCTAATTCACCAGCTTGAATTCGAACTGGGAATAAACTCTACATAGATTGTTCTACATAATTCTGTATGCATTTTTTAATATAGCTAAGAATGATTTAATGACACCGATGAGTCAATCTCGCGCATATAGCTTTTTCGGTACCAAGAGACGTTGACCATAGTATATATACATGTTTAAAAAGACGGGCTATGCTATGTCGGTAACAATATGAAGATGAAGCCAAATTTAAAAGGAGACCACTCAATTAAGGTTAAGATAGTTTATTACTGCTGAACTCTTAAAAATTTAAAGAGTTTTTCCTGTTGAAGTATTCTTAAGCCTGTTTTGTCTCATATCACTGTGCATATTTATTAAGGATGGAATTCTTGTATGTCATAAGTTATCCATGTCTGAAATTATTGTAAAGGAATAGTTTGCCTGATTCTCTTTCTATTTGCTTCACCATATTCTTTTTGTAAGATCCACAAGTTAGCTTGTAAAAGTAACTCTATTAAGCTTATGCAGGACATATAAGCCGCTGTTATAAGCTTATACAAACCCCATTTTAAGTGCTGTTTAAGAGTTTGTGGTAGAAGATAGACTTTAATAAGCCAATTATCAGCTTATCTAACAAATGTATTCATTCTCTGAGGATCCCCCGGTGTTTTGCAATGCCCTTGACTTTGTAGGGCCACTGAAGAACCTTTGCTCCAAAATAAGAGATGTTAATTTTTTTAAAGGTTTCACCCAAGTTTAAAATAAAACTCTTACTTAAATCTCGCCAATACCCTTGTCCCTGGGCTTCAAGAGTTAGAAAGATGATTAGACTTAAATATAATTTTTATATTTTTATTATCAAATTATTTAATTAAAATATAACAAGTATATAAATTTTTAATAAAAATATGACAAATGAATAATTTAATTAAAAATTTCTATTCTTATTTATAAAAATTATATATCAAATTTTAATTAGATAATCTGAAAATAAAAACATACAGAATTATAAGTAAACTTTTTTTCCTCAAAATACACCAGTAAACATGCCTTATTTAGAGCTTTAAATACTTAATTAAAAAAATTAAATATAAATAGACATGGTGAGTCACTTGACTCAAACTTTACATTCTTCTTGTATATTCTGAGGGACCCGTGATTTAAAAAGGAAAAATTAGAAAACTTTTTGCACTAAGCTCTAAATGTAGAACAATTCTTACGTACACCCAGTGCGTCATGTTATTTATACACTCAACGGTTAAGATTTGTTTTGTATGTAAACTCCACCTGTACTGCACATGAATCCTACTTATATAAATTCAATCCTATCTATTAATTTTCGTAGGTACACCATACTCCAGATGCATTCAAAAAAATTTCCTAAATGTAATTGATAGTTGAAACGTAGCCCTCAGAGAACAAGTCAAACGCGCCCGCATCAGCTCCCCAGTGCAGAGGGAGCAGAGGCATCATCCACTTGTCCATACATGCACACAAATCCAATATTCACATCTTTCTCACTGAATTCGAACGATAAACCTCATAATATATTGCATACTTTTGTTTATATCTCTCTTTGAAGTTAACAATATCAATTAAAAAAAATTGAAAAATTCAAATCCCTTTCTTGTTGGCTCTTTCCTCCTTCATTTTCTCTTTTTCCACTTCCTTCTCTTAACTGTCACGCTTCAAAAGGAATAATAAACTAGCCAAAAAGCCCATTGAATTAACCCTCAGCTTAGAAAAATAAATTAGCTCACAATTTCTCTAATAAAGCTTAAATGTTCAAGGTTTCAAAAAACAGAACACTTCAGGTGTATAAAATCGATATTGAAGCTTTCTGAAATTTCTAAACATATTCAAAACATCAAACATTTATAGAAAAATTTAAAAAAAAATCAACTATTTGAGGTTATGTCTGTTGGGTAACAAATACAAGAGACATAGAAGTCACCAGATCAAGACAACAATTTCTGGAAAGATTTGGGAATAGGATGTGCCAAAATTCTCATGTGATCAATTCTAAGATTAGACAAAAAATATGCCCGTTCCATTTTTATTTTATATCTATTTGTGATTAAATCGTTTTATTTTAATCCTAAAGATTTCTCAATCTTTGAATTGCACATCTAGAGGTTAATTATGCCAACCAACAAAAGTAAACTACCATGATGAAATCCACATGTAATGTAATAACCCAATAAATTAGTAAATGTGAAGTAATGGGAAATTAATGAAAACCAGTAAATAAAGAAGAATTAAAGTAATAACAAAATTATTTTTAAAAAAAAAAGAGAAGAAGAAAATTTAAAGTAATAACATTGTAAAAATTTAAATAATTAAAATTTTCATTAAGCATTATGTGTATTAAAAAAAAAAACTAACTAATGATACTAACCTTACACTTATTAAATCCATCACCCACGTTCAAATCTTCCTAAATCCATTGTAGTTTTTTATCTTCTCAAATTCGTTTTCTTCTTTCCCTCTTAGTTTGTGACCGGGATGCTTGGAAGGGGACCCTATGGTCATCTCTTGAAATTGTCCTTCAGCCCATGTCTGAATTCCAAATTGCTAGTTGGTCCCTCTATCATTTTGCTAATTGATCTATTTTGTGAAGCTAAACACGTGTCTACTCCCTAGTTCATAACCGTGGCTTGTATATGTTTAGTCACCTGAAGCTTCTACAGTTGCGAAATTTCTTCAGACGTGAGCTCCATTCTTTCTCTTCCTCGTGTGCGAGATTCTCTCCCCATTTTGAGCTCTACCTTGGCTGTTGCTTTCCTAGACTATCTTTCTCGTCCAGTTGAGCTATTCCGTTGGAAGATGGCCCGGTTTCATGATTCTCTGGCGCGGTGAGTATAGCTTCCTACTTCTCCTCTATTAGTTAATTTCACCCTTTTCGATTTTCCTTCACTGCACTGAATTTCTGCCATTTTTTTCTTGCTTTCTATGTTACTGTGAGGACTGGAGAAAGAGTGAGGAAGAACGGTGACTTGACCCAGCCGTTTGTTTGCACAAAATTCAACCTTTCTCTTCTTTTCATGTAGCCTTGTTTCAGTTCATGCTTGATGCATTCTTTCTCCTTTATGCAAGCCCCTGAGGTATTTTATTGGTCTATAACTTCATATTTTTAGTTCCTAAATCAGTGGGCCTCTCTTTCATTTTTCTAGCATTCAATTTGTTCAATTCCTCATAGCTCTTCGCTATGAAATTCCTATGGTTTATTCCAAAAATATTCATTCTTTTCGTCACTGTTGCAGCACTATCAGTTTTGTGTATGTGTGTTGGCCGAGAGTTTCACTTGGCCACAGAAAATCCGTGTGTAGTTGCGCTCTGTCGGGGTTGACTGACATTGGGAAGTTCGAAGCTTCATTCTTTCTTGGTGAAAGTATTTTCTCCTCTCCTTTCTTCAACTTCTTCCTCATTTTCTAATCAAATGTCCTTTGTTTTGCCCTTCTCCCAGTTGTGATTGTTTTCAATTGAATTCACCTTGTAACTCCTTAAATTCTACCATAGAATTTGGAGGCTTTTTGACTCTAATATATGCCCAAAAAAAAACCTAAAAATTGAAACGTTAAAAAAAATTTTACAAATGCTTAAAAAAAAATTTTTTAAATGGGCCACAGAATCAAAAATGCGGCGACTCATTTTTTTTTAAAAAAAAATTTAGAAAGTCACGGCATCAGAGATAAGATGTCATGACCCTCTTATATATAAAAAAAAAAATTCTTTGCCTAACACTGCAATTCGAAGGAATTCATAAAAGACAAAGTATATAATGTTATCCTATAATAAGAAAGGTGGCAGCTTAACTTATCGTACAATTTTATTTGCTTGTCCAAAATAAGAAAGGAAAGAAGATATATGCATTATTTTTCATGTGAATCAAAAAATATATGAACTATATGCAGCTCCATAGATAAAAAACACTTTCCTTTAGAGGTATTTTTTTTATTATTAACTATATGCAATTCCAAATATATGAATTAAATATATTATTATTAATTATATATTAATCTTTTTATATTAACAATTAAATTATATATTATATATAAAAAATATAATATAATTTATTTTTTTCATAAAATATAATATATTTTATAGACTAAGTATTATATTTTTTATATTATATGAAATAAATAAATTACATTATATTTTTTATATAATGTAATTTTTTTTTTATATATGGCGACCCTCTTATATATAAAAAAAAATTCCTTACCCCAAAGCTTCAGCCAGTAGGAGGACATTGTGTATAATGCAGCCGTTGAAGTCCCTTAATAATCATAGATTCAAACGCATGGATAGGCTTAAGAAGGAGGAAAAATATATTAGATTTGTTTTTTTATTTTGATTTTGTTTGTCTTTTGTTTGTTTATCTTGCCCGTGAAGTTGGATAACATCTTCACCAACCCAAAGTACATTTTAAATTATATATTATATATAAAATATATAATGTAATTTATTTATTTCATATAATATAAAACATATAATATTTAGTTTATAAAATATATTATATTTTATGAAATAAATAAATTACGTTATATTTTTTATATATAATATATAATTTAATTGTTAATATAAAAAGATTAATATATAATTAATAATCATACATTTAGTTCATATATTTGGAGCTGCATATAGTTCATATATTTTCTGGTTCGTGTGGAAAATAGTGCATATATTTCTTATTCTGGACAAGCAAATAAAATTGTGCAATAAGCCAAGCTACCACCCTTTTTATTATAGGATAACATTATGCACTTTGTCTTCCTACTGGCTGCAGCTTTGGGCAAAGAAATTTTTATATATATATATCTTAATTCTTTTTTTAAAAAATTTGAAATGCCGTGATCCATTTAAAAAAAATTAAGCATCTACGAAAATTATTTTGGCGGCTCAGTTTTTAGTTTTTTTTATTTTTTTTGGTTGTATTAGAGTTAAAAAGCTGAATTTGGGCGTGGATTATGGTGACTTGGGTGCATGTGAGCATCTCTCTATAACTTGACTTGAAACTTAGAGTCAATAGCGAAGAGCACACTTGGTGATTAAGTGACATGCACAATTATTCCTTCCCACAACTTGTGGATATACAAAGGTAATAAATTCTAAAATTCTTGAAGATGATCACTTATACTTCTTAAATGAGCTAAATTATTAATAAGTAATCAAAAGTAGGTAAAGATTAACCAAAATAAATTAAATAGGTACAATACTAAGTTAAGATAAATACTTAACTATAAATAAATGAGGTGGAACTTGACTAAGCTAAATAGGGCTTGATTTAAGGTAATTTAGGTGAAGGGAATAATGAACTTAATGGTCATTAGTATAATAATACTATTTAACATAAGGTCAGCTTTAAGCTTAATTGTGTTTTCAAATAAATTGAAGCATAAATTGGGGGAAGTTAGTGCTTGAGATAGGAATCAAAATAAATAACAAATTAACAAAAATAAGCATTAAATAAGAACAAACATTGGAGTTAGCAATAAATAGGATAGACTAGTTGACAAATTTTAAAAATAAAAGGAGAACTCAATTAATCTCTTGAAATTTAGTGGGAACCCTAATTCATATACTTGATAGAATTGATTATGTGCTTGAAGAATAAGGGTGTGTAATATATTATGAATGTGTTTTAGGAACATCTTTGGACTTTTTCCCATTAAAAAGGGTGTGTTGGTGCTACAAGTTTGTAAACACTGTATTTTGTCCGAATATTTAATCCAAAAAAAAGAAAAGAAAAAACCAAAATGAAGAATAATAATAAAAATCAAAAGGAAAACATCAAAAAAGAAAAAATCAAAATAAAATAAAAAAAGAGAATAATAATAATAATAATAATAATAAAGAAAAAACAATATTATTAATATTAATATTAAAACAAAAAATAAAAAAGAACATAAATTTTTTTAAAAAAATATGTATATATATTAAAAAAAAAGAAAGAGAACAAAGAAAGGGAAAACAAAAAAAAATTAAAAAAAAAAAGATGCAAACCCAAGTTGTGAACCCCAAAGTCCTTTCTCCCTCTTTCGCATTGGGCCATCGAGCCATGGGCCAGTACCCAGCCCATTCAACCATACCCACTTCCTTCATTCGCTTTTCTCTTCATCCACATTCGACAAAGGCAGAAAACGACCAGACACACTGTAACATCCAGTCCCTCCGTAAACGTGAGAAACGCAATGTTCGGTTTCTCTGTAAACATCAGAAATGAGCCAAATATAAAAAGAATTCCTCGAAATAAAAGGAATTTGGGCCAAGTAAAATTATGATAAAATTCTAAATATTAGAAAATGAAGATTTGAGGTTTAAGATGCCCAAAAACCAGAGCCAAAAGAGCTCAAAAAAATTGCCGAAAAAAGTAGGGGTATTTTTGTAATTGTTGAAAATTTTGAAAAACTCATAGGATGGCTTTTTAAATGAAAAATTTGAGTTTTTTGGGGTTCTCAGAAGCCCTAAATACCATGGGAACCCTTAGAGCAGTTGAAACCCCTCCGATGAGCAATTTCAGCCGTTAGTAGACCAAAACTTTAATCGAATAGTTCGGAATGGTTTTAGATCTTTTTTGAGTGATTCCAAAGGCAATTCTTATGATTAAGAGCCTAAGGAATATGATGAACAAGACGATTCTTAAAAAGGAGTTGAAATGAGCCCAAATGAATAAAACTATGAAGAGGGACTAAATTACAAATTTTAAAAGTTGCTTAAATGAATCCCTAGCTTATAAAAACGTCCCTCCTCTGCTCAGATCTCCTCACCCACTCTCTCACTTTAAAACAGAATTAATAAGAACTAAGAGTAGCACACAAGAGGGGAAGTTAAGGAAGGAAGAAGAAGCTTTGAAAAGTGTAAGTTTTAGCCACTTTTTCCTATTCCTTGCCTTGTTAAACTTCTTCCCCTCTTTTTTCTCTTCCTTCTCATGGTTTTGGCATTTAATTTGGTGCTGTTTTGGGGGCAGAAAAGAGAGGGGAAGTTTGAAATTTGAGGGAGCAAGCTAACCAAGTGGAAGAACAAGCCAAAGGAAGCAAGAAAACAAGGTAAAACTTTCATTCTTTGGTAGTTTCTTTCTCCCCCTTCCTCTTGCACGAATTTGGCCACCATGACCCCAATTCTTAGGGGCTGTTTTCTGTCCAATTCATGGAGGGATTAGGGGTTTGACGTGGCAAGAATTAAGAATGAACTAATAGAATCAAGAAATGAGCATTAGGAAACAAGATGGAATCATTAGGGATCCAAATGCTCCCTTGCAAATCTAATTTTATATAAATGTTTTTAGGCTTAATTGAATGTTAAAACATGCTCCTAAGATCCCTAAGAGGCTCCTCACATGTTTCCTCCTTCAAGAAAACAAAGAGAACTCCATGGAAGACCAATGCACCCATAGTCTTGGCCTAAGCAAGTTCACCTAGCTAGGGAGAGTTTCAAATTTTTTTAAAGCCATTTTCAAGTCATATATGGTGAATGAATATAAGAGGAGGTCTTGAAAAAAATTTAGAACTCAAGGAAAATGAATTGGGGTCATAGGTTCCATATTATGACTTAAAGAACTAACATGATAGTAGGCCCTTTATTTTAATGGTGTAGTGGCTCCAAAAAGCTTAAAAGGAGTCAAGAATCATACTTGAGAGGAAAGAATGAGGCCTGTAAGTTATTTGAGAAGTGTTACTTCATTAGGCACCATTATAGACCATAATGAAGCCTATAGAGTAATCTAGGGCTTAAGCAAATTGTATAACTTTAGAATATGTTTCATGAACCTAATGAGCTCCCTTAAATCATGTCTAGGCCAAGAGAAACCTTCCTCACACTTTTGTGGTTGTGTAACCGAAAAGAGGAGCTTAAGTTCAAAGGGAAAAGTGGGTGAATTTGTGCAAGGTAGCTCTATCCACCTTCTCTCATACATGGATGTGTGTTTAGCTTGTTTTAGAATGTGTGTATGTGTATTTTCAAGTTATAAAAAAGTATGCTAGCATGTCTTTATATGCTATGATCCTTGATGCCATGTTATATTTTCTAATGAGTGCATGATGTTTGAATGAGTTTACTTGAGTGTGGAGAGGCCAAGAACTCTTTCCTTTGGTGAGGATGAGCCAAGAACTCTTGAGCTTGGTTGAGACAAAGCAAAGAGTCTCCTAAAAGCAAAGTGGACTCCCAAAAGTATGGTTGAGTCTAAAGTGCTCAAGAAATGGGTAAGGCAAGTCCAAAACCCATGAGGAGAAGTGTGAGGCCAATCCAAACACTTGGTGAGCTCTTGAATGATTTGTATGAGTTGTTAACATGCCAAGTTTGCTTTTAAAATGTCTATAGCTTTTATTTTTTCCATGCATGCATCTGTAAAGCTTGCTTGTACATATTATGTATGATTGAATGGGAGATAAGTTATTGAGATTCTTTGAATCTCATCCCCTCCTCTCCAATGATCTAACATGCTAGGTGGATTAAGTAATTATGGTGAAGGGAGCCAACAACCATGAAGCGCAAGGATTGACAAGCTTATGTATTATTTTGCCCATTTTGAAACCATGATGATGGTTCATAATGTATATAATGTTGTATATGTACCATAAACCTTGAGGCATGTATAAATATACTATTATGTGATGTTTAGATGTATGAAAATGATATATGACCTATAGCACTTATTTTGAGTATGAAATGCCAAAGTGTATAATATGGAACTTTGATGAAAGTATGCATAAGTGTGGGTTGAATGGCTAAAATGCGATGCATGAGGTTTGGAACCATTTGGGCAGCTCACTTAAGTCTCAAATGTACTTTTAGACTTACCCAAAAGGTGCCAAGATCAAGGGAAATCCATTTGGCAACTTTGGCACCCTATAAGGAGCCAAAATTGACCATTATAGAATCCTATATCATTTTTAGCCAAATGAGTTATTATTGATCTGAGATTTGGCATGCAATTAAGTCTCATTAAAAGCTTTCTAGGAAGCTAAAGATCATAATTTTTAGAGGTCTACAAAATATTTGATGATTTTTTAAAGTTAGCAAAATTTATGGAAATGGTCTGATGCACTGTTACAATGGTCCGAAATTGTTTTCTGTCACATGAGACCTTAATGGTGCCCAATTGCCATGAAATTTTATACAAAGAAATTAAGTAGTCACAGTGACTCGTGCCAACTAGAAGCACCTTATTTGGAGGTCTAGAGAGGAATATATGAATTTTTGAAGTTTCTGTCCAGTATCAATAACTTTGCCTGACCAGAAGTATGGTTCCATCGAATTTTGAGGTCTAAGCTTGATGAACTGATTTAGAGATATTTTTTCTCTCTATTTGACATCTACAGGTTTTCAGATTAGTATCATTTGCATGGATTGGATTTTTGTGGAATTAATTGGACATTTTTAAAATTCATATCAATAAACTATGACAGCATCAGGACCCAGTCCAACCTCTAGACCATTTCACATATCAAACACTCTGTGTGTGAGATGTTATAACTTGTATGTATTTGTATCATGAAGTAGACATCCTAAGATTTCCAGAATAACCAAGATTGTAGGATTTCAATTTTTCTAGATTTAGTTATGATTTTCCAAAGTTTGTCCAAAAAAGAGGCCAATTTTGGCCGAGAATGAAACCTCATATTCTACCTTCCAATTCGGTTTCCATGAGTTGTAGGCATGTTGTTATGATGCATATAAGTTGTAATGATGTAATTAAATATGAGGATGTATAACATGAGCTCACCCGATCCACAAGACACCGAATGAATTTTTAGATATGACGAAACACAAATAAAAGTCCAAATTTTCATGCTTTCTCTATGGGAATCATATATATGTTTCATGATAATTAGACTATTCAAAGGCATGAGATGAGCTAGAATTATGGTGTTACACACACACACAAACCTGGCATAGCATAGGAGCATGAAAATGGAAGTAATGGGGCAGCATTCCAGAGGGTTGATCAAAGGAGGAACAGAGGGCCAACAGCAAGTTCGAGGAGTTGACCTCCTCCTCACATCACTTTCATCACCAGATGCCAAGGGAAGGGAAGACGGAAATGGAAGGAGAAGCCAAAAATGGGGATCGAGGGAGGAAGAGCGAACGCCAAAATAGGAAGAAAACCGACTATGAATCGAAAAATAAAAGGGAGAGCGAAAAATTCAAAAGAGATGAAGTGAGTGAGAGAGGAGTTTTGAGAATGGGAAACCGAGAGTAAAGAGGGGATTCGAAGATTGAAGGAGAGACCGAAAAATCGAGGGAGAGAGCGAGAGAGGAAGTGAGACTCGAGAGGCAAAGAGTGCAAAAGAGAGATGGGGAGGTCGAGAAAGGTAGAGAGGAATTGGAATTAAGAATCTAGCTATCTGGGTTCAGCTGGTGAGTGGGGAGTCCCGGGTTCCTGGTTTGAAAGGAGGACAATGATGAAGAGTAGCAACCTAGGTGTAGTAGGAGGATAGCAAACCCTTTTTTTCATTAGTCACAATTCCTGCAGGTAAGATCCTTCATCTGTTCTCAATTTACAGTAGCTTAAATGTGGTGTTGCTATACTGATTTATCTGTTGTGATAGAGCATATGACCATTCTAGATTACTGCATTCTATATTTGTTTTAAAAAGTTCCCAACAAGTGTTCGATGAAGGGTCTGAGAGAAAAATCTGAAAGTGAATTAGATATCTGGCCTCTATAATTGCTATGTTAAATGTCTGATGGAATCCTGGCTGTGATTTTGACCTTCACGATATTGTTATTTTGCAAATGAATGAGACATTAAAATTGTGTATTCTCACTAACTGGGACTGGATTTGAATCATGATTTGAGGAAGAAAATTTTGATGCATCTCATTATTTCATTGTTTTGCCATGTTCAAATTTTAGTCATTATCTGAAATCAGTTTATTACTTTGCATTTTGAATGGATTGATATTCACTGACTGGGATTGAATTTGAATTATGACTTTCTGCGTAAAAGAGGAAGCTTTCTGAGGCAGCTCACTATATTGCCATTCTGCCATGTTCAAACTTTGATTGTTGTCTGCAATTAATTGGCTTCCCACACTGATTGGATTGGGTTGAGACTACTGATTTGGTTCTAAGTATGGATTCTGACAAATCCTGTGTTTGCTTTCACTTGCTGGAATGTTATTATGAAAGTCCTACTGTTCCTACCTTTGTTTATTTGTTTCTTTTAGCTGCTAAAATGCCAAGTGGGTTTGCTGACCTTATGTGTTTGTTTATGGATGCTATGCTACTTCATGAGTAAGTATGCTTTCATGGAAACTTATGCATATTTTGCTTTCTTTGTGTGAGGCTTGCTACCTGGGGGTTCGTGATTTGGTGAATTGATATGCAAGGGAAGCTCTACCGAGGGACTTAACTTGGTTAAGAGAAAAACCTTATTTCTTTAGGCATTACAGATGAGATGTAAAATGCACTTAAAATACTTTGATTGGATGTACAAAGCCACACACAATCAATATTTGCTGTGTGTTTGTAAAATATATTTTATTTTATTTATTTCTTTTTCTTTATTTAGAGTTGCCGTGTGTAATCTGGTATCGCCTCAGGCGTTTAGGAGTGACTCAGTGCTATGTGTGACAATAAGTCCCCTCAGTCACTTAGTTAGGTCGTCAAATATTTTTATATTAATTTTGAGTTTCAATAATTAATACATAAAAAAGAGTAAATTTTCAAGAAAAAAAAAAAGAGAATTTCATAACAAAATAAAATGAATTGTTTTTAAAGTAAGTTGTACTTTTTTAAAATAAAAAGAGAGTTCAAGAATTAATGAAAATATATAATCTTTGAAAAATCAAATAATTTTTACAAATCAAATCAAAAAAAAAAGGAAAAGAAAAAGTAGAACAAAAAGAAAGTAAATTTCAAAAGTCAAAGAAAAGAACAAGAACAAGAGGAACCAGACGTTTAAAAACTCCCTCTTTCTTAAAAAAAAGCTTATTAAAATCAACTTGAATTTTAAATATTTATCCTTTTTCAAGGTTTCTCTCTAAAAATCAAAAGTAATAAAGCAAAACAAAAAAAAATCAAAACAATAAACAAACAAACTAACAAACAAAAACAAAACAAAACAAAAAACACAAAAAAATTAATTAAAATAAAAAAAAACAAAAAATGATGAAAAAAGAGAAAATTGAAAATGCAAAGAAAGTAAAATTAAATTGACCTTTAGCAAATCAAAACACATCAACCAATCTCAAAACTCCTTTTATTTGTTAAAGAAAGAAGTGATTTTTGTTGTCTTTGTCTTTTCACTAAAAAAAAGAGTGAAAACAACACAAAAAAATAAAAAATAAATAAATAAAGGGAAAAGAAAAGAAAAACAAGGAACAAAAACAAAACAAAAAATAATTAATAAAAAAATCATTCAAATGAGTGAAAAATCAAGAGAAAAATGAAAATAAAAAAATTATAATAATAATAGTTAAGAAAAAGGAGAAGAAAATAGAAAAAATAGGGAAAGGATAAAGAAATGAGATTAATTCTATCTTTAGCAGATTAAAACATTTCAACCAATGCTAACCTCGTTTTATTTGCCAAAGACAAAAATTATTTTTATTATCTTTCTCTTTTCACCACGAAAAAAATAAAAAACAAAATGTGACAAAACAAAACAAAGCAAAAAATAAAAAAAAGAACAAAAACAAAAATATATAAAAAAAAAAAAAAGAAAGCACAAACAAATAAACACCGTCTCTATTCGAACTACGTGTAATTTAATCCCTCTGAAGGTAAGTCCTAGGCTCTCATCTTAGGTCAAGTCCGTCCTTGTAAATAAATATTTTCTTTTAGTTTTATTTTTTTAATTTCTTTCCTCTTATTCTAAATTTTATTTCTTTAATTTTTTTCTTTTTTTACTCTTAATTTTATTTCACTTAATTTCTTCACTTCTTATTTTGTATGGGATTTGTTAAGGAGAATTAAAATATATTAAAGGTCATGGTAATTTTGCACACCTAACTTAGGGTAACTGTTCTTAGGAACGGATGTAGTGGGGTGCCTAACACCTTAACCACTCACAATCGACTCCTGAATCTATTTTCTGGTTCGTAGACTATTTTTCTTGTTTTCTAAATAAAAAATGTTTTTCTAAAGTTTTGCTTTTTCAAAAATTAAAATTTTGGTAGCGACTCTACTATATTTAATTTTGATTTCTGTTTGGCACCATGCGGTCGCATTTTCGAGTGTGATAGGGTTCACGGACCATTATTGTTTGGCAAATACTGTGAGTAAATTGTAAAGCAAAATATGTTTTTAACTTTCCTTTTATTTATTTTTTTATTTCATCTATTTTTGTTTGTAATCTGCGTGTTCATTAGGACAAGTTTTTAAGGTAATGCCTCAGTGTGTACATTATTAATAATATTACATCTTTCTAATTTCAATATACCATATGTATTGTATTATCGAAATATATATAAATTGATGTGATAAGCAAAAGTGTTATGTTTGAAAGTTCAAAATGTGATTAGTTACTTTAATATATTTTTGTCGATTTGCTTAAATGTTTTATGAGCATGAAATGTTATACAATTAATTGTGGAATTTTGTTGCACATTAGTTTATCTAAAAGATTTTAGTATATGAATTCCATTTAATATATATATATATATATATGCATTTCAAGTGAGATCATGCATAATGGTAATTGCTAATAGTAATTATGTTAGCCCTTAATGTACTTTGGTTATTGCATATGATTTCTGTGATAAAGTATTGGAATTGTATTAAACTGAATGCTTTTTAATAATTCATGGGTCAAGCGTTCATGTTTTGATATGTAGTTATTTATCCTTACCAGTGTTTAGATACATGGTTATTTGTCCTTTTAGGCAGTGTATCCATGTTAGTATATATTAAAACTTAGAGTTTTGCATGGACTTTTCTCATGAAATGTTTTTATTAAATTGATTTCTATATAATAGTTATTTCCTATTTAATATTAAACTTTCAAATGTTTGAACTTAATTTTTTGAATTATTTATCATAAATTTCTCTTATTTTGTATATTATTGCATTAATAATATAATGAACCAAAATTTATTATTATTATTATTATTATTATTATTATTATTATTATTATTATCCAAAACTTATTTTTATTTTGAAAAACTCTGATAATTTGTTCTTTTAGCTATCATATTTTATTTTTTACTCACTAAATATCGTGATTCATTCAATTATTTACTTTTGTAAATAAAGAAATTTATGTCCAATGCTCTTCCAATGTAGATTAGGAGAGTTGGTAGTAAAAAGTTAATGGTTAGGTTGTCTAGTGTCAATATTGGAGTATGTTTATATTCTAGAGTCAATTCCACAAACTATTAGTTGTGTGGTTTGTTAGATAGAAAGTGAGAACAGAGCTCTTTTTGGTTAATTTTGATAGTTGGTTGTTGTAAGCAAATTTGGAATGTTCCACTTTTAAGAGGACCCCCTGTCAAATATTCTATAGCAAATTAACACAATTTGATTTGATTATGACAATTGTAAATCTTAAAATTTTCAAGAATGAATAAAGCAATGAAATTATTTCCAATTTGTAATTGTTTTTTATAAAATCATACATGGAAAATTATATTTGGATTTGTTTATTGTTAGGCTTACGGTTGTGAAATTTTTTTTGTAATTTGTGTTGATCATGTCCCTATTTTGAGGCATGACATGTAATCTAACAAATTGCACATGGCAAAAGTAAAAATCAAAGAGAAATAGAAAATAGTCAAATACTTTATTCCTTTTTCCAAAAGTTGGGGAGAATCATATTAGTTTTTTCCTTTTTAACTAAAATTATTTGAAAATCTAAAACTTGATTTCAACCGATTGACATGCAAGCAAATATAAACAAAAATTATATTTTTGTTTTTAAAAAAACACATATATCTTATAATAACAACTTAACTTCATTTGCTACATCTTGTCATATTAAGTTTATTTATAATATCCATAACAAACAAGAGTGATCTCCAATACTAACTGTAACACCATATTCTTCTAGTCCTTCCTCCCCACAAGTAAGCTTCATACATGTTGCATTAATGAGAAAAATCAATAAATTTAATGCATTATTCTGCGTTATGTAACACTTTAAAAATTCATCTTAAGCTCCATGGACCTCGTGAACTTTCCAACATCATCCTCTATTCATAATCTATCCATACAAGTCATAAACAACATAAAACATCACACCGATTTTGGATTGGAAGCCACACACCCGGAAATAAAAGGAGTTTGCCTCGAGTTCGAATTCCAACTGTTTGATACAAACTTTGAAAAATCATAATTCTAGAAAAGTCGAAATCAAGCATGTGATGGCTTTTTGGAAAGTTTTGAATGTCAACTATAGGTTACAATATCATTTCAGGCTATGAAAACATCACTGGACCATGATTGATAACAGAATGGCACTAAAAGTCTAGTTACCCAAATTTGTTATTACAGGTTACTGATATAAAATTCAAAAATTCAAAAATGATTCTAGCAAAATCAAAACCTAGCAAACCATACCATTCTAGAAATTTATAGATATCCACTTTTGAATAAAAATAGTTTTAGATCAAGGAAATGGCATTTAACTCACGGACATTGATGGAAAGTTACCAGAGGTCCTACTGCACTATTGGTATTGTCATGAAATTTCAAAATTTTGGTTCTCCCTCTACAGGGCTCCAAATAGGGGGATCTCAATAGTAATGGAAAGCTTATGATGTCTAATTTATGTCTGTAAAATTTTATAACCATTAGACATCATTTGGCCTATGAGAGATAAAAAAAAACAGAATCTGACTATATGAATAGTGCACCTTACCATTTAGCTTATTTTTTCGAACTTTGAAAATCATAATAAATTCTCTAAAACTCCAAATTAGATGCTCTTTAGATTTGTGGAAATTTCTAGATGAGACTTACTTGTTGGTCAAATTTCATAGAAAAACTCACTCATTTAGTTAGATTTTGGTTCAGCACACAAAATAATCAAATTTGATATTTCAATTAGTTCAAAATGGGGTCAAATTGATTTTTTTCCTTATCTATAGCCACTTGGGCATGAGCAAAACCATATTCACAACCTAGGCAGACATGTCATTTGGTTCAAAATATCATAGAGTTCATTTCCATTATACTACATGCAATCATACACATTGGAAGCATATCATATCAAAGGCCTTTGGTGGCAAAATCACACATTCATTTATATGAACCCAAAATCATTATATACATCATGTCTATATATATTTGAGTATGCTTAAGTGTCGACATTACATGTGCAACATGTAACTACAACTCTTGACAACAAAAAGCTATCAAAAAGGCTATTTCACTATTCCATTGCCAAGTTCTTGCTTTCTATGTTTGTTGGCTCTCACTCCTTTGTCCACTTGGCTCACCTAGACATGGTTAGATATTGGAGAAGGAAGTGTGAGATTCTAAAAATCCTAATAGCTCTTAACCCTTTCAATCATACATAAAAGCCATAATTTCAAGTCTAAGAATGCATGTATGAACCTTTAGCTACTAGTAATCATATATATAATTATTTTCATGTTCAAGAAACTCATACATATCACATATTGGCTTTTAAGAGTATTGGTTTAGCCTTACCCCTTTTTCCTAGGACTTTTGGACTTCACCCATTTTCAAGGAATTTTTGACTAAGCCTCATTCTTCTTAAGACTTTTTGCTTCGTTTCACCTAGTCTTAAGGACATTTGGCTTATCCTCACCTTTACTAAGGGGATTTTGGCTTTACCAAGCTCATTCAAGCCAAATAGCATTTATAAAACACATATTATGCACATAATGGTACCATGGTATATAGAAAATAGCTATACACATTTCTTATATCATAAAACATACATACACACATCCAAGACAAGAAAACAACTAAGAATGCATGAGAGAAAGGTTAGAGAGCTACGTTAAATGCAAACACACACACTTTTCTTTGATTACTCTTCCCCTCTTTTGGTCAAACACTTGCAAGTGGGTGGAGTATGATTCCTTTGGCCTAAACACACCAAATAGGACCCAATTACATTCTTGAAACAAACTCTAATACCACACACACTTAAGGGAAGCCTACTTGTTCATATATATTAATTATAGTTTCATAAAGCACCTAATGAAGCAATTACTAGAATTTAAGATCTTGGCTCCATTCTTTTCTTCAATTTATGATTCTTGACTCCATTTAGATTTCTTTGAGCCCTCACACAAACATTTTAATGAGCTTAGCTATTTGTTGCTTCATTACATTACATTATGAAATCTATAGCTCCAACTTTCAATTATGGCTTTTAAATTTTTTCTAAAGCTTCCTTTCATATTCTTCCATCATATATAGTCCCAAACTAAGTTTAGAAAAATTTAAAACACTCCCTAGATATCTGCTCCAAGCTTAGTTGAGCCTATGCCTCTCATTTGTACCCGTGGAATTTTCAATTTTTTCTTTGAAGGAGAAAACACTTAGAAGGCTTCCTAGGGGTCTTAGGAACTTATTTAAAGTCTCACATAACCTAGAACATCCTTGGACAAAATTAGATTTTAGCATATGTCATTGAGTCCCTAACTTTACTATCTTGAATTTCATTGGTTTTCCTTTAGAGTTCTTTGCATTTCCTAGCTTCCCATAGTCTAAATCCAAGGTTTCATGCTTGCTCTTGGTTAGAATTTACTCCCTCCTACAAGCTCTCAAGATGGCTGAACCAAGTACACAAAGGAGAGCAACAAAAGAAAGCACGAAAGATAGGAAGTTACCTTGATTTCTTGGTTTCTTCAAGAACCTTTTCACTTGGTGTAGACTCCTCCTTGAATTCATACTCTTCTCCCTCTAAACCAGACACAAAAACAATACTATATCACCAACCAAAATCATAGAAAGGAAGGTGGGAAGGAGGAGAAAAGAATTTCTCAAAGGATAATTATGAAAAGCTTTACTTTTCTTACCTTTTTCTTGAAATTTTCCTCTTCTTCGTCTCTTCTCTAAGTATGCCCTTCTCCCTAGTCTCTCTCTCTCTCTCTCTCTCTCTCTCTCTCTCTCTCTCTCTCTCTCTCTCTCTCTCTCTCTCTGCTCTAGGCAAACCAATAAGTTAGTTAGATGAAGGGAGAAGTAGGACGCCTCATATAACCAGGAAGCTTCTTAAATTTGTGAAAATGCCATTTGTGTCCTTTCTCTTTGCTAGTTCATTTTATATTCATTTTAGCTCCTTTTTTTGAATTATCTTTTTCATTATAAAATTTAAGTCCTCTAATTTATAAAATGGCTTTGGAATCACTCAATTTGGATTTAAAACCTTCTCGAAGAAAAAAGTCAAAGTTTGAATCAACCAATACTCAAAAACATACACCGGATGGGTTTTAACTGTTTTAGGAGTTTCCATGGTTTTTGGGTCCTCTAAGAATCTCGGAAAGTTCAATTTTTTTATTTAAAAGGCCCTCTTGTGAGTTTTTCAAAAAATATTTATATTTACGAAAATGCCACTACCCGTTCGATGATTTTATTGAACTACTATGGCTTAGGTTTTTTGGCATCTTAAACCTTAAATCCTCATTTTTCATTATTTAAAATTTTATTCTAATTTTATTTGGCCTTAAATCATTCAATCCAAGGGATTTGCTTTTCAAACTGACTCATTTCGATGTTTTTACAAAATACTTAATGTTATACTAACAAAAAACATTACATATAGTTATACCCACTTCCTCTTAGAAATACCAAATTATACCTTTTATTTTATAAAATTACACTACTTTTTCAAACCTTTCTATAAGATAAGCTACAATTATATATATTTGACTAAAATGCCTATACATTAATTATTTATATGACTAATAAGTATTAGATATATATTTGACAAATATAGAATAATCACTTTTTAAAATTTAATATGAATTAAATTTAAATTTTTTGAACAAAATAAATAATATTTATACAAAAGTTTTAAAAAAATATTTTTTTTAAATATGTTGTGCTTTTAATAAAGGAAATAAGTGTTATCCTTAAGGGTATTTTGTAAAATGGATAGTAGTTATATAGTTAATTAGATGATGACATTATTGCCCTCCTTAATTAAACTCTTTTGTTATTTGTCTTTGTCATGTTTTATCTATTCATCCTCCTTGATTATATAGCTTTTATGGTTGTCAAAAAGCTTAAACAATTTAAAAAGCATATGCTTTTTCATCACTTTTATTTTATATCACAATTAATTAATATTGATTCTCAAAACTTTGCTTCATGTTTTAAGACTATGAATTAGGCATTATAGTTAACTTTTTATATAATAGCTATTAACATTTAAAGTAAATTACACATAGACTTTTCCTAAATTTTGCTGAAATTACACAAATATCTGTTTATTTTAAAAATATATACAAATCTCCCTTAAAATAATGAGTAAATTACAGAAATCTCCTTTTAATTTTGTTGAAATTACACAAACCTTTTTTATTTTCAAAACATACACAAGCATCCCTTAAATTTTTTTGAATTACATAAACCTCCCAATTATTTTCAAAAAATACACAAATCTCCCCTAATATAAAAAATATATTACACAAATCTTTCTTGGGTTTTCTTGAAATTACATAAACCTCCTCTCTATTTTCAAAATATACACAAACCTCTCCTAAAAATAGAGGAGAGGTGTGTGCAATTTAAAAAAAAAAATAGAAAAGATCTGTGTCATTTATTTTTTTTATTTCAAAGAAGATTTATGTATATTTTGAAAATTAAAAAAAAATTGAATAATTTTAGAAAAATTCCTGAGAAGTTTGTGTAATTTATTCTTTGTTCCAAAAGAGATTTGTGTATATCCTACAAATAGAATAGATGGTTATATAATTTCAACAAAACTTACAACAAGTTTGTGTAATTTATTCTATTTCTTACCATTGCCTAAAGTATGTTTATGGCCACGATGTCAAATCCCCTTAAAAAGGGTAACTTGTAAAATTACCCCTCTCTAAATTGATTTGCGCCTATTAGATCTCCAGGATAACTTCGATTTTGAGTTGCTTTATCTTTCACTTATTACTCTGTTAAAAAATGACTAGCTCATATGATCAATATAATCCTTAATTTAGCAATCAACTATAGTTTCTTTTATTTCTCTATCTATTCTTTATTTCAACTGTTCATGTTATAGTTCTTCTCATGGAATATCAACAACACACAATATTTGTTTGTCCTCTTACGAAATATTTTAGAAAGAAAAACAACCTGTTCACATTAATTCTTTATCGAATTTGTATATCAATGTTATTTGTTTCATGCACTTTGACATTGTAGGCTATGTATGTTGAATATGTTATATGTGAAACCTGTCTTTATTGTATGGTCTTGTCTTGCAATCTAAATCTTTCAAATCTATAACAACATAGTTTGATCTTTTTCACATCTGGTTATGCTGATGTGAAATCAAGGGGTGGCCCAATCTTCACGGCTTAAGTTGATGGATAGATGATGGTTCAAGACCCGACGAAAGCAAATAGCCAACCAACATTATAAGAACTTTGACCTGCTATTTAGATAATGCGCCTAAACATGAACCAACCCACACAACGACACACTTGGGTCGAAGTATGAATTAGAGGCTTTTGTAAACTTAAATCACCAACCTAAAGATAGGTTGACAAGACAAAGATTTCATAAGAGCAAAGAAAAGATAATATTCTCACAATTAGAGAAATGTTCAAAATAATTCTGTTACTTCCAATCTGATCCCAAATGGAGGCAGAATACATGTATTTATAGTGCAACTCAAATCTACTTGTTGTAGGAAAAGTAGAAACTAACTACATATCCTAGTTGAAAGATCTAAAAAAATAGGAATACAAAATCAAATCTTTTTAAAAACAGAAAAGAAAAGGTAATCTACCTAATTAATTCTAATTTTCATCCAAATACATAAAGCTTCTAAAAATCAGCATATTAAGCCCATAATATTATTATTTAGATCAAATGAGTCCATCTATATATGGTCCTTGGTCCAAACTCTTTAATTTGCAACATTCTAACCCAAATTAGCTATAGTAGCTCCACCTTTACCCAAATAATGTTGAGGACATTTTGATTAATACTTGAATAAAATTTATCAAAACTTTACTTAATCTAAATCTCTTGAACGAGTCTACTCAACATGTCTTCAACCCACTTAGCATGTCTTCGATTTAATTTGTTTTAGCTCTTAATATGTTTGAGAGCCTCATGATTAGAATGTATGACAAATTCCTTAGGCCATAAATAATGATGCCAAGTTTCCAATACTTTAACTAAGGTATATAGCTCCTTATCATATGTAGGATAATTAAGAGTAGGACCACTTAGCTTTTCACTAAAATATGCAAATGGGCTTACTTTTTTGTATAAGTACACCTCCTATACTAATTCCACTTGCATCACATTCTATCTCAAAAATATTACCAAAGTCTGGAAGTGCAAGTAAAGGTGCTTGGGTGAGCTTCTCCTTGAGAGTTTGGAAGGCTTTCTCTTGAGCTTCTCCCCATTTGAATGGAGCATTTTTCTTTGTTAACTTGTTCAATGGGGCTACTAATATGCTAAAGTCCTTCACAAACCTTTTATAAAAGCTTGCAAGTCTATGAAAGCTCCTCACATGTCTGATCGTGGTAGGGGTTAGCCAATCTCGAATGGCTTTGATCTTTTCTTCATCCATCTTAATCCCCTTGGAACTCACAACAAAACCAAGAAAAACAACTCTATTAGTGCAAAAATCACACTTCTTTAAATTGCCAAACAATTTTTCTTTTCTTAGAACATCTAGGACTTGTCTTAAGTGATCTACATACTCATACAAAGTCCTACTATATACAAGAATATCATCAAAGTAAACTACCACAAACGTGCCTATGAAAGCACGTAAGACATGATTCATTAACCTCATAAATGTGCTAGGTGCATTAGTGAGACCAAAAGGCATAACTAACCATTCAAAAAGTCCATGTTTAGTCTTAAATACAGTTTTCCATTCAGCTCCTTCTTTCATTCTAATATGATGGTAGCCATTTTTTAAATCAATTTCATAGAAAATAATGGAGCCATTTAATTCATCAAGCATATCATCTAACCTAAGGATAGGATGACGATATCTCATAGTTATATTATTGATGGCTTTACAATCAGCACACATCTTCCATGTACCATCCTTCTTAGGCACAAGCAGCACCGATACCGCACACGGGCTTAAGCTCTCCCTTACATATCCTTTATCCAAAAGCTCTTACACTTGTCTTTGAATTTCCTTAGTCTCTTCAAAGTTGGTATGGTATGCTGGGCGGTTTGGTAGAAGTGCTCCAAGTATAAAATTAATTTGATGTTCTATCCCTCTAATTGGTGGCAATTCGAGTGGTATTTCTTCAGAAAAGACATCTTCATATTCCTGCAATAGAGACTTAACAAAACTAGGCAAAGTAGAAGTTAAGTAGTTAGTATTTAACATAGCTTCTTTGTAGATAAATACTATGAGGTTTTGTTGAGAAAACAAAGCTTGCTTGATTTCACTCCTTCTTGCCACTAATAAACTTTTCTCTCTTTCTCTCTCATTTTCTTTCTTGCCTTTAGATTTTTCTTTTTTTTCTCTCTCTCCTCTTGGGTTACTCTCTTTTCCTCTCCCGTTTACATTGTCTTCCTTTTTAGACACCTTTATATTCTCACTTTCTCTTTTCTTTTCCCTCTTGATTTGATCTTTTAATATTTGTTTCAGTGACATAGGAAGGAGGGTTATAGGTTCCCCTCTAAGTACAAAAGAGTAGTGGTTTAGAAAACCATCATGTGTAACATACCTATCATATTGCCAAGGCCTACCTAATAAAAGATGGCATGCTTTCATTGGTACAACATTACATAGTACTTTATCTTTATACTTACCAATAGAAAACATTACCTTTACTTATTTTGTTACCCTCAGCTCTCTACATTCATTAAGCCATTGAAGCTTGTATGGCCATTGATGCTTGAAGGTAGATAAATTCAACTTCTCTACTAGCTCAGTGCTTACCACATTGCAGCAACTTCCTCCATCTATATTACACCACATATTTTTCCTTGGATTTGACAGCGAGTATGAGACAAGTTCTCTCTTTGTTCATTTTCTTTTACTATCATCTAGGCACTAAGGGCTTTCCTAGTCACAAGGACTTCTCCTTCTTTTGCATATTCTCTATCTTCATTCTCTATGAATAGATCTTCTTCTTCTTCTTCCCCAGTTGTTTCTCCTTCAGTTTCCCACTCACCAAAGTTATTGATAGTCATGGTTTGCTTGTTAGGACATTCACTAGAGATATGTCTTCTCCCTTGACACTTAAAGCATCGTATGTCTCAGTTTCTAGAAGAACTAGGACCACTTTGAACCTTCTTGGGTGGGACGGCTAACTTTTCTTCTTTCTTAGTCTCATTCTCCTTAGAATTTGAAGAAGAGGGAATATCATTCTTTGAGTTTTTCTTCCATGTGTTGAAAGAACTTGAATTAGAGTTCTTCTTTACAAAATTCTTTCTCTTCATTTGTCTCTCCATCTTGGTAGCTTGATAGACTAAGTCATTAATCTCCACATAATGGTACATTTCCACAATATCAGCTATGTCACGGTTGAGCCCATCTAAGAAACGAGCCATTGTTGCTTCTGGATCCTCCTCTACATTAGCTCTAATCATGGCTATTTGCATTTTCTTGTAGTACTCATCCACACTTTTGGATCCTTGAGTGAGGCGTTGAAGCTTATTATGAAGTTTCCTTCAAAAATAGAATGGATTGAATTGCCTCTTCACTATAGCCTTCATCTCTTCCCAAGTTGAGATAGGATGCTCTCCATATCTAATCCGCTCCTTTTGCATCTGGCCCCACTAAATAAGAGTATAATCAATAAACTTAAGAGTAGTAATTTTAACCTTCTTACCCTTAGAGTAGTAATGGCATGAAAAGATTTGCTCTACACACATCTCCCACTCCAGGTATGTTTTTGGATCACTCTTGCCTTAAAAGGAAGAAATTTTGACTTTGACTCCTCCAATGCCTTCTTCTTCATCTCTAGGCCTCCTCGGTGGTCTTCTTTGTATGTTGAGTGGCCTTCTTCTCAACTAAGTCTCCTCCCCTTCATAATCTTCATCATGGCTCTCCATGTCTTCCACATATTCATAGTGTTGTGAGCGTGTAGCATGAGCATGTCTTTGGTTGGCTTGAGTAGTCCTTTGACTAGAGGTTCTCCTGTCCACTCAATCTAAGCGTTCATGGAGTCCTTCCAACTTTTTCTCAAGCATCCTCTCAAAATAACTCACTAGTGCTTTCATTTACAAAGGCGCTACCCTAAATGAATTGTGACCATCATTATCACTTTCATGCGCAACTCCTTTTTCTTGATTATTTGTCATGTTAGTGAAAAAGAAACAAAAGTATATAGGGCCTCACAAACACTTTTTCACGTGTTTTCACTCAATTAAAATATAACACTCTAACTTGTGTTTGTTTTCTCCCTCTTTTTGGCTTTTTTTTTTTGTAATGATCTTACCTACTTTTGTCTTTTACCTCTCAATATCATTCTTATACTTTTGTGTCACCTAAGATCTTGTCAAGTGATCCAATATTGCCAATTCTCGGTTCAACCAAGTATATGCAGATGGGTGGTTTAAAAAGACGTGATTGGCACACACAAGTCACAATTGAGAGTAGGGTTTGGTTAGGCTTGAGTTTCAAAAAGAAGAGGAAAGATTTAACCACTTAATAATGCAAAATCAAGTTTAAGACCCTAAAGAGCCACACATAATGTAATTCTAAAAATTTCAACTATGAGAAAAATTGCAAGATCAAAATAAGAAAGTTTAAATAAAGGAAAATAAGGGAAATAAGGGCAAATCAAAATAAAAAAGTGCACACTACAATATCAAAGGAAATAAGGTAAAATAGAGAGAGAAAAAATTATCTGATCAGTAATTCCTTTTTTTCTTTTTTTTGTTTTGCCGTTTTTTCTTTTCTTTTGCTTTTTTTTTTTTTTTGCTTTTACTTTTTTTTTTGGTTTTTCTCTTTTGACTTGATAGGATGAAATAGCCTAAAACTCACAAAATCAAAAAATATGAAACAAACTAGACAAATCATATTTGTGAGATTCAAAGAATATTATCAACTAAAACCTAATATATCTCGACATAGAAAAGTCTGATTGGGATGATTTCAAAATGACATGAAAGTTGAGATTCTGAACTTTCAGAAACATCTATCAATCATCCAAAAACTCAATTGAAAAGGGGTCGAATAGATAAGAAATAAAATAGAATGTTCAGATAAGAAAAATTTTCAGATTACAAAATAAAAAGCTCTTATAGTATAAAAACCAAATTTTGCACACTAAGGATCAAATTTGGAAACAAGGTAAAAAGTTTTTTTTTTTTGGTATTAAAGGTGGCAAGAAAAAATATGGTAAATAAGAAAATATAAAGGTTAAAAGGAAAAGATATTGGATAATAATGGGTAACTTACCATGTAAACCAAAACTCTAATACCAAATGATGTGAAATCAAGGGGTGCCCCAATCTTCACTGCGTAGGTAGATGGATACATGATAGTTCAAGACCTGACAGAAGCAAATAACTAACCAATGTTATAAGAATGTTGACTTGCTACTTAAACAATGCGCCTAACCATGAACATAATGAATCAACCCACACAACAACACACTTAGGGCGAAGCATGAATTAGAGGCTTTTGCAAACTTGAATCACTAACCTAAAGATAGGTTGACAAGACAAAGATTTCATAAGAGTAAAGAAAAGATAATATTCTCACAATTAGAGAAATGCTCAAAATAATTCTGTTACTTCCAATCTAATCCCAAATTGAGGCAGAATATAAAGTCCCACATCGGATAGGAAGGTCCTAGGCTAAGGCCTTATAAGTGGGGGCGAAGCTTCCCCCACCAGACGCGCACGTTTTCCTTGAGCGAAGGCTGGGTAACCAAGCCCTTGAAGCTCGGAAGGCGACAAAACTCTAGGGAAGTCCAGGTCAAAGACCCACGAACCAGGGGACAATACGTCTAGTGGCTCTATAAGTGTGTTGGTATCAGAGCCGGCCTAGCTGCATGTGCAACCCAAGGACGGGTTGGCCCCAAGGGGGATGGATTGTAAAGTCCCACATCGGATAGGAAGGTCCTGGGCTAAGGCCTTATAAGTGGGGGCGAAGCTTCCCCCACTAGACGCACGTTTTCCTTGAGCGAAGACTGGGTAACCAAGCCCTCAAAGCTCGAAAGGCGACAAAACTCTTAGGAAGGCTGGGTCAAAGACCCACGAACCAGGGGACAATACGTCTGGTGGCTCTGTAGGTATGTTAAATGTAACATTCAATTTTCTGAAAATCCAAGAAAACGTAAGAAACGTGAGAAACGTAACATATGATTTCTCCGTCAACGTATAAAATTCACCGGATATGAAAGGAAGTCCCCCAAATAGAATAAATTAAGGTCTAATAAAATTAGAATAATATTTTAGATCGTAAATAATGATGAGTCAAGGCCAGAGATGCCCTAAAATTGGGGCTAAAATGGATGAAGAAAAAAAGATCAGAAAAAGGTCCTGAAGAGCCTCCAAAGTTAAGTATGAAGGAGCCAGGGACTAAAATGCAAAGAAAAGTTATATGTCGGGCAAAATGTATAAATTGCCCTCAAGTTCAAGGAACTCTAGTTTCACCCTCTATTCGTGGCTTTAAGCATGAATATCAAAAAATCAAGCAAGAATCTCAGAAATCCGTGACCCACGGTTAAACTCAGTTTGATGAGATGGGTCCAATAATACCAAGTTGTCTGGATGGCCACGTGGGATCCGGTGTGGGATCTGGTTAGCCCAATCAGTAGCCATGAGCAAAATAGAAAAAGGAAGTTGTAACAACTATAGAAATAAAAATAGCTAAAGGGATAAGAAACCCTGAAGGAGTTTCAAGGACAAAATTGCAATAAAGGAAAAGTTTATAACACAATCATAATACAGAACAGTGAAAATTATACCTATAGATCCGGGTGTCCGATTGACACCGAAATTTGTAAGGATTGAGGTTAAGGGCCCCTCAACCATGTTTGAAGCTCAGTATGGCCAGAAAGTAAAGGAAATAATATTTGTAAATTTTAGAAAGTCTAAAGGTATGTATTATAACGTAAAGCCTTAATTGGGCCCAAACATTGATGTTAGACTGCGGTAAGGCCCAATAGCTGATTCTAAAGGCTCAAAAAGAGAAGAGAAAATATAATTAGGGTTTTAGAGAAGATGAAACCCAAATATAAATATAAAATGAAAGGGAAAGAAGAAAATGATTTTAGTTATGTTAAAGAATTCACTATGGTTAAGTTAAAAACTAACTATGGTTAAGTTAAAAGTAGACCATGGATGAGTTAAGGAAATTAACCATGGTTACTATCCATAACTTAAGGGCTAAGAAAAGGCATCCAAGTGTGTGGCCAAGGATTTTTTAAAGAAGATATTTAGTTATGAAATTAGAAAATCAAAAGAAAAAGGAATGGAAGGCTAGGATTTGATCTTGGAAAGGTTGATCCAAGGGTCCAAATTTAGTATGACCCTTTAACTTCATCCTAATTCATCTCCTTCACCTCCATTCCACCATTTTCACGCCACACACAAGGGAGGAGGAGAGAAAAACTTGAAGAGAGAGAGGGAGGGAGAAAAAGTGGAAGATGAAGTGAAACTAAGCAAAACTATCACCATTCTTCACCAAATTTCTTCATCTTCTCCATCCTCCAACCATTTCCTCCAAAGGGCAGCTGCATATTCATCTTTTCTTCAAGGTGAAATGTTGCTCTAAGTGGGAAGAGAAAGGATTTTAGTGTGAGAAAAGCAAAGGAAGCAAGGTTTAAGCTTAAAGAGTAAGTTTTCTCCATCTTATACTTGTAAATCACATGCTTTAAGCTAGTTTTGTTAAACCCTAGTTATGAGTTATTTTTGGAAAGCATATGAATCATTAGAAATGGAGTTTATATGTTGAATATGAAGGCCTTGAAATGAAGTTTATATGTTGAACATGAAGGCCATATGAGCTTAGTTATTGTTGTTATGTGCTGAAACTTAGGAAAACACAAAGATTATAATTTTTGGGAAAATAGAAAGCATGGGGAGATGCTGTCCGAATTTTCCCAAAATTTTTATGATGTTTTCTTGATGTCTTAAAGTCATGTATACCAAATTTCATGTCCTAAAACATAAAGGAAAAGGTTATGGAATTTTTAGAACCAAAGAAATGCACTTTAAGCCTAAAACGGAGCTAGATTATGTGATGACCAAAACGTGATGTTGGGACTGGAATTTGATGATTTTATCCATTCTAATGGATTCAAAGGGTGTTTTTAGCTAGGAATACCTATGGGAAATCCCCCAAAGCTCATGGGATAAAATTCCTAAATTTTGGCCAAAAAATGCATACTATTCGGCCATAGTGAATGGGAAGGGAAGGAGTTAGATTTTTCCAATTCCAATGGTCCCATTAAGTTTAAAAGGGGTCATCCTATTTTAGAATTTAAGGTTTATATGTTGATTGTAATGAATTATCATTATGATTATAAGGTTTGATGTTGTTTTGGGAACTCCAAAAGCAAGTAAGCCAAGTCCCAAGGATTGAGGAGCAACGTTTGCTAAGGTAGTAGTTTTCCTCTCTCTTTCTTTAAGCTTGTATGTTTGTATAATAATGAGTCTTATGCTATATCAAGTTGTCACTTATGCTATAAGATGAGACATGTATGCTTAGATTGTGCTTGGCCTTGTATGAAATTCCTTGTATTGCTATGCGATATGTGGCATCTTGACTGGCATTATGTTATGTACATAAATTCTTGCTTGTGAATGAGATTGGTTTACTACTACTGAGATTTCATAATCTCATCCCAAATATAACCCATGCTAGGTCCGAGTTCAAGCAAAGAAAGAGCAAAAAATGTGGAAACATAAATCGATGACCTTACTTTTATGCACCACATTTTGTTATGTAATTAAATATTTTAGATTACTGCGTGCATGAGTTACGTTATAATATTGTAAGGTACTCAAATATGAAATAGAAAGCCATGTATATACCAAACCCTGAAGTAAAAAGAGCATGACTAGTGTGCATAAGATGCAAGAATGCCTGCACTTATATAAAAGCAAAATAATAATAATAATAATAATAATAATAATATGACCAATGAGGGGTAAAACTATCCAAATTGTTGTAGGGGCAACTTTATATGAATATATATGTGCTCTGCTAAGTAAGTATTTTCTCCGTGTAAAGGGCTTAAAGAGCTTGAAGTAGAGCCCTAAATTAACCCCATACGATTCTTCTATAATTAAGTACGTATTTTCAAAGTTAGATAAGAATTTGGAAATGACCAAATGAATAGTAAAATTGTATGAGGAAGTTTTTAAAAGGAAAAAAAATTTTAATTAGTTCAGGTTTCCATTGACTCCTTTAAGTTTTATATGAGGTAATTGTAACAGGAAAAGTGTTATAAAATTAAGGTATGACACAGAATATATGTATTTATAGTGCAACTCAAATCTACTTGTTGTAGGAAAAGTAGGAAACTAACTACATATCCTAGTTGAAAGACCTAAAAAAATAGGAATGCAAAATCAAATCTTTTTAAAAATAAAAAAGAAAAGTTAATCTGCCAAATTAATTCTAATTTTCATCCAAATACATAAAGCTTCTAGAAATTAGCATATTAAGCCCATAATATTATTATTTAGACCCAAATGAGTCAATCTATATATGGTCATTGGTCCAAACTCTTTAATTTGCAACATTCTAACCCAAATTAGCTCTAGTAGCTCCACCTTTAGCCCAAATAATGTTGAGGACATTTTAATTAATACTTGAATAAGATTTATCAAAACTTTTCTTAGTCTAAATCTCTTGAACGAGTCTACTCAATGCTTCTTTAAGTTTTTTAGCCTTCGCCCTTGTAATAGGTCCAATTAGAAGGTGAAAAGGATCATTTGAAGATTTTGAATTAGCATCTTCATGAACCTGCTTCATATCATATGCCTTCCCTCTTGTGTGTCTCTAAGTTGTATAGTCTGATTTATTTATCTCAAATAAATTATGTTGATGTACTCCTATTAGTCTAGAAATAATTCAAAAAGAGAGTCAAATTGGATTTTAAAGTTATTTTTACTTTTCAAAAAATTCTAATTCCTTTTAGAAAAGTCATGTCATGCCTCACATAGAGACATGACCAGTGTAAGGTATATGATAATCTCACATTCATAAGTTTGACTAACATATACCATCTTATTCTCTTATTATACTAATTAAACCTTGTGAAAGTTAAACATATGTTAACACTTTAATACAATGGTAACTTTCAAATAAATTTGCCTTTTTAGTTATATTAAATTTCATTTACATATGTAGATATCATAGCAATACTTCATTTGTAATGAGTTTGGATAAAATTTGACAAAGTATCTTTTATAATATAGGACATCCCAAATTATCTACAACAACCAAATATAACCAACATGGCAAGGATCCAGCGTATAGTCTGTGGAGCAACTCTAAACTTTAAACATATGTACAAAGGACAATAACTTGCATTATCTAAAGAACTGACTATTTGCTCATCACTAGCTATATCCTGAACTAGACAAGAAAACATTTAGACATAGCTTTATTATTTGCAATGATATATAATAAAATAAGTTATGGTAATCATTGAGTAGAGAATAAAGCATAATAACAAAAAAAGAAAAGTGGGCACAAAACATTTATCTAATAAAAGTAAGTTTTGTAAGGATTTTATATAATAGAAGTTTAAAAAAAAATGTTAAGGAGGACTTTAGTTTAGACAAGAGTAATATTTCAATAATAATATAAGGTGCTCATTAAAAATATTGTTGTGAAATTTATTAGTATTGCTGTAATAAAAAAAAGGTAAAAATATATGAAGTGTGATTATAGCAAATTAATTAATTTGTTAAGAAGATTTGCATAAATATATTAAATTTAGTCAAGAAATAAATTTAAGACATATAAAGAAATTTTCTTGTTAGAGTTAAATCATCTATGAGAAGAAACAATTATTATATATATATACACACCAAATTACATACACATACATAATCCCACATAAGTTACATTATTGGTTTAAAAACAATTGAGTAAAGTTAAATATGATTGATTAACCCATTTTGAAATTAAGCATTAGGAAATAATTAAATATCGTCACAAAAATAATTGCATAAAACATTTCTATTGAAAGATTTATGTAGAAATCTAATTTTTGAAATACTAATATAGGCAGATAGCTCATAGGAGTAAATAATTATATATTATGTATCAAGCACTATAAACAAGAATGATAAGTGAAAATCAGAGACAAGACTATTACCATTGTCCCTATTTACTACTATTTTTATTTATCACCATCCTTACAGCTCTTGAACATTCAAGAGCATCTAGACCAATACCTTTCAAATACTTAACTATAAATCCATGTGGAGATATCCTAGGTACAACAAAGGGCTAACATAACTATTGTTAGCACCTAGCATTTAGCACAATTCTACCACATAATAATTAAAAATATAACTCACTCTCATAAATCTTTTAGATAACTTGGTTCATATCATAATTATGCATATAATAATGTAGCATTCCATAACAATAGATCATTTAAGCAATTCTCCCATAATCATATTGAGATAAACATTTCAACATTCCTATATCTTTTTTTTTTTTGAAACAACGCTTTGGATAACATACCATTTCATATTCAACTGAATAATACAATCATATTTAGCATAATATAATCTGGAATATTTAATGCTTAAAATATTCATATATAAGAAGATACTACCTAAAAAGTTTGTCTCAAAATCATACAAAAACAAACAAAAAATAGAAAAAGTAAAAATTGGAGGAAGGTTAGAAAAACATATACTTTATTATTTATTTACAGTGATTGTCAAACAATAATGATCTTTCCAACACCAATCCATCATCAAATCCCTCTAATAGGAATAGGTGAATTCTCGCTTAATACACAGTTACAACAATCCTTTTAATTTCAAAGACTAAATTTATTTTTCCTCATTAATTCCTAGTCTAATATTTGTCCTAGTTTGATCCATCACTTAATTTAAATCGTCTACTTCTAATGCTAGCCTTACTTAAATTAGTTACTTATTTTATTAATTCTTACTTCTACTAACCTCCTCATTCTTATACTTAATGCCTAATTTTGTTCATATCATAGTATTGGTCCCGGTTTAATACATAGCTGATTTTGGTTAATCTACCTAGTTTAATTCTAAGTTCGTTCACAAAATTTCAATTATCAAGGGTAGGAAAAAATAAGGGTCAAACTAAACTATCATTTATAAACTCATCCACGAGGATAACTTGCATTAAAAAGAATTTAACAACTACCACTACTCTGCCAAAACCAAAGCCACAACTTAGGAAAGAAGGTGCCAAGGAATGAGCTGCTGCAAGTATGACATATCCTCAATTGTACCATAAAGGTTTAACTAAAAATTAGGTTCCTAGAGTTCACAAAACATAGAAAGAATTACATAACAGAACAACAGAGGAGGAAGAAGGTGCACTCAGTTTCCCTCTCACTCACAGTTTGAATGAATGGATGAAGAACCATGGCTGATACAGCACTTCAGCACATTCGTGGAATATGTTAGAATAGGTGTGTCAAAAGTATGTCAAAATCCTAAGTCCCACATTGCCTAGAACAAAAAGAAACTTAGTGTATATATACTAAGATGTGATATTGGGCAAGTAAATGGGCTAAGAAAATGAGTGAGCTCACACACACAATAACAAGCCAATGCAAGGGTAACGCAATTGAAAATCTCTTATTTCCTCCCCTAAGCACGAATTAAACGCGGTACTAGACATTTTTTGTTGCAACTATTTTGTATTTTACAAAAATATTTTATAAATGGGCTTACTAAAAAAATCTTAGTTTCAGTAGTTTTGAAATTGGGACCATTAATTTATTAATTTTTTGAACATTGAAAATTTAAATTTACCTGTTTTAATTTTTCATTCATCGGCTTTAATCTCAACATTCAAAAATGGCCACTGCTTTTAGTCCTAACGTTCAAAATGAAATTTTATTAAACTGTGATTAAGCCATCATTAATTATTTTTTAACTGCCCAACATTTCTTGTTTTCGTCTTCGGCCTATAAAAGGCAGTGCACGGTGCGGTTCATAGCATACCGAGCTCTCAGACATCTTCGGAGCTCTCTCCTCTCCTTTCCCTTTGCTCTTCTAAGTTCTTTAATTTTTGCTGTTCTGTTCCCTTGTTATAGGAAGGGTCCGTTTAATCCTGGGGAGTTACCGACTTGTGACAAAATAACTCTTAAGGACAGTGTCCTCAGACACGACTCGGATCAATTTATACTAACAGTTTTGTTTGTTGCAGCCTACAATCTTAAGAGTTATTATGGAGCCACACCGAGTTGGTTTTGGTGATCATGTTAATGTTGCTACTGCAAGTTCTGGTGAAGGGAGTGTTGCTACTGCTTTAACCTTCATTCTGAATTCAGTACTTGTTGTGACGTTGCCCAAGCCATTCCCAAATATATCCAAGATTGAGGTGTTTGATAGGGAGAACTTTAGAAGGTGGCAAGAGTGGATCTTCTTTATCCTAGACATGCACGAAGTTGCAATGCCGTTGATCCAGTTTAAACCTATCCCTGATGCTGACCAAAACCAAAGAACTGCTTGGGAATATGACAATAAGATTTGTAGACATACAATTATTAGTACTTTATCTAATGATCTGTTCAATGCGTATTGTGCCTACAAGGAGGCCAAAAAATCTGGGAGTCACTAATCACGAAGTAGACTGTTGAGGATGCTGGAAAATAGAAATTCATAATTGGAAATTACTACCGATGGGAGATGTTCGAGGATAAAGAAAAACTCCGAGCTAAAAAGATTAACCTTCTAGATGAATTTCTAGTTGGGATCCTGATTGAGAAACTGCAGGATTCATAGAAAGACTACAAACAACAACTCAAACACAAGTAGAACCAACTGTCACTGTCAAATCTCATCACTCATATCATCATTGAAGACACCAACCAGAAAGAGGTTTAAGCTACAAAAGGAAAGGAAATAGCCTTAAAGACAAATTTGGTGGAAACAAAGCCGCACAACAAGAGGTATGATTCTCATAAAAATCATGGTTACAATCCCAAGATTTCTAACCCCAAATTCAAAAAGAAGGGCAATTGCTTTGTTTGTGGCAAGCTAGGGCACCATGCTGCATAATGTAGAAAGAGAGTGAGAAATAATAATCCTCCTAAACCAAATGTAAATTTGGTTCAAGGAGATGAGAACAATGATGATGTTATTGTGGCAATTATTTCTCAAGCTCTCGTTGTCTCCGATATAGGGAAATGGGTGGTAGACTCTGGGGCTACCAAGCACATCTGTGCAAATAAGGAAATGTTTACCTCCTATGATCCTATCAATGAAGGAGAAGACCACATTTATCTTGCTGATTCCCGAACTGCAAAAGTTCTTGAAAAAGGAAAAGTGGCTCTTAAACTCACATCTAGAAAGACCTTAGCTCTCAATGATGTTTTGCATGTGCCCGATGTTAGAGCGAACTTAATTTCTGTAGCTCTTTTGAGAAAGGTTGAGGTTAAAGTGTCATTCGAATCTGACAAGATTGTAATGACAAAAAATAATGTTTTGTGGGAAAGGGATATTGTAACCAGGAACTATTTGTATTGAATATTGTTGAAATGAATGAAAATACATCCTCTTCTGCTTACTTGCCTGTTTATATGATTGATTCATTTGATGTGTGGCATGCTAGATTAGGACATGTTAGTAAGTCTTATATTAAGAAAATGCAACAACTTGGCTTAATTTCTGGAATTAAAAATGATTGTTTCAACAAATGTGAAGTATGTTCCGAAGGTAAGATAACTAAAAAGTCATACTTTTCTACACAAAGAGAAACTAAATTGCTTTCTTTAATACACATTGATTTAGGTGATTTAAAATAAACAATGACTAGAGGTGGTAAAAAATATTATATTACTTTTATTGATGATTTTTCTAGATATACAAAAGTATATTTATTGAGAAATAAAGATGAAGCATTTGAAAATTTTCTTTTATATAAAGCAGAGGTAGAAAATTAACTAAATAAAAGGATTAAAAGAGTAAGGTTGGATAAAGGAGGAGAATATGTTTTGTTAAATGATTTTTGTGAAAAAGAAGGAATTATCCATAAAGTAACTCCTTCTTATTCACCTAAGTCTAATGGCGTAGTAGAAGGAAAAATAGAACTTTAAAAGAAATGATGAATGCTATGCTTGTAAGCTCTTCTGCACCAGATAATTTATGGGGTGAAGCATTGTTGTCTGCCTATTTTTTGCAAAATAGAATACCCTATAAGAAAACAAATAAGACACCTTATGAACTATGGAAAGGCTATGTACCTAACCTAAAATATTTAAAAGTGTGGGGGTATCTTGCTAAAGTAATGTTACCTGATCCTAAGAAAAGAAAAATTGGATCTAAAACTTCTGATTGCATGTTTATTGGGTATGTTGAACATAGTGCAGCTTATAGATTTTTTATTTTGAAAAGTGATGTTTTAGATCATAATACTATTATAGAAACTAAAAACATAGAATTTTTTGAACATATCTTTCCTTTGAAAATTGAACATAATCCTAGAAATTTGGAAATGTCTACTTATTCTCCTAAACTAAATACAAATGAAGATTTGGCTAAAAATTTAAGAAGAAGTAAGAGGCAAAGGAAAGAATCTTCTTTTGGAGATTATTTTTATACTTATATGGTACAAGATGATCCTTTAAATTTTTATGAAGCTATTTCTTCTTCGAATGCTCATCTTTGGAAAGAAGCTATTAATGCTTAAATCAATTCTCTTAGTCAAAATAAAACTTGGGTTTTAATAGACTTGCCTCCAGAAGCTAGGCTCAATGGTTGTAAATGGTTTTTTAGGAAGAAACTTAATCCTGATGGATCCATTGATAAATATAAAGCTAGGTTAGTAGCTAAAGGTTTTACTCAAAAATAAAATATTAATTATTTTGATATGTTTTCTCCGATTACAAGAATTTCTTCTATAAGAATTCAAATTGCTTTAGCTTCAATACATAAGCTTTATATTCATCAAATAGATGTTAAAACTGCTTTCTTAAATGGTGTTTTAGAAGAAGAAATTTATATGGTACAACCTGGAAGATGTGTTGCTCTTGGACAAGAAAACAAAGTGTGTAAACTTATTAAATTTTTATATGGATTAAAACAAGCACCTAAACAATAGCATGAAAAATTAGATCAAGTTTTGACAAGTGATGGCTTTTCTACTGTTGAAGTAAAAAGATGTGTTTATACAAAACTTGTACATAATGATTGTGTGATTATTTGCCTATATGTGGATGACATGCTTATTTTTGGTACTAGCATGAATGTTGTAATTAAAACTAAAAGTTTTCTTGCATTTAAATTTTGATATGAAAGATATGGGTAAAGCAAGAGTAATTTTGGGTATTAAAATCATAAGGAGTGAAAATGGCATCTTACTTTCTTAAGAACATTATCTGGAGAAAATTCTTAAAAAGTTTGGACATTTTGATGATTCTCCTTTAAGCACTCCTTATGATTCTAGCATACAATTATCAAAATATAAAGGTGATTCAGTAACTCAATCTAAATATGCATAGATTATTAGAAGTCTGTTGCATCTGATAAATTTTACTAGGCCTGATATAGCATATGTTGTATGTAGATTGAGTAGATATACCCACTGTCAAGGCAGTGAGCATTGGATGGCTCTGGTTAGATTAATGAGATATTTGAGAGGTACCATAAACTATGGTATATTTTATAGTAAATTTTTCGTTGTACTAAAATGATACAGTGATGCTAACTGGATCTCAGATTCATATGAGATTAAATCTACTAGTGGCTATGTATTCACTCTTGGTGGTGGTGCAGTATCCTGGAGATCAGCCAAACAAAATATTATTACAAAATCCTCAAGAGATTCAGAGTTTATTGCTATGGAACTGGTTGATACTGAGGCTGAGTGGTTGAAAAACTTCTTAGCAAATATTCTATTAGGAGAAAAATTAACACCATCAGCGTCTTTGCATTACAATAGCCAATCGGCAATAGTTACGGCTAAAAATAAGACCTTTAATGGTAAAAGCAGACATATTCAATTGAGACATAATATTATAAGACAACTACTAAAAGATGGAGTGATCTCAATCAAATTTGTAAGGTTAAAAGTAAATCTGGCAGATCCATTGACTAAACCCCTGGGGAAGAAACAAATTGATAACACATTGAGGGGAATAGGACTTAAACCAATATGAAATTAACAAACCCAATCTCTGTGATTGGAGATCCATGAAAGAGGTTCATATGGGTAAGAACAAATCATATGTTAATTCTGCTAGCACTAAAATTATTGTCCCTTCCTATAATTTAAGAAAGTGTTAGAATGCATTATTGGAGAGGCTGAGCAAAGCTTTTAATGATTTCACATTCCTTATGGATGGTGTATTCATTGCAGATACACTTGACGAAATCACCTAAATGAATGTGCAGTGGGGTCGCTTCTATGAAACAGTGGCAAAGTCTCTAAAGCATTCATTGAACACCAGGCACGCGCACGGTCATTTAAAGCCCAAAATCGTCGTTAACAGCAGAAACTATGAGGGTATGCTCTGACTAATAAAACCTCCAGCACACAACAAAGATTTATTGGTTCATAAAAACGTACATTTCACTAACATTTCTGTGTACTAAGTGTTATTGGTCTAGGTCTGGTTCATAGTCCAAAAGACACCAGATTCAAAATGGTTATACTCATGCGTGTAACTCAGATGATAATGTCTTTTTGACACATGTGAGGGATTGTTGGAGTAGGTGTGTCAAAAGCTTAAGTCCCACATTGCCTAGAACAAAGAGAAACTTAGTGTATATATACTAAGATGTGATATTAGGCAAGTAAATGGGCCAAGAAGAGGAGTGGGCTCGCGCGCACAACAACAGGCCTACGCAGGGGTAACGCAATTGAAAATCTCTTATTCCCCCCATGCGCACGAATTAAACGTGGTACTGGGCATTTTTTGTTGCAACTATTTTTGTATTTTATAAAAATATTTTATAAATAGGCTTATTGGAAAAACCTTATTTTCAACAATTTTGAAATTAGGACCATGAATTTATTAATTTTCTGAACGTTGAAAATTTAAATTTACCCACTTTAATTTTTCATTAACTGACTTTAATCTCAACGTTCAGAAATGACCGCCAGTGTTAATCCCAACATTTAAAACGAATTTTCATTAAACTGTGATTAAGCCGTCATTAATTATTTTTTAATTACCCAACATTTCTTGTTTCCGTCTTTGGCCTATAAAAGGCAATGCGTGGTGCGGTTCATAGCATACTAAGCTCTCGGACATCTTCGGAGCTCTTTTCTCTCCTCTACTCTCCTCTCCTCTCCCTTCACTCGTCTGAGTTCTTCAGTTTTTGCTATTATGTTCCCCTGTTATAGGAAGGGTCCATTTAATCCTGGGGAGTTGCTAACTTGTGGCAGAATAACTCTTAAAGACAGTGTTCTCGAGCACGACTCGGATCAATTTATACTAACAGTTTTATTTGTTGTAGCCTACAGAACAAAGCTAAAGGAAGATAAGGGTGTTAAAGATGGATAGAAAAGCTATTGAAATCAAGCCAAGCCCTTCTAACCCGAACAACCACCCAGTAAGAAAAAAGATGTTCGACACTCACAAAAACAAGGTCAAAGAATAGAAAAGATATGGCAAGGAAGAAGGGAAATAGGAATTTCATGATACCTAAGCTTAGAATAAGTAGCAAGAAGAGAAGAAAGCATCCTTACCAAGTATATGAATGGAAAAAAAATGAAGAGAATAGGTTGAAGGAGACGCATTTGACATTCTATACAACAAAGAAGCAAATATATATATATCTATATATATATATATATTCGTAAGGCTTCGGGAAAATTTCTAGAAAGCCAAACCTGATACAGCCAAGCAATTAGGATAAAAGAAAAGGAGGGCCCACTCGTTAACAATTGGCAAGGGAAGTACCTTAGTATACAGGGAGTTAATGAAGCAAGTAAGGAATTACGTGGCCAAGAGTAATCTAATGCAGTTAATATAAGGAAAGGCAAATAGAATTAAGAGAATGGAGGGTCTTAGTTCCTACCATAATTAAGATGAGAGGAGTATGCTAAGTGATTACGAAAGAAAAAAAAAATTATTAGTGAAACAAAATGGAGGGACCAAGTGAGGTAACAAACAAAAGAATAGAGAAAGCTCCCTCACATGACTAAATACATTAAATGCAATGATACGTTTAAAGATATAAAGAAAGGAAACGAATTTAAGTAGAATATTAAAAATTGTAAAATTTGACATCACTACCTTATAAGATATTCCCAAGCCTAGAAATTACTTTACTTAGTTCTAACTAAAAATTTTCTTGAGTCTAACTTATTCTCTTAATTTAATTATTAATATTTTTTCACTTATTAAATTCCTATTACTCCATATGCTTAAATTAGGGATATTACAAGTCAGGTTCTTAATTATTAAGATACCTACTCATTTAAAATTTGATTTAAACAAAGATATAAAGTGTCAAACCTTTCTCTCTATGAGAGCTAAAATAAGAAGCAAATATCTAACTCTAATGAAAAATAAAAAATCCAATGAAATTGTGTATAAAACCTGAGTCAATTAAAACATTTTAAATTTAATAACTTACTTTCCTTCACAAAGTAGCATTAATTGATTAACCCTAATTATTAGACTTCTTAAATATGTGCTTAGACTTGGCTACTTGCATGAGAGGTAAGATCATGTAAAATATAACTTGGAAATTTTCCTTAGTTTACTCGAAAATATTATTGACGTGGTTAAGAACTTAGGATGTTGTCAATAAGGTCTTGAGTCAAAACACCAAGACTTACTAAAGATAAGTCTTACACCAATCTAGAAGGTTTAAAATCTTGTTAATGAGATTTACAAACAGTTTACAAGATCTTAAGATAGATTTCATCTTTCAACTTATTGATATTATACAAAGCCTATTGATAAGGTCTTAATCCTATTGATGAGATCCTAAACCAGAAAAATTCATAATGCTTCTGTTTTATGACAAACACCTTAAAACATACCTAGAACAATAAATAATCCAATACTAAGCTAATGGAACTACAGCCCATAAACCATTTATGAATTCCTTACATTAATATGCATATTCATCATCTATAGCACTTAATCTCACAATAAGAGCATAAATAATATCATACTTCCACAAAGCCAACATACTTAGCATTCATCAACAAAACTCATGAAATCACCTTACTTAAACATGGTCACAAACTTCCCATATATACATCAAAATTGTAATGACATTATCTTGGCATTCATCACCATGTACATACAAAACTCAAAAGTATGCCTCATGGTCAACAATGACAACATATGAAACATATATACAACCTATTACAAGACATGTATTTATATAAAATCCATCAAGTACATCTACTTGCACAATACAAGTTGCAAGGCTTAAATCTTAACCTACTTCCCATTCTTCGTTGTGGAATTTTTTCTTAAAAGAACAAGGCAGTTGCTCCTCATGAAGGTGTGAGATCAAAATTCCAATAGATGTTTTAACTTTCAAGATATATTTACAATAATCATAAACTTAAAACTAGAATAGTATGCATACCTATAAACATCAATAAAAAATCATAAGGCATTTGATGGCATATAGGTATAATCATACATCTCATGCATGATTTATATATCTCATATGGCCAACACCATAAGGACCTTAAATATACATCACAAGGCTCAGTCCTAAAATAATAAATCATGGGCCCAACCTAGAAATAGATCACAAGGCTTCAACCTTGAAATGGATCACAAGGTTTCAACCCTAAAACTCATAGTCAATCAAACATAGTATGGTCGTCAATCATGCATATTAATCCCTATTCAAAAAAAATACATCAAAAGAGATGAACAACTACCTAAAAGGAAAACCCAATGTAGTTCCATAGCAAATCCCAATATTCAATCAATCCAACAGTATTGAATCTAGATATACAAAATATCATTACATATCGACACCCTTTAACATTCTACTTTAAATTCATAAAACATAATTTCCTAATCAAATACATACCTCACTTTATAGGCAATTTTCAAAACATTTCCATATGTAAGTAATACAAACACATAAATTTATTTATTTAGTTTAGTTTGTATATTTATCCATTTGTTTATTTATTTAGGATTAATATAAATTTTATGAAAAAGCAATTAATTTATCAAAATTACAAAACATCAAAGGCAAAAGTATCAATTAATGCAAAATCATTCTTTTCTTTTCTTTTGTGTTATAAAAGAGGCAAAAAAACCTTAAGATTAGAAGTGGCCAAAGAGGTTAGGTTGAGATCAAATTTAGATAGATCAAATTCTTCTAACACTTATGTTTAAAGAAAGTATCATTTGAGCCAAGAAGGTTATTTGGCAATGCAAAGTCTTTCTTTGCCCATATAAGATTTTAATTTTTAATTATATATATTTAAAAGTTTTAATTCATCATTGACTTATTCATCAATGAATACAAAGTGTTCCTTCATTATATGGAGTAATTGAGGGACATTTTGGTTAAATTTTTGAATGACTTGTATATAGAGCATAGACAAATTTAATAATGATTTTGATTGTAAAAAATATTTTAAAAGCAATTTTGTATTAAAAAAATCAAAGTAAAAAATTTTTCGGCATGTGATCAAAATAAAATTTGAGTCTTAAATCTAGCTGGTATTGCGTGCTATTCTCCAATTTCTTGAAAGCTAATGGACCTTTCCTTTTGTTTTTTTTTTGTTCACACACAATTAATGGCCAACATCTATCATTGACTAGGAAGTGATCCATGTCTCACAATCAATCCTTCTCACCATTTTGCCCTTGATAGAGTTATCATATATATATAATAGTTGCCAGTGGCTGGGATTTTAAATGGGAAGAATTATAATAAAGGATAAAAAAGTGAAGATATTTATTCTTAAAGATCTGTTATCATTTGTTTTAAGATGATTACTATTGAGTTTAGTAACAAACCATTGAACCTAATGGTAATTGTCCTTAAAAATAATTTTTTTTGTTCTTGGTCGTTAAACGTAATTTTCCCTTTTAATCACATCTACTTTAATTTTGTACATATTTGTCTTGATGCAACTTGTGATATTTTTCAGACCAATAATGATAGTACGTGCCAATCATACAAGAGACTCGTGACCGGCTGATCATCTCATTAATAAGTTGGACCATCATTTTAGATTAAAAAATTTTTAAATTTATGCATATGGGAACTTGTTGAATGCTAATTAATTTTCCATTCATTTATATATTTGATAAAATAAAACACAAAAATTAAAATGTAGAAAATGAAATCCTTTTATAATATAAATACACTAATAGAGTTGAAAAGAAATATTGATATACCGAAAAGAAAATTAATATATTTTGATATTACTTAATTTAGACATGTCATATGTCGATATATATGTATATATATTGACAAAAAGATTAGTAAATTTTGTGGTGTAATAACTAATATTTTTAAAATTAATCTAATCATTAAACCAATAAAAACATTAATTTAAATTTTATTGATTTGACTATAATTGAATCATAACTAAATTATTAAATAATTATATATATATATTAAAATTTTAATATAATAAATATTAATAAAATTTGAAATATATTATGACTAATTATGTATAAAAATAAATCATGATATAATATTTAAATTTTAATTTATTTAAAATACATTTATATAATTTTAATAACAATTATATAAATTTTATTTTTATTTCTCATATATTATATTTAAATTTTGCAATTATAACTAAAGCAAACAATAGTCATTCAATGATAAAATTGTGACTTATCATTTCAAAGGTCTGAAGTTTGTATCTATGTTAGATGTGAGTTTGCATCTACGTTAGATGTTTTGATTTGCTAAAATAAAAGCTTTATATTAAATATTTCACCTTATAATTGTAGATGTTTGTTGGCTCAATGGTAAAGATGCTGGTTAACAAGCTTGGAGAGACAAGGTTTGAAACTCCTCAAAGTTGATTTTGTGAAATAACAAATAAGGATGCAATTGATGGTCAACTTCTACACTTTTAATAACCTACAGTTGAATTCCTGATGGAAATTTGATTTGAATTCTTGATGGAAATTTGATTCTCTCATACAATGGATGGAGATGAAAGAGGGGAAAAGTGGAGGGAGTGAAAAGTGGGGAAAAAAGGGAGAGAAGAGAAAAGTGAAGAGAAAATATTATCGCTTTATGTGTTTGGATGGAATAAGAGAAAATAGAAGAGAAAAAAATATTAAAAAAATTAATTATTTTAAATATGACAATAATGCTGTTATTATTTTAAATTTTTACATATATATTTTTAAAAACATAAAAAAAATAAAAACCAATTTAAACAATATTCAAATGATAAAAAATTTATTTTTAAATAAAATAAAAAATTTTCTTATTAAAAAGCACACATTTAAAATTAAAAAATATTTACAAAAATATTTACAAAATTAATTAAATTATAATTTGTATAAAATTATTTATAAATTATTATTTTAATACCATAAATATTAACACATATTTTAAAATTTCATAAATATTATTTTAATATATATTAATTAATTTAAATATAATATAAATATAATAAATATTTTTTTAATTATATATATTATATAATATTTTATTATATTATTATATATATTAATATATAACAATTATATATTTAATAATATAATATATATATATATATATACATATGCATTGTCAGCGACTAAAGTGCAGTCGAACATATGTTCGACTACCCTTTGATTGTAGGTTTGCAGTCGGATGAACTTTTATTTTTTTATTTTTAAAGTATGCGTGATTTATTAATTTTAATATTAAAAAATATATTATTAATTTATAAAGAATATTTATTAAACATTATTTATCAATTATTATTTTAATAAAATAAATATAATTATTGATTTTAAAATTTTATAAATATTATATATTAAAATTATATATATATATATATATATTGCTGATTTTTCTCCCGCAATCTCTCTTAATATGTAGAGAAAAATTTTGCATAAAGCTCACTATACTTTTCTCTTCATATTTTCTCTTTTCCTCAATTTTCTCTTCCTGTCAAATAAGAGAAAATTCTGTTTTCTCTTATCTCATTTCTATTCTCCTCACTTTTCTCTCTATCCAAACACACTGATGGATTTTTCATTTGGAATTAGATTGGAAGTTATCATTTTATCTTCCATTTTTATTGACTGATATTTTATTATTATTTTAACTAAAGATATTTTAGTTTTTTTTATTTTTTATTCTGATATTATTTTTATATAACTAAATATAAAAATAAAATAATACTTATATTTCTTTAAGACATAACAAATTTAATTTTAGACCATAAAATATTTTTCATTTTAATTTTAATCTTAATTTCAATTCTCAATCTCATAAAAATTATGAAAATCATTTTATATACCAAACTGCTTTTTACTACTGTTGATTAAGTAGTCCAAGTCTTTACACATTTCCAATAGATCCATCACAATCTCACGTACCGTTCTGCCCTTGATGTGGTTGCCCAAAAAAAAAATATATCTTCTCACCCTTTGTTAAAAATAATAACAATAATAAGAGATAAATATTAATAAAAGAATAATTACAAGAATATAATACATATTATAAGAAAAAAAAATATGGAAAGGGTGCAAAGTATAAACAGAAAAGGGAGAAAAAAAATGCAAAACACTGAGAGAAGATTGATGATTAGGTAAAAATTATAATATTGCTACATAAATAAATGACACCAGACAATCCCGTCATACATAACTGTGCGATAATTAACATTTAGCCTTAACTAAATTGACGATACCAAGAAGAAAATAAGGGATTTCTTTTTAAATGAAGTTGTAGAACCAAACTAGCAATTTCGCCATACATAAATTATCAGTGTATTGCGCAACTAATTTGGCCTTGTTATTTTAATTTTCTAATAAACAGTCTCTTCCCATCTTACACGAAGGAAGAAAAATGGTACGTATATCTAATATATATATATATATATATATATATATAAAATTTTTGGCACTATTCCTAATTTATTTATTGATTTAATAATTTTTTTCCTCTTGTGGAACCCCACGATCATCCTTGCTTGCGCGTACTTGTGCATCTATATAGAGTATCTTTCAACCAATCAACTCTAACTTACTAATTTATTGATATCATACTCGTTTTAAAATTAAATAATATTAATTTAAATTTTATTTTTGAAACCAAATTTACAAAAAAATGGATGAAAGATTAAAAGATTAAAGATCAAGTTATACCAAAAGATTGAAACATGGATGAAAGGAAGCTTAATCAAATTAAAAAAATAATAAAAATCAAGAAAGAGAGACTTCAACTTTTCCAGGCACTGAAAGTTTAGAATATTTAATTACGAGCTCTTCTATATTATTATTATTCCTTCTGTATCAAAATATTTGACATTTAAAATAATTGTATAAAAATTAAAAAAGCTATTAAATAATTTTGAATTATAGAAAAATATCATTATTAAAATATCATTATATTGAAAGATGTAAAATATTAAATTACCTTTCCCTTCCTATTAATTTTTTTATTTATTTCCTGATTTATACACCTTCTCTCTTTTTATTAATAAAGATATTAAAATCGATAATTATTTTAAAAAGAAAATTCTTCCAAACGTCAGTCATTTTTACAATGGAAAAAGCAACTTTTTCTAATGCCTGCAACGCGGATTGACTCATTGGCACAACTTGAGGTTGAAAGAAGGAAGTGCATTAAATGCACTGAAAATGGTTGAAGCCTATTTTCTTCCCTCCCTCATCCAAACGGGCAAAATCACTTCTCTTTTTTATTTTTTCCTGACGCTTTCTTTCCATCTTATCTTTCATCCCATCCAAACACACCGTAACCCTCTCCACCCACATCGCCCAATTACATCTCGCATTAAATTCAGTGTAGACAAATTCTACTCCTGCTACTTCTGCTACATCGGCCGACCTTCATTCAAGACCAGCTTCTATACACCACCCAAAAGTAAATAAATAAAGAAAAGAGCAGTTTCTTCTCATTTTCAATCTGGATGAATTAATTACTGTGTCTATTAAATATAAAGGGATACGAGCAACATGCTACGTTGGTGTCAAGGACTAGCAAAAGAAAATGATATATAGCTTAGTTTAGTATAATGATAATGTATTTTTAAGAGTATTAAAAATATAATTTTTTCTATTATGAGTTATGAGAAAAAGAAAGGTAGACAGTCATTAATAGATAATGAAAATTTTTGGTAAGGCAATAAATATTTAGAGATTTCTTGATTTTGATTTTTTTTTAATAATTAAAGCTTTTGTGCTAGTAGATCAACTTCTTTTAAAATTATGTAAAATTGTCTTAGTAATATAAGCTTGGATAATGTAAATTGAATCATTTTAATGTGATCTATGGAGCATTCATAACATGATTTTTTTTCCCAAAAGTAATAATTTATGCTAAATATAATGACAATGTGGATGTTACTTTAATTGATTGAATTAGCAAATTTTTTATATAAATATAAGAAAAAAATTATAATTATTCACTTTTTAAGAAATTACAATGTCATTTGTTAAACACATACGTTTCATAGGTCTCTGTCTTTATTAGAACATCAATTTTCTTTTAGTGTTCTAGTCATTTTTATTTTTATTCTCTCCCCAATCAGTCTTATACATTTCGTCCCATTTGCGAGCTGATTTTTTTTAATTTTGCTACAAGGAGATTAGCGATTTTGTTGTGGTAATAATTTGGCAGAGACATCAAACCCTCCATAAATTATTTTGTGATTTATATATATAATAACAAAAAACTAATTTATATAGATTTCAACGATAAAAATGTTTAACTTTTCAGAAAGTTAAACTCTCTGTAACATTATTTATTTATTTTTAATTTACATTACAAGAATAGAGTAATAATTTATGAAAACCTTGAAATGTACCTTTTTAAGTAATTTTTAAAATTTGAATCCTCTATAATTAGGGGAAGATCAGAACGGGCCTCATATATTCTTTATTTACTTTCTTTTATTTTCTCTTTCTTTCTTTAAATTTATTTGGTGTCTTTATCTGGTAAATACGTAAGATTTAGATTACAATTTTTAAGAGGCACGTGTGTGGGATGGCCACGATGCGCTCTGTATGCATTGGAAGTCATCTTGGACATCCCTTTGTCAAAAGATAATAATAGAAAAAGATAGAAATTAGTGGAAAATAATTTGAAAACATAATAAATATTTAAAAAAAAAAAGAAGAAGGAGACGCCAAGAGAAAGGGTTGTAACAGATAGAGAGAGGAGAAAAAGAATTGCAGAACAGTAAGAGTAGATTGATGATGAAGTAAAACTATAATATTGTCACATAAATGACACTAGACAATTACGTCATACTTAACATTTATAAATTATCCTAGCACCATGGTATGATGGTATCACAACCGCTGCACGTTTGTCACATAAATCCTTTATAAATATTTTTTATCTTTAAAATTATTTTTTTATTTTTCATTTCTATTACTACCCTAACCTTTTATGTATCAAATTGCTCTTAGCCTTAGCTAATTTGACGACATCAAGAAAAAAATAAAGGATTTTTTTAAAATGAAATTGCAGAACCGAACTAACAATTTCGCCATACATAAATTACTAGTTCATTGCACAACTAATTTGACCGTGTTAGTTATTTTAATTTTTTTTATAAACAATCTCTTCTAGAAAAATGGTATATATAAAATATCTTCTAATATATATAATCGTAACCTATTCATTTTAATTTTTAATTGTTGTCATTATTCCTAACCTATTCGTTGATTCCCATCCCTGAATTCTTAACCTAAAATTTAATTTTTGATAATTTTTGGCATTGTAATATAGACATATATATATATATATATATATATACATAGAATATCTTTTCAATCAATCAACTCCAACATACTAATTTATTGATACCAGACTCGTTTTTAAAACTAAAGAATATTAATTTAAATTTTACTTTTGAAATCAAAATAAAAAAATAAAAAGTAGATATAATAAATTCATGATGGACCAACTTCATTGCACCTTTAAAAGACATGATAAAGATTCCCTTTCTTGAAAATCCGCACTTTCCCAAACCCAGAAAATAGAAAGAATTCTAAGATTTTTTCTTGGGACAAATACTTTTATGCATACCTCTTCTGGTGATTGGAATTGAGAAAATTTTGTCCCTGTTGTTGCAAACATACGATTCACGGGGAGATAAAGAAATAGAGAAAAATGATCGCTTGTGTCACCCCTCCAAAGAACATGAAAAATGATTTATTTTGTCATATTGTAATCAACTTTAAAAAAATTATAAAAAGCAAGAAAGAAACTAAGAGAGACTTCAACTTTTCCAAGCATCGGAAATTTGGAATATTTAATTAAGAGCTTGTTTTTATTGATGATTTTTTTTGTTTTAAAATAATTGATATTTAAGATAATTACACAAAGATTAAAAAAATTATTAAAAAATTTAAATTGTAAAAAACTATAATTACTAAAATATCCTTACAATAAAAGATGTAAAATATTAAATTATCTCTCTTTTTTCTATTAATTCTCTAATTATTTTTTTCATTTATACATACCCACTCCTTTTATCAAAAAGAGTAAAATTAATAAGAAAATAATTAATACTATCTTAAAATTTTAAAACCATAATTGTTTTTTAAAAAAAAATATCCAAAACATTAATTATTTTACAACGGAAAAAGCAACTTTTTCCGATGCCTGTAACACGGATTGACTTATCGGTACAACTTTTTCATTTTCTTTTCAAATTAAGATTCTAAGAATTTGGTCTATGATGATATATATCAGCACATGGCCAATGCATTCCATTACCGATATAATTTTAGAAATTACAAATATTGGCGAATTTTCCATCCCTTTTAGATTCAAGTTTTTTGTTTTGTTTTGTTTTGTTTTATATCTTCTTATGTGTCCCTCGAATAAATAGTTTGAATAAAGTGGTTCTCTTTTTAATTTTTTATAAGTCATTATTTGGGGTACATGGTCATTTTCTCGCAATCTAAATTTAGTCCCAATTTCGAAGTCCCTGCCCTAAGAGTTTGTGATTGAAGCCATATCAATATTAAACTTACCTCGTCGATTTCCAATTTTCCATTTTGAGTTTCTTATAATTAACGGTTCCCTCCGGTGGCTCCTCTCTATTTTTACTTCTCTTGGCCGGTATTCCATATAATCGAAGAATCAAAGCCTTTGGTCACTATGTCTTTTATTTTTTTATAAAAACATATTTTTAAAAGTTTTAATTTATCATTGACTTATATTCTTTAGTTAATGCAAAGTCTTTCTTTATTATTTGGAATAACTGATCTGTAGGAATTATTGTGGGTTATAATTAATTAATTTTTGTTTTAAATAAAAATGAGCTGATTTATTATCCATGTGAGATGTAGTTGGGTTTACTTATTATGAGTAGTGATCCTATTATTCTAGATTGGATATCTAATTGATTAGTATGGATGAAAGTGCGGGCCCATAATGAATGGATATTAGAGTTTTATTTAAATTTGGCTAGGTTTTCTATGTATTCAGGTAAAATTTTAATTCCACAACTTATCCCATTATAAGTTGTGATAAGGAGTGTGAATCACAGAGGAAGCTCTAGTCTTTTGAGTCTTCAGGGATTCAGAATTAACATAGTATCTTAAATATGTCATCATGTCTTCTATAGATAATCAATTTAGTATTCTAATTTCGTATAATTGTCTTGAATTTATCAGAGCTTCAATTGTATGAATTAGAATCTAATAATTGGTCTAAAGACATGAATACAAGCTTAAAAATTTTAACCTTTTGCAATTTTTATCCATAAAAGTTTTGAAATCTTAATTGGATGATTTTTTTTTAAAAAATTGAAACTTGAAACCTTAGAACTTTTGTAGAGTTTGAAATTTTAAATCAATTGGTATCTGAAATTCAAATTATCATGGACCATAAATGGAAAATTTTGAATTTGAAATTCTTGGTTAAGGTTTCAAACTTGAATCACAATTGTCACAAATTGCTTTAAATTGTTGTATAATTTTTGAATATAGTGTTCTTTGTGATGATAAGAGAAAAACTCACACATCAATTGCATCAAAATTTGGTTGATTACATAACAATTTCTTTCAAAATTTTTTGCCATGGGAGGTTTTTTTTAAAAGCATTTTTTTGCATGGAAATCATGTAATTCTCATGTACAATTTAAGGCTTTGGGTATTATGTTGTGGATGAATTTTTGAATGAAAATACATGTGAAATTGTAAGAAATACGCATCAAATATGCCCAGATTGGAGCTTCATTCACCTCAACTGAAGGGGACCCTTTTGCTTCGAATAACCCACAAATACTCAATATAATTTGGGGCTTTTAGGGTACATAAGTTTAGAATGAGATTATAAGTGAAAACCATATCAAAAATGCAAGAAAAAGGCTCTAAAAATGAAAACCAGGCTCCCCTATCCACGGGTCTACGTGACCCATTTCAGCATTTGGGCTAACCCGCTAAAGGTAAGGGATGAAGCTCCAAATGTTCGCCCGCTCGCACGTCTAGAGAGTGAGGGAGAATATGGCTTCTACAGATAGAATTTTTTAGTGTCATTTTTTGCGTTGCAATCCATATTTTAAATGTGATTTTTTGGAATATGTTTTATAATTTTTTGACTGCTATAAATATTTTTATATAAATATTAATATATAAAATATATTTTAATATTTATTTAGATAATTTTCTGAAAAGTGATGCATTGAAAAATTAATTCACTATATTTTGAACGTTATGATGGTGTTCACTCTCTATATATAATAATATATATTTGTATACTCTTAGCCTAATATATATGTCTTAATATGTTTGTTTTAAAAAATATATGATTATATTTTAATTGTATTTGCCTAAAACCTCTTTAGGAATTTTACAAAATTTATTCATGGACAGTAGGGATGTAATATTTGATTGCATCTCCTTAAAGATTGTACCATGATTTTGGGCAAAATATAAGTAATTCATGTATAAGAAGTTTTATAAATTATTATGGATAATTAACACCAAAGTGGAATTGTTCATATTAATGCATAAAATTTCCTTTGCAATTTGAGGAAGACTTCTAATTATCTCATGCTATAACGTGCTCAAAGAGGGTTGTTGTATGTTATAATTATGAGTAAATTTGAGATGAAGTTAATGGGGAATATATCGATCTAAAATATTTATCTGCCTAAAGGGGATAGATATTTGAACCCAATGTATTTTCATTGATTAACTCATATGAGATTCTGATATATGTTGTGACATTGATTGGTACATTTTGCCCAAAAAGGAATGTGCTATTATGTTAGCCTCATTGTAATAGCTTGTTTTAATTAAAGCTATGTATAAATTTCCCTTGTTGTTTATTCTAATGCATTCCAATTTTACAGTTATCTTTTCTATGAATAATTATGTTTTAATTGAGATTTTAACTGGATCAAATTATAACAAATGGAAGCAAGACCTAGAATTCTCCTTAGGAATTGCTGATCTTGATCTGGCACTATACTAGAGTAAGCCTAAAGTAAATGAGAAAAGTACAACTGAATAGAAAGAGTTCTTAGCCAAATGGGAGAGATCCAACAGACCTAGTCTGATTGCCATTAAGAGGACCATCTCTGAGCACCTACTTAGTGGCTTACCAGAAACCATAAGTGCTAAAGAATTTCTTACTATTTTGGAAGAAAGATACCAAGTATTTAATAATGCTGAATCTAGATATCTTATGAAAAAATTGACTGATATAAGATATGATAATAATGAGGGAGTAAGGGAGTTCATGTTAAAGATGGTTCATATCTAAACCAAACTGAAAGCCCATAACATTGACCTAAATGAGAATTTCATTATTTCACATGCTTTGAATTGCCTACCTATCGAATTTACATAAATCAAAACTGCCTATAATACCTTTAGTGAGAAGTGGATCATTAATGACTTCATTACTAAATGTGTGGCTAAAGAAGAAAAATTAAAGAAATAAAAGAGTGATATATCTTGTGATTTAGCCCTTTTTACTTCCCGTGGTAAACCCCATTCAAACAAGAGTAAATGGAAACATAAGAAAAATCAATTCAATATTCCTCATAAGAATCAAAGTTTAAAGAAACCAGACAATGGTCAACACCATGATGTAAGAGGTCCTAAATCAATTCCCATTAAGAAAAACATATAGTGTTTCTAGTGTAAGGGAAAGGGGTATAAAAAGAATGATTGCACAAAATTCAAGGCTTGGTTAGAGAATAAGCAGAAATCTAGAGGTAATCTCTTAGTTTTTGTTTGTTATGAGTCTAATTTAATTGATGTCCCGATTGATTCTTGGTGGCTTGATAGTGGTTCTACAATCCATATTGCTATATCTTTATAAGGGTTCAAAAACTTGAGAAAACCAAACCTGAAAGAAAGCAAGCTAAGGATAAGAAATGACCTTGAAGTAGTGGTAGAGTCAGTGGGAGACGTTAATCTAATTTTGACAACCAAATTTGAATTTATTTTGAAAGATATTTTTTATATACCTTCTTTTAAAAGAAATTTGATTTATATTTCTTGTTTAGATAAGTTTGGCTTTTATTTTACTTTTGGTAACGAAAAATTAAATTTAATGTTAAATTCCCATATTATTGGTTATGGATATTTAGTGGATGGTTTGTATAAACTATCTTTAGTTTTTGACAATAATTTTTCATCTTTAAATACTAAAAGTGGTTGCTAAAAGGTCTAAAATTAAAGAAAAATCCTTTTCATTATGGCACAAAGCGCTTTTCATATTTTTAGGGAAAGAGTTAAAAGACTAATTAAAAGTGATATTTTACTTTCCTTAGAGTTTGACGATTTAGGGATTTGTGTGGATAGTATTAGAGGAAAGTTCACTAAGAGTAAAAAGAAAGGTTTTAAAAATCATTAATACGAATATTAGTGGACCTTTTTCTCTTACAATTTGTGATAATAGGTTCTTTATCACTTTTATTGATAACTTTTCTTGATTTGGCTATCTTTATTTGATTAAAGAAAAATCTATGCTCTTAAAAAATTTAAGATTTTTAAAACTAAGGTGAAAAAGCAATTGAGAAGAGTCATCAAGATAGTGAGATTTGACCATCGTGGAGAATATTATGGTAAATATGACACCACGGGCCAGCATATAAGACTTTTTGCAAAATACTTACAAGATTGTGAAATGGTTCCACAATATACCATGCCCGGTAGCCTTGAACAAAATGGTGTAGCCGAAAGGCGTAATTGCACACTTAAAGACATGATGAGGAGAATAATGAGTAGATATAACTTGCTAGAATTTCTATGGGGTGAGGCCTTGAAAACAACCCTTTATATACTAAATAAAGTTCCTAGTAAATTTGTGCCAAAAACATCATTTGAACTTTGGACAGGAAGAAAACCCAGTTTGAACTACTTTTGTGTTTGGGGATACCCAGCAGAAGTTAAAATTTACAATCCCTCAGAAAAAAAAACAAACCCAAAAACTAGTCATTGCTTTTTCATTGAATATCCAAACCGTGCCAAAGGGTATAGGTTCTTTTGTCTTGGTGGAGGTGTCAAAATTGTGGAATCTATGAATGCTAAGTTTTTGAAACTTGATGTAGCTGAAGCCATTATCCCATCTCATGAGACTTCTATGGACACCCCAGAATCTATCTCTTTGCCTCTGCCCATTTTTTATAATAGTATACTATCTAATACATCCATTGAAAATCACCTTCCAACTGACAATGTTGTCAATCCTCCTATTGAAGTCCAACAACCAATTGAACCAACTGAACAAATGCCTGTGAGGAGATCAGTTAGATAAAGAAGACTTGTTATCACTGATGATTTTATGGTTTACCTTAATGAAGATGTCTATGATGTTGGGGATGTTGTTGACCCTAAGAATTATAAAGAAGCTATTTCTTGTCCTCAATCTAATATGTGGAGAGATGATATGGATGAGGAAATGAAATCTATGGCTAATAATGAAGTGTGAGAGCTTGTAGAATTGCCTAATAATTGTAGGACAATTGATTGCAAATGGGTTTTTAAAACGAAGAAAGATTCACAAGGGAAGATTGAGGATATAAAGCTAGACTTGTGGCTAAAGATTTTATTCAGAAAGAAGGCATTGATTTCAATGAAACATTTTCACCTGTATCCACTAAGGATTCTTTTAGAATTATTATGGCACTTGCAATTCATTTTGATTTGGAGTTACATCAAATGTATGTTAAAACAGCATTTCTGAATTGTGACCTGAATGAAATAGTATACATGCAACAACCCGAGGGCTATCAAGCAAAAGGTAATGAGCATCTGATTTGTTAATTAAAAAGATCAATTTATGGTCTAAAACAAGCTTCTAGACAGTGGTATTTGAAATTTGATGAGGTAGTAACCTCTTTGGGTTTCAAAGAAAATAAGGTTAACCATTGTATATACATCAAAGTCAATGGAAGTAAATTTATTTTTCTTGTGCTGTATGTAGATGATATTTTACTTACTAGTAATGATCTTAGTTTACTTCATGAGATTAAACACATGTTGACTAGATTCTTTGACATGAAGGACCTTGGTGAACTATCATTTGTATTGGGTATTGAGATTCATAGAGATAGATTATGTCATATACTTAGGTTATCTCAAAAGACTTACATTAATAGAGTTTTAGAGAGGTTCAATATGCAAAATTGTAAACCCAGAGATGTTCTAGTCATTAAAGGGGATAAATTTAATAAAGACCAATGCCCCAAAAATGAAATAGAAAAGAGAGAGATGAAAGACAAACTCTTTGATTGTGTATTGGGGAGCTTGATGTATGCTCAGGTATGCACTAGGCCTGACATAGCCTTCATAGTTAGTGTTTTTGATAGATATCAATCTAATCCTAGGAATGACCATTGGATAGTCACAAAAAAAGTAATGAGATACTTGCAGAAGACTAAAGAGTATATGCTTGTGTACAGAAGGTTGATAATTTAGAGATAATGGGATACACTGATTCATATCTTATCGGGTGTCCTGATGATAGAAAATCAACTTCTGGCTACATCTTTATGTTAGTTGGGGGTGCCATATCCTGGAAGAGTAAAAAATAGACTCTAGTTGCCTCCTCTACTATGCAAGTGGAGTTTATTGCGTGTTACACTGCTGCTACTCATGCTATTTAGTTGAGAAATTTGATGACAAGGCTTCGTATTGTGGATTCCGTTACGAGACCACTAAGGATTTACTGTGATAATAGTGCTACAGTATTTTACACTAAAAATAATAAAACTATTGGTAGTTCTAAGCATCTAGAGTTGAAGTATTTGATTGTCAAAGATTTAGTAAAGAATAATGAAATAGTTGTTGAATATATAGACACAGATTCTATGTTAGCTGATCCCTTAACTAAAGGACTTAAGCCTATTGTATTTAAAAGACACGCTGAAAATATGGGCATTATAAGTTCTTTTGATATGTTTGGTTAGTAGGAGTTTGAGTTTTATATTATTTTCTTGTTATGTTGAACATTTTCTTTATATACTTTTGACATTCATATGATTTGTATTTCAGCTAATTGATAATGCATTGAATTTTTAGTATTATGTATTTTTGAATATATGTATCAATTGTAAAATTTTAAACTCGATGTCATTAGGACCATTATGCCTGTGGTCGATGTTATATTGGAGTCGAGGCATGATGGTTTCTTGACAAACTATACAATTTCTTTAGTTTTAAAGCATTTGAGAGAAATTGTGATGACTGAGAAAGAAAATAGTAGTTTGGCCGTTGAATCACAGTGGCATACTATTTGCTTACTGCACTTCACACTAATGACTAGTCGATAGAGTCGGTGACATTTGTAACCATAGAAGGTTTAATATTAGTAATAGATATAATAACTATCATGATTCAGTATTACTTGGTTTTAGTTGGATGGAGTCATGATATCGCATCTTAAATCATATGTTTTTAAAATATGACTACATTATAAAATTAGTCATTAGCCTGAAAGTCATTTTCAAAATAAAAGTTTTTAAAATAAAGAATTGATTTTGCCCAAGTGGGAGAATGTATGAATTATTGTGGACTGCAATCAATTGATTTTTGTTTTAAATAAAAATGGTCTTATTTATGATCCATGTGAGATGCATTTGGGCCCACTTATTATAAATAGTGATCCTGTTATTTTAGGTTGGATATCAAATTGATTAGTATGGATGAAAGTACGAGCCCATAACTCATAGGCCCATAATGGGTGGGTATTAAAGTTTTATTTAAACTTGGCTAAATCCCCTCTGTATTTAGGTCAAATTCTAACTCTACAACTTACCCCATTATAAGTTGTGAGAAAGAGTGTGAATTATAGAAGAAGCCCTAATCTCTTGAGCTTTTAGGAATTCAAAATCAATGGAATATCCTAAATCTGTCGTCATATCTTTTACAAGTAATCAATTTAGTATTCTAATTTCGTATAATTGTCTTGAATTTATTCTTACATGATCATGATGAACGTTCTTGGATGTTTGTCCTAGTTCTCATTGTTGAATGGGAAATTGAAAGGCAGGTATGGTCTTCAAAACCATCTTAAATGAGAAGTTTGTGTTAGATCCATTCAAATCTCACAAGGGAGTGTGTACTCCACATCTAGCTAACAAATGTCAGATAGTGTTGTTAGTTTCCTGTTGGCAAATTTTCTTGAGCTACTCTTACAGGAATATAATTTTCCTAGTGATGTAAAGCATAAAATCATTTGTTTGGTTGCACGGTTGAAAATGAAAAAGAAATGAGAAGTTTGGTGAAATTTTATTTTTTTTTATTTTAATTATTATTTAATATTATCTATTAATTATTATTTAATTATTAAAAATAAAGATATTATAAGTATTTTTTATCTATAAAATTATTTTTTTTATTTGTATTTCTATTCTTAACTTTTTACGTATCAAATAAGTCGCAAGTTACTTCAGGATTAGATGCGAACACTGACTTTCATTCTCAAGGTTTCAGAGCAAAAGCGAAACAAGCATGAAGTAATCAACGAGCAAATTGGCCAAATCAGGGAAGTTGTTCGTGAAGCTAAGGATGTCATCGACACTTAGATCTACGACCTTAATCAACAAAGAATCAAACGTTGGTGGAACCTGGTCAAGTACGTAAATCATTCAAAGCTATGTCATGATCTTGCAGACAAGATAGACAAACTCAAGCTCAGGTACAAAGCAACCAGCAATTTGCCATGGAATTCCCTCATGATTACCATGGAGAGGCAGAGTCAGCGACAGATTTGAAGAAACGCAGGAGAGAAGTTGAGAAAGATGATGTGATTGGCTTTGACGACTACTCAGAGGAGATGATCAATCCAGTTGGCAACGCATACTATTCTCCCATTTCTTGAAAACTAATGGACACTATTCTTTTTGGTGTCTCACAATCTGCCTCCCCATTTTGCCCTTGATATAGTATCATATTTGCAATAGTTTGGCTGTGCATGGGATTTTAAACGACTCCTGCAGTATCACATCTACTTTAATGTTGTACATTTTCATCTTGATGCAACTTGTGACACATTTTTCAAACAAATAATGATAGTACCTACCAATCATACGGAAGGCTTGTGACACACTTTCTCAAACCAGTAGCAATGGTACATGCCAATCATACGAGAGGCTCATGATCGGCTAATCATCTCATTGGTCATCTCATTAATGAGCTAGACCATTATGAAAAAAAAGGCTTAAAATCTATGCATATGAGGATTTGTTGAGTGGAACCAATTTTCTAATCACTTATATATTTGATAAAATAAAATCAAAAAATTAAAATGTAGAAGATGAGATCCTTTTATAATATAAATATGCTAATGGAGTTGAAAAGAAAAATAGTATATTTTGATATTACATTATTTAGATATGTCATATGTATATTTGACAAAAAGATTGATACCAGGAAATTTCTTGACGCAATAACAATTAATGATCAACTTTTACACTATATTTAATAACCTATAGTCGAATTCTTGATGAAAATTAAATTCTCTCATACAATGGAAAGTTCTCTCCATGGAATCTGGATTTTTCATTTGGAATTGGATAGGAAGTTACTATTTTATCTTCCATTTCTATTAACTGATATTTTATAATTTTGGACTAAAGATATTTTAATCTTTTTATATTTTTTATTTTGATATTATTTTTGTCTAATTAAATATAAAAATCGAATAACATTTATGTTTTTTCGAGACATAACAAACATACTTTTAGATCATAAAATATTTTCCAAATTTTAATTTTCAATCTCATAAAAATTATAAAAATCATTTTAATACCAAAATGCTTTTTTACGACTGTTGACTAATCTTGTGTGTTTGGATAGGGGAAGAGAAAAGTGAAGGAAAAAAAAATGTTCAGAAAAAAAGAGAGAAAAAAAAAGTGAGAAATTTTTTTTTTCTTTATATGTTTGGATGAATAGAAAAAAAAACTCTTTAATTTATAAAGACAATAATGCTCTTGTTGTACAATATTAATAATTTTTACTAATAAATAGAATATTTTAAAGAAAAGAAGTTATATTTTAAATATAAATTAATTATTTTGAATTTATACATATATATAATTTTAAAAAGAAATAAGAATAATAAATTAAAAAAATAAATTTATAAAAACTACATTTAAATTTTTTTAAAAAAATTTAACAAAATAATAAAAATAAAAATTAATTTAAAAATTATTATTTTAATACAATAAGTATGATTATTTAATTTAAAATTTTATAAATATTATTTTAATATATAGTAATCGATTTAAATATAATATATATAAATATAATAACTATTTTTATATTTTATATATAATATATTATAATAATATATATTAAAAAATATATAATATATATATATACATGATCATCCTACTAAATGGTGTTGCAAACAATTGACTAAACTTCAGTTGGTGATTCTTTTTTAATTTTTAATATATATAATTTATTAATTTTAATATTAAGAAATATGTTATTATTTTGTAAAATATATTTATTATTAATTAAATTTTTAATAAAATTTTAAATAAATAGTTATAACATTAATTAATTAAAATATTAAAAATTTTAACTAAACTAATAATTTCAAAATTTTGACTAAAATTCAGTTGGGAAACATTGATTTCCAATTAAATTTCAATAAAAAAAATTTCTAATTGCATTGCAGTTGAAAATTTTTCAATTAAACTATAGTCAGAATAATTTTTAACTGAAATGTAGTCAAAATTTATTTGACTAAACTACCGTTGGAACATATTTTTGATTGCGTTTTAGTCAAAAGTTTTTTATTACATTGCAGTTAGAAATCCTTTTTTAAAATTATTTAAATTATTTTGTTTAATATTAAGTGTATATTTTAATAAATTTTTTATTACCTTGTTTAAGAATAACTTTTCCTATTATTTGAACATTTTTTTAAATTAGTTTCCATTTTTTTCATTATTTGGCTAAACTTTTTTTAAAAAAAATTGAAATGTAGTTTTTATAAATTTATTTTTTTCTGAAAAGTTATTGTTCTTATTTTTTTTTGAAAACATATATGTAGTCAAAAAATGAAAGAGTGAAAATTAAGTTAATAAAAACTAGTATCTGTTTATCGAGAGTGAAATAAAAATGGAAAGATAAAAGGGGTAAATTTGGGAAGATAAAATATGCATCATGTAACACTCCAAAATTAATTAAGGTGTTAATAATATATTTGGACTAATTAAGAATAATTATTATAAAATAATTAGGTAAGCTATATGAACAAAAATTTATAGAAAAAAAAGTTATTATTATAGGTTTAAGATTTCATTTGGGTTAAAGCTTAATTTGGGCCCAAAATTTAATTTGAGTAAGCCATGGATAAGGATTTATAGAGGTCCAATGATTTTGGGTATAAACCCAACTCCTTATCATGAGACTTAGGCCAAAAGAGATCACTTAGCAATGGCCCAATTTGATTTAGTGAAATAGAGGTTCATGACCCAATTTACATAAGCCCTTATAGTTGGCCCAACACACATTATGCAGACTCAAATTGGATTGACTCTTGAAATTTGGCCTGACCCAACTATAACTCTGAAGCCCAACTCATAAGATTTAGCCCAACTAACACTAACCTTTGAACTTACTAGAATTTGGGCCTTAAAGTCAGCACACTTCACCTAAATTCAAAGTGTTCTGCAACCTACTTCACCAAATAAAGGTCCAATGACTAGAAATGAGCCTAAATGGACCTTGGGCTGATGGTTGGCCCATTTCCCCCTAATAACCCTAAAGATTCAGCAGCCTCCCTTCCCATTGAGCAGAAAACACAAGAGGCAAAGGAGAAAATTCAGAGGTTTAATGGAGGCTAAGGTTCTACCAACATTACAACTCTATTTTTGACTCCTACAAGATGATTTGGCCAAGGTAAGTTATATATAACTTGACCCTCTTATTCTCCTCTTCATTTTGGTCTGATTAGTTTTTAGTTTTGAGCATTTTCATCTCCTTCTTAAATCTGAAATTTGGTATTTGGATGTTTCCTTGTAAGATTTTTGGAGTTAGAAGCTAGAGGGATGATTGGGTAAGCATTTCCCTTTCATTTTGTGTATTATTTTGCTGGAAAATGTCCTTAAGGGTTGATTTTCATAATGGGTTCTGCTATTGTGCGAAATTACAAGGAGATGAAGGTGAAAAACTAAATTTTCTGGGCTTGGTGACTTGAATCCGAATTTGGGAATGTCTCATGGTGTGTTCTTAGTAGTTAAGACTCAACCTAATCCATTTGACCTCTTGGGTATATGGATAAGTGTTCCCTCTTCTCTTGTGTGGTATATAAATACAGAATTTTCATCATTTGGACTGACTTTTGGTGCATGGCTTTTACATGTAGGAAATAGAGATGTTAGGAGTGACCCATTGTGAGTTCTTGTTGTTGAGATCTTGAATTGGTGTAGTAGACCCTTAGAAAGCTTGGGTAAGAAGTTCTTAATATACCCTTGTTAAGATTAATCTGTGGATAGGGAAATTCCTTATTAATGGTAGTTGAATAATGATGATTATGCTTATGTTAGGCCTGGTGTACTCTAAATCATGATGGTAGCTAAAGGATGAGTAATTGGCTTCATTGAGGTAATTGGGGTTATTTTCCTAATTCTATGTATATGCTCATATTAATATGATATTTGTTACACATGCTTAATTTTAAAATGCTAAATGACCAGTCGACTACTTGAATTGTTATTGTAATTGGACCTTGTAAGTCCATGGTGGAGCTGTGGTACGGCTGCCACACGTGTATGTGCTTTGATCGAGTACCGGGTTGTAATCAGACCCCAGATACACTAAGCCCTAGTTGTGCTCATTATGAAGTAGGTGCCGTGGACAGACCTCTCCCAGTGTTATTGGCCATTAATATGTTGTGTATGATTGCTGGTATAGGACAGTAGTCATTTGTAGTTCAACTAGTGCATTTGCAAATTGAATTGATGATTCTGGTATTTATGACATGAAATTGTATTGGATTGATTAACTTGTACATATATATGAAAATTGCCTTTTGTTATTGAGATTGTATATCTCACCCCATGTGGGCTAACATTTTCAGGGACCGAACCTTTTAGTAGTAAGGAGAAAATTAATGGAAGTTTATTATATGGTTTAGTAGTAGGTAGGTTTGGAAACCTCATCAGATTGTATTTGTATAACTAGACTACTAGCTTTATGTAATTACCGCATTGCATCATGAATTGCCAAGCATAGGGACTATAATCATTTGATACATCATATGTCAACTTAAACTAGTGATGTATGAAATTTCTAATGGGACTTATGTTTGAATGAAAATGTGAGTAGTGTATGAATTCTTTGCTGTCATTGATCTATGAACTCACTGGTTTATGATGGCTAGAGGGTTAAGGATCCACATTTGAGTTTTGAATGGGTAATGATAGATGTGTTAGGTAGATTAAGTAAAAGAAAGACACTAAATTTTCACAAACTAAGTTCAAGTGGCATAGAGTGTTGCTAGAGGGAGAATTGGAGAGCATGAGATGAAATCTTGGGAGTTATATGAACAGAAGGGAATTGGCCGTGGCTAACATTTAATTGGCCTCATCTAAATGTGGCGAAATTGCTAAGGAAGAAAACAAAGAGCAATTGGCCGCGGCGAATAGTGAGGTTAGCCGTGGCTAAATTTGAGAGGCAGATTTGGGGGTATTCCAAAGGGTATTTGGCCGCAGTGAAAGGGATATTTGGTCGCAGTGAAATGTGAAAAATTTGTGAAGGTATAAAAAGTTGAACCCGAGAGTAATTGACTACGGCGCGAGGGAATTTAGCCGCAGCAAAGGTGCTCTATTTCTTATATTCACTTAGAAACCTTAGTTTCTCTTAAGGTAATGCTAAGGAATGATCTAGAAACACTTGTAGGAGGATTTTATGAGTTGGAATTGATAAATAGAAGAATCAAAGGCTCCTCATTGATAATTAAATTCACTTGCACATTTGAATAATTGTGGTTGTCTAGCTAATGACCCTAATAACATTAAAGTTTTAAATTTTCTCACTTTTTCTCGATGTAATTAATCTTAATGACTTTAAACCTTAATTTATTATTATTAATTATGTTTTTAACCTTAATTATGATGATTAGAAGTTAGGGTCATTACACATCACGTTAGGTAGAGTTTTCTTCTCAAAATCTCTTTATATTTAGAAAGAAAATTTTTTAGTTAGGAGTGGAGTCTCTTATGCTAGTGTAGTTTAGGAGTCTGATGTATGCAATGGTTTGCACAAGACCAGACTTAGCCTATGCAGTTAGTGTTATGAGCAGGTTCATGGGAAATCCAAGGAAGACTCACTGGGAAACGGTAAAGTAGATCATGCGATACTTAAGAGATACAGTTGATGTTTGTCTAGTTTATGGTATTGATGGATTGGTAGGTTATACAGATTCAGATTATGGTGGAGACCTTATGATGCAGAGATCGTTGACATGCTATATTTTCACCCTATATGGATGTGCTGTTAGCTAGAAAGCAACTTTACAATCTACAGTTGCTTTGTCGACCACTGAAGCGGAGTACATGTCCTTGACCAAGGGAGTGAAGAAAGCAATGTGGTTACATGGTTTGATTGGAAGCTAGGGTTTGAAGGTTCATATGCCTAAAATGTACTATGATAGTCAAAGTGCATTGAGCCTGACAAAGAACCTAGTCTACCATGAAAGGTCCAAGCATATAGATGTCAGATTGAATTTCATCAAGGATACCTTACAAAATAAGGTGGTGACCATAGAAAAGATACCAATAGCAGAGAATCCAGCAGACATATTGACAAAGCCATTGCCTGTTGACAAGTTCAGGCATAGCTTGGACTTGGTGCGAGTACGAACAACATAAGGCCTTATAGGGCGTAATGGTAGGGAGATGATCGAATCAGATATCTAGAGATTTTAAGTCAAGGTGGAGAATTGTGATGATACCTTCAAATTTTAAAACCCAAATCCCACATCGGATAAAACTCAGATGGGAAGGGAATTACTCATATATAAAATAGAGGACAAGTCCCACCTCGAGTAAAATTGAGTTGGGAGTAGGATTGTTTATGTATATAAAGAGGGCTTCTACATCTATACCTTGTACCTTGTATCATTCAGTCTCAATAGTATAAAGTTTTTTCTCCTTGCCCGTGGACGTAGGTCACATTGGCCAAACCATGTTAATTTTCTGTGTCATTCTTTCTTTTCTCTCTACTTTCTTAATACTGTCAATTCACAACAATTAAATTATCTTTTTCTTCTTATTAATTTTTTTAATTATTTCTTCATTTATACATACTTTCTTTTTCTATTAATCAAGATAAAATTATAAAAAATAATTAATATCACCTTAAAATTTTAAAACGATAAAAACGTCCATTATTCTACAATGAAAAAAGAAACTTTTCTTAATGTCTCACTTAGTGTCACATCTACTTTAATTTTGTACATTTTGGTCTTGATGTAATTCATGATCTTTTTTCAGACCAAGAATGATAGTATGTGCCAATGAGTTTGGATCCTCTGAAGTGCAGAAAGATAAAGTGTCTCTAAAGTATCTCACACCTTTTTTATTTTATTTATTTTTATTTTTTAATATTAATTTTTTAATAACAAAACTGTCTTTGCAGCTTCTCACTTTAGAGGATCTGTGCCCTCATACAAGAGGCTTGTGACACATTTTTCAGACCAATAGTGCTGGTACGTGCCAATTGTACGAAAGGCTCGTGATTGACCGGTCATCTCATTAACGAGCTGGATTATCATTTCCTAAAAAAAAAAGACTTAAATTTATGCATATGGGGATTCGTTGAATGCAAACCAGTTTTCCAATCATATATATATATTTGAGAAAATGGAACCCAAAAATTAAAATGCAAAAGATGAAATCCTTTTATAATATAAATATGCTAATAGAGTTGAAAAGAAATATTAATATACCGAAAAGAAAAATAGTATATTTTGATATTACATAATTTAGATATATCCTATATATATATGACAAAAAGATTGACATTAATAAATTTTGTAGTGCAATAACCAATAGTTTTTAAAATAAACTAACCATTGAAGTAGTAAAAATACTAATTTATAATTCATTGATTCAATTATAATTAAAAATAATTTAAATAATAATAATTAAATTTATTTATTTATTTATTTTATATATTAAAAATATAATATAATAAATAATAACAAGTAAATATTAATAAAATTTAAAATATATTATGCTAATTATATAAAAAAATAAATTAAAAATGGAATAATACTTAAATTTTAATTTTTTTAAAATATTTTTATATAATTTTAATAAAAATTATATAAATTTTATTTTTATTTTTCATCTATTATATTAAAACTTTAGAATTATAACCAATGCAACAATAGTAGCTTAATAGTAAAGTTGTGGCTTACCATTTGAGAAGGAGGTGCGAACCATATGTTAGATGTTTTGATTTGCTAAAATAAAAGCACAATAAAGACTTTATATTAAAAATTACATCTAATAATTGAAGATTTATATTGGCTCAACGGAGAGCGTGTTGATTCACACCTTAGAAGAACAAGGTTCAAGACTCTACAATGTTAATTTTGCGAAATAATATATATGGATGCTGATTCAACATTGATTTTCATCCAAAATTCACTTGTTCAATCCAATTCTTAATCAAGTTTGATCTATTTTAAATGAGGCTGATTTTGAAGTACTTTCAATTCAAATATATAGCTGGTTCACTAATTTTTCAGTGGAATTTATAAGTTTAATGCAATTTGGTTCTAATAACATTGCATAACAATTATTAATCAATTTCTACACTATGTTTAATAACCTGCGCTTGAATTCTTGATAGAAATTAGATTCTCTCATACAATGGAAAGTTCTCTCCCACAAGATGAAATCTAAATTTTCATATGAAATCAGATTGGAAATTACTATTTTATCTTCCATTTCTATTAATTGATAGTTTATTATTTTTAACGGAGGATATTTTAGCCCTTTTTTGTCATTTTTAAATTTTAATATTATTTTTATTTAGCTAAATATAAAAATATAAAAAATATTTTATATTTTTTTAAAATATAACAAACATAATTTTAGACCATAAAATATTTTTTAATTTTAATTCTCAATTTCATAAAAAATATAAAAATAATTTTATATACAAAACTGCTTTTTACTACTGTTGACTAAGTAGTCTAATTCTTTACACATTTTCCGTCGATCCTCACCTAGCGCTTTGCACTTGATGTGGTTATCATCTATATTAATGGTTTAGCCGTTCCTGAGATATTAAATAACTCATATCAGCTACATTTTTGGGATATATATGTCTCAACACAACATGTCACCCATACTTCAAAATAATAATAGTTGTTTAGGCCAATCAATCTTGTACATTTTCTCCGACTTGCGAACTGAATTTTTTACAATTTTGCTACAAATAGATCGGCGATTTTGTTGTAGTAATAATTTGGCTGAGACATCAAACTCTCCTTAAATTATTTTCAGATATATATATATATATATATATAATAACGAAAAATTAATTTATATAGATTTCAAAATGATTTAACGATAAGAAAGCTCAACTTTTCAAAAAGTTAAACTCTCTATAACATTAGTTATTTATTTTTAATTTATGTCACAAGAATAGAGTAATAAGTTATGAAAACCATGGAATATACTTCTTTGAGCAATTTTTAAAATTTGAATCCTTTATAATGAGGGGAAGAGAGTGGGCCTCACATATTTTTTCTTCATTTTCCTTTTTTTTCCCTTCTTTCTCTAAATTTATTTAGTGTATACACCCGACAAATACATAAGATTTAGACTACAACTTTTATAATATTAGTAGAGAGGCATGTGTATGGGATGGCCAAGATGGGCTCCGTATGCATAGAAAGTCATCTTGGACATCTCATGTACATACCTCCTGCACAAAGGAAAAGTCCGTATCTTCTCACCCTTTGTCAAAAAATAATAAAAAAAGAGAAAAAAATTGATGAAAAATAATTAGAAAAACATAATAAATATTATTTAAAAAAATGGACACCAACAAAAAGAGTTGTAATAGATAGAGATAAGAGAAAAAGAACTGCAGAACAGTGGGAGAAGATTGATGATTAGGTAAAAATTCTAACATTGCGGCATAAATGACACTGGATAATCATGCCATACTTGACGGTGTGATAATTAACATTTAGCCTTAACTAATTTGATGATATCAATAAGAAAATAAAGGATTTTTCTTTTTTTTCTTTTTTAAATGAAGTTGTGGAACCAAACTAACAATTTCGCCATACATAGATTATCAGTGTATTGCACAGCTAATTTGACCGTGTTAGTTATTTTAATTCTTTTCATAAACAATTTCTTCCCATCTTAAACGGAGGAACATAATGGTATATATAAAGTATCTTTTAATATATATATATATATATATATAGTAAAATTTAATTTTTGGCACTATTCCTAACCTATTCATTGATTCTTAACCTAAAATTTAATTTTTGATAATTTTTGGCATGGTAGTGTATGTGTGTATATATGCATGTATGTATATAGAGCATCTTTTCAACCAATGAACTCTAACTTACTAATTTCTTGTCTCGTTTCTTAAATTAAAGAATATTAATTTAAATTTTATTTTTGAAACCAAATTTAAAAATGAAGAAAGGAAAAGTACCAGCTCATGTAGATAAGCAAATTCACGACGGACCAAATTCATTGCATCTTTAAAGAGAATAATAAAGTTGTGCCCAAGCATTAAAAGATGAATGAAAAGGAAGTTTAATCAGATAAAAAAAAGTAATAAAAAGCAAGAAAGAGAGACTTCAACTTTTCCAGACATTAGAAATTTATAATATTTAATTACGAGCACATCCTTATTGATCATTATTTTTGTTTCAAAATAATTGGCATTTAAGATAATTATATAAAGATTAAAGAATTATTAAATAATCTAAATTGTAGAAAATTATAATTACTAAAATATTCTTATATTAAAAGATATAAAGTATTAAATTATCCCTCTTTTTTATTAATTTTTTAATTATTTCCTTATTTACACATACTCTCTTTTTTATTAATAAGGGTAAAATTATAACAAAGATAATCAATATTATCTTAAAATTCTAAAAAGATAATTATTTTAAAAAAATTCCCAAAACGTCAATTATTTTACAGTGGAGAAGGCAACTTTTTCCAATGCCTCGAACGCGGATTGACTAATTGGTTCGACTTTTTCCAACGCCTCGAACGCGGATTGACTAATGGCTACGACTTTTTCATCCTCTTTCAAATTAAAGATTCCAAGGAATTGGTCTATGATGATATAATTCTAGAAATTATAAATATTGACGAATTTCCGATCCCTTTTAAATTCAAGTTCTTTTTTGTTTTGTTTTGTTTTTTAATTTTTCTTATGTTTCCCTCGAATAAATAGTTTGAGTTTAAGTGGTTTTCTTTTTATTTTTTATAAGAGTCATTATTTGGGGTCGATGGTCATTTTTTCGTAATGTAAATTAAGTCCCAATTTCGAAGTCCCTGCCCCCAAAGAGTTTGTGATTGAACTCATGTCAATATTAAACTTACCTTAATCGATATCCAATTTTCCATTTTCAATTTGTTATAATTAACTGTTCTCTCCGGTGGCTCCTTCCTATTTTTACTGCTCTTGGCCGGTATTCCATATAAACGAAGAATCAAAGGCTTTGATTGCTATGTCTTTTATTTATTTATTAATAAAAACATATTCTTAAAAGCTTTAGTTTATCATTGACTTATATTCTTTAATTAATGCAAGGTCTTTCTTTATTATTTGGAATAACCGATCATGGTGAACGTTCCAGGATGTTTCTCCTACCTCTCATTGTTGAATGGGAAATTGAAAGACGTGTGGTCTTCAAAACCATCTCAACTGGGAAGTTTGTGTCGGATGCTTGGATCCATTCAAATCTCTCAAGTGAGTGTGTACTTCACATCTAGCTAACAAATGGCAGACAGTGCTGTTAGTTTCCTGCTGGCAAATTTGCCTGGGCTACTCTCACAGGAATATAATTTGCCTAGTAATGTCAAGCAGAAAATCACGCTGCTTCACGATCAGATGGGAGTGCTGGCTGCCATTCTCAAGGTCTCAGAACAAAAGCGAAACAAGGATGAAGTAATCACAAAGGTGGTTGACCAAATCAGGGATGTTGTTCATGAAGCAGAGGATATCATCGACACCTACATCTACGACCTTAACCGGCAAAGAATCGAACGTTGGTGGAACCCAGTCAATTATGTAAATCACTCAAAGTTACTTCACAATCTTGCAGACAAGATAGACAAGATAGAGAAGAGGATTGAAAAAATAAATAGCAACAAAGAACTTGGCATGGGATTTTGTCAAGATTACCCTCGAGAGGCAGAGGCAGTGGCAGCGGCAGATTTGAAGAAACGCAGGAGAGAAGTTGAGAAAGATGATGTAGTTGGCTTTGACGACTACTCAGATGAGGTGATCAATCGACTCACGGGAGGGCATCGACAGCGTAAGGTCATCTCCATCATTGGTATGGGTGGCCAGGGCAAAACCACTCTTGCCCGAAAGATCTACAACAATGATAAGGTAAAGAGATATTTTAAGAGCTTCGCGTGGACTGATGTTTCTGAAGATTGGGAAGCTACCACACTATTGCTCAACCTTTTGGCTCAAGTGGGATCAAGTCGTCATCAACAAAAGAGTATAGAAGATTTAAAACAGGAGATCCAAGAAGAATTGGATTTGAGTAGTTCTAAAGAAATGAGTATGGAGGATCTAATAAAGCAGAAAATCCATGACAGAATGAAAGGAAAACGATATCTCGTTGTCCTTGATGACATATGGAAACCTGAAGTTTGGGGTACCATACAAAATGCTTTTCCTGATGACAAAAAGGGGAGCAGAATATTGATAACTAGTCGCTTTGATCAAGTTGCTCGTGTTGCAAATCCATCTTCTGAATCTATGTGTAAGCTTCCATGTCTTAGCAAAGAACAAAGCTGGGAACTCTTATCAAAGAGGATATTCAAGGGAGAACATTGCCCTCCTGAACTAGAAGATCTTGGCAAACAAATGGCTGAAAGCTGTGATGGTTTACCATTATCCATTGTGGTATTAGCAGGCATTCTAGCCACACTGGAGAGGTCTAAAGCAGCTTGGTCTGTCGTCCATGGAAATGAAATTTGGCATCTTCTTCAACAAAAAGACAAATGCATGAGCATATTGGCGTTGAGCTTTAACTACTTACCACAGCATCTGAAACCATGTTTTCTTTATGTTGGTCTATACCCTGAAGACTACAAAATTCCAGCTAGGGAATTGATCCGTCTATGGGTAGCAGAGGGGTTAATACAAGGAGATACCGGCAACAAGCAACCAGAGGATGTTGCTGAATACTACTTGGTGGAGCTTATTGACCGAAGCTTGATCCAAGTCGAAAGCAAGAGGACTGATAAGGGTGTGAAAACATGTCGTATTCATGATCTTTTGCGAGCACTCTGCATAGAAGAAAGCAGGAAGGAGAAGTTCTATGACGTCATTGCTAACAATAGCAATTCAAATCTGGCCAATCCTCGAAGACTATTCCTGTATCAGAAAGGTTCAACCTACCTATCTTCCAGCCTTAGTGTTAATCACTCATCTGTGCGTTCTTTGATTTTCTTCGCCAGAGATAAACGTTTTGAGGAGAGCTATATTTGTCTATGGAAAAACAAAATGAATTCAATATATTGGAAATCCATTTTGGAGGACTTTAAATTGGTTCGCGTCCTTGATGTCTCCAATGCTTGGTTTGAAAGAATTCCTAATCGGATAATGCAACTAATACATCTGAGGTACCTAAAGATACATATAATGATTTCATCCATTCCAGATGAAATATTGAACCTATGGAATTTAGAAACTCTAGATTTGGGTCGGCGGCGTGAATATCGAGTACAATTACCCAGGAAAATAGGGAAACTTAACTGTTTAAGGCATCTTTTGCTCCCTGGAGGTACGAAGATGCCCCGTCTTTATGGTCCTTTAGACAATCTACAAACCCTTTCTATCGTTGCTCTTAAAGATGATCTGGGTTCCATCTTTACCAATATGCGGAAGTTGAGAAAATTGGGATTGTTCTACAAAGATGAATACCAGTGGAATCCGGATAAGTTCTGGCCAACCCTTCCAACCTTATCCGATCTAAAAACACTCAAGATTGTGGGGCCTGCTATCCTTCCAGAAGAAGTAGGTTTGTTTCCTTCAAATCTGACCAAGATAACATTGATAGTCCCGCGGGAACTAGATTCTCATGACTGGGAACTTTTGGGAGCCATTCCCAATCTCCAGATTTTGAAATTGTCTGATTGTTTTGACATTGACTGCAAAAGTGGACATTTTCAAAAGCTCGAAGTTTTTCAAATGAGAAATATAGGATGCAGAAATTGGCATTTGGCCAGAGGTGCAATGCCTCTCCTTCAAAGCCTGTCTATCTTTTACTGCAAAAGCTTGATTAAGCTCCCTGATGAACTATGGTCATTATCTGATTTGCGAAATGTGGTAGTGGCAGAGCCATCCGACCAAATGGCAGATTATCTTGCAAAACTAAAGATGAAGGATGGGTGCAAGCTTACAATCCTTTAATGCCGCATAAGATTGATAGATCAGCTGGAATAACTGGTTCATCTTCTATCTTTTCACTCTTCTCTTACGATTTACATAATTGTTAGTTATTGTCACTCAGTACTCTGTATCATTGTTGTTGCTCTGCCATTTATTATTCTTGTTTTTGTTGTTTTTGGCATGATCATAAGAGGACAAAATGCAAATGAAATTAAATAATAATTGAGATAAGTTGAATGTGAATTTAGAAAGAGTTGAAAAAACTAGATTTAGAATGCACCACAAGATTTTCAGTTGAGATGAAAAATGACAAGTTCATCTTAATCATAAAATTCCAATTTAGATGAACTAAGGTGATAAAGTGAAAATATCAATTCAATTCTTCTTGTTTTATGTTCCAAACAATAGAATACAAGAATTGCTGAATTTTAGAGTGTTAACTCAGTAATTATATTTTACATATGACATTTACTTGATGAATAAAACATTTGTTTTGATAAATAAAAAATGATCTTTATTATTGAAATTATATTTCAGAATGAAAATAAAAAATTGATTGAATGTGACTTGACAGACATTCGATGACTTTAGGAATAATAAAAATGCAGAGTAATATATCTAGTATACAAGTATTAAAGCCCTCATTAGTGCTTCTAAGTATAATCATAAAATTGACGGTTAATTAAGTTTCTTTATTGAAGCCTACAGTTTTATTAAATTTGGATTTTGGTCCTTAAAGTTTAAACTTTTTTAATTATATCCTTATAATTTTAAACAATATTGAATTTAGCTTCTTCTACCAATAAGTTTTTGTCGATATAACATTAAATTTAACTTACAAAGCCAACTATATATTATTTTGGCATTCATAATATATATAATTCAAGCCAACTCACCCAAATTACTTTACATAGATTGTATTATATCATACATGTGAATTAATTTTATTTTATCATCTATATTTATACTTTTTGTTAGCATAAATTATACATATACATAATGTCAAAATGGCACATAATTATTCACATCAACAAAAATTAATAGTAAGGAAGGACTTTAAATTTTTTTTAATTTATAGGAATCTGATTACAAAATTTTAAACCATATTTGACTAAATTAAAAATTAAATAAAATTATAGAAATTAAAATAATGATTAGTTCACCAAAATTAATAGATATGCACTAGGTGAAATCTCCTAAATCATCTTGATATCTTATTTTTAATCAATAAATAGTTAGTTTTTCTATGATCGATCTTTTTCTATAAGAAAATTTGAGCAGAAGATATTAATTCTTCTTTCTCTGTTTGTTCTTAATTTCAGGAGCTAATATTAAAGCTTAACCTCTAAATTGCAGTGCTGGTTATTGACGTCAGTATGTGTGTGTGTGTGTTTCATTTGGTATTGTATGCGTATTTGTTCGTGTAATATTTTTTATAATTACTTTTTTTATTGTTGATATTGGACTCTACGTCGTTGAATATGTCAAAGTTCACACGCTTTTGTATGGTTTGTCAAGTAAGATAAGTCTCTTGATTTTATACTTTTGTTTGTCTTTTGCAAGATTTGATTTATTGAAATAACTTTTGTTCTTTGTTTTTTTTTTTTCTATCAACGCCATTTTTTATGTGGTTATGTTTTTGAATATTTTTGTGAAAAGCTAAATTGTATATTTAACCTTCATATTTTCTCTAAGCCTTTAATTTAGTTTTTATGTATTTTCTTTTTCTTTCTACAGACAAATCCTTACACTTTTCCATCATTTTCAAACAAGGCCAAGACTTATAACACTGTTAAAGTTACGCTTGCAAGCAAACAGATTGCTAATGTATCACAAGTCCAAGTTAATATAAACTTTCCTTCGTCCATGTAACATTTTAATTTGGTTCCCAAACATTCAATTTTCTTTTAACTCTGATCCCAATGTTTCCACTTTGTTTTTAAGTTAGTCCTTCATATCTTATTATTTTTTTCCACATTAGTACTTCCTATTAACATCTAAGTATTCCATTAGCCAAGTCAACAATTTTGACAGTGTTATAACAAGCATTCATAGCTAGGATGACGTACTGTTACCATCTCACAGAACATGCACCACAGTATTATCATATTTAGGTCTACTTGAAATTGCACCTCGTTGAGCCAACAAATTCACCCCAGTATTATCACATTTGGCCATTGCCTTCATCTTTTAACTCAACAGGTCTCAAAACAATATTATTAATTCAAAAAATAATAATAATATAAAATCATTAGATATTAAAATCGCTTGATGAATTTTATAAACTAATACATATATATATATATATATATATAATATTAGGGCTTGTTAGTATATTGAGCAACTACATTCTACTTCTTTAAATTTCATAAAAATATTATCAAGCCAAATGAGAAAACATAACAATTTACGCTCTTCATATTATCAACAGTAATAATGTTACGATTCAAAATTCATAGCCGTGATTGGCATATAGACCAAGCTAACTCAGTCTCTCATAGCTATTGAATAATCTCATATTTTGACAATTTAATTTACAATAATCAATCCATTCACATAAATTCGTTAGGGGTTGTTGAAAATTTGACAAAATCTCCTCGAACACCACCAAAAAATATAAGATAGTTATAACAGATATAGCCACAAGGCCTACAGATACTAGTTTTCCTTCAAAGTAACCTAGCTAAACAACTATTGTAGCTACAACATTATGGAGTCTATGAGCATGAAGCCATTTGCAAGAAAATGAGGCATACCCAAAGAGTTATGAGGATTGGTCAAACCCCATAGCGTGTGACTCAAGTACCTATTACTCTGAAAATATAGGAAGGAGTATGTTATATAGACTTTGAAGTGCATAATAAACAAAGAGAGTCAAAAGGAAAACAATTATATGAATGAGTTCTTTGCAACGCACTGGAAGCAATCACCATGAAATAAATCATTTAACTTAATAAATCCAAGTGAGTCAAAGATAAGAAGACTAATTAAAGTAAAAGTAAGCATTTACAAAATCAATATTAAGAATAAAAATTAGCACTTACAAGGTAAATGTTACTAATAAAATTAGTGTCCACAAAGTAAAATTAAGAACAAAAAATTAGTGTTTACAAAGCAATTATCAAGAATAAAAATTAGCATTTACTAAGTAAATATTAAAAGTAAAAATTACTGTTTACAAAGTAAATATTAAGAAAATAAAGGTACGCATGTTTTATATGAGAACCACGTAATACTAGTCATTCTCACTAAAGCCAACTACACCACGTTGCCAACTTCTTGCCCTCTTACGGGTAACTGTACCTAATGAGTTTTTTGCAATGCACAAGAACCAATCACCATAAAATAAATCATTCAACTTAATGAATATAGATGAGTCAAACATAAGAAGACTAATTAAAGTAAACGTGAGTGTTTACAAAATAAATAACAAGAATAAAAATTAGCACTTACAAGGTAAATATCAAGAATAAAATTAGTGTTAACAAAATAAAATTAAAAAATCAATTAGTTTTTACAAAGTGATTATTAAGAATAAAAATTGGCGTTTACAAAGTAAATATTAAAAGTAAAAATTAGTTTTTACAAAGTAAATATTAAGAAAATAAAAGTAAACAAATTTCATATGAGAGAACCACATGATCCTATTCATTCTCATTAGGAGTGGTTATACCACATTGGCAACTCTTGTCCTTTTATAGTTACAAATGACTACATCTAACGGGTAGCTCATTTTCTACTTAATCATACCATTACAATCTATTTTTTAATTGCACATAGGTTGTTATGCCCGCTCAGGTTATAGGGTTTTAACATAGATTCCTAGCTAATAATTTTAGGCAAAAATTAAATAATTACAATAATTAAGTAATGAAAGAGGAACAAATGGGATAAATTGAAAGAAAATAAATTAAAGAGAATAAATTAAACACATAAGTTAAAGACAATTAAATTTAGGAATATAAATAAAATTAAAATTTACAACAACTACTACTACATAATATTTCATCATGTCAATGCAAATAGTATGATACTATCAAGAGCATAGGCTTATCCGTACCGATTGTGTACTTAGCAATTAGATCTAAATGTTATCAAGAATAATATTCAATATATAATCCACAAATAAGTCATCACCTCTTAAGATTTAACCACATACATCACAAAAATGTTACATAGTAAGAGTTCAAAGCAAAGGTTCTGTTTCCCCACAAACAATTTAGAGTAAAAATCAATTTTGGAGTTCATTTAAATAATAGTTTTAGAAGAAATAATTCTTATTCATCCTATCAAATGAAATTCAACATAGAGAGACTATTTATTCAAATCAAGTGAAAGCTTAAGATAATGTAAATAGGGTTAATAACACAATAAGTACATTGTTGAAGTAAATAGAAAACACCTCTTCATCTATTGTACCATCATTGACAAGAACCAATGGTGATGGTCCATTTTTCTACCGACTCAAGGCAAAACCCGATTTAAAAGGCATCCTCAGGGTTACCTATAATCACAATCAATATGCAATTAACATTTTAACCATTTAATTGACATATAATATTATCAATTTAGTTAAATAAATTCTCTAATACCAAAAGCCCCAATTATAATTCAATATTTATATTCCTTTAACAATACTCATTGTCACACCTGCGATGCAACTACATGGTGCCAAAATAATTTTCAAAATTCAATTTTTGAAAATGAAAGCTAAATCAAATAGTAAAGTCACCACTAAAATTTTAATTTTTTTAAAAATATTTTTTTAAAAATTTTTATCAAAAAATAATTTATGAACCAAAAATGGATTTAAGAATCAATTGTGTATAGAAAAAGTATTAAACACCCCCACAACACCTTTTCTAAAAAACAAAAGTTAATTATGCAAAACTAACATGACATTAATCTTATTTTGATTACCTTAAAAATTACATGCAGAAAATAAAGAAAAGAAAAATAATTAAGAAGATGAAGTAAAAGGAAGAAAAATATTTATTTATAAAGATAAAATTGACTTAAAATGAGAGCTACGGCCTACGTATTCTATAGAAATGATCAAAATCTACGTAATTTGACAAGGTAAAAAATCGTATTTTAGTTGTTTTTCTTTTTGTTTTAAATAATATCTTTTTTAATAATTTAACTAGCCCTTTAAAAAAAAGAAAAAAAAGAATTACATTTATCTTTCACAACTAAAATGACTTTAAAATTAGTTGATATATTTTAATTTGTAGAAGACAAAATTAATTTTACTTCTTTACTCTTCTTTTTTTTTTCATTTCTTCACAATTTTTTATTTTTTTATGATTATTTTTTATTTTTATTTTAATGATTTTTTGTTTTAATTAATATTTTTATTTTGATTTTTGATTATTTTTAATTAATTTTCTATGATTTTCTTATTGGTGTTTTTAATTTGTCTTTTTTTAGGCTTTTTTATTTTACTTTTCTTATAATTTTTTTAATTTTTTATTTTCTTTTATTTATTCTTATTTTTTAATTTTTAATTTTTAGTTGTATATATATTTTTTATTCGATTTTCTTTTTTTTTTGAGTTTTTTCCTTCTGTTTTTTTTTCTCTTCTTTTATTTTTTTTCCATCTCAGTTTTTTTTTTATTATTTTTTTTTGTGTTTCTTCTTTTTCATTTTTTATTTTTAAAGTTTTTTTGCTTTGTTTTTTTTCTTAACTTTCCAATTTTTTTAAAGGTAAAATTCTTGAAAATTTAAACAAATAGATTTTTTAATTTTTTGTGGTGGGTCTTTAAATTCCAACTTGATTTTCAATAATCTCTTTACTTTAATTATTTTTATTCTTCCCCATTTTTTTAGGAAAATTTGGTAAAATATCCGTATGTAGTTCTTTTATTATTTTTTTTAAGAGCTTAATTTTTAAATTTTACAAATATACATTTATTTGTTATCCTTTATATTTTTTATCCATTTTTATTTGATTTTAAAAGAGACTTACTTGACTTCCTAAAAATAACTATTTTTTATTTTGAACCCTTCTTTTGTTGTTATTAAAGAAAATATATTTATATATCTAAAAACTATGCACCATTTTTTAAACTTGTTTTTTAAGAAACATTTGCTTTTCTTGAGATTTTGTAAAATGAGATTATATTGTTATGGGCCATTATAACCCAAAATTTATCATTTCATGACTCGAACAGATAATTGAGGAGACTTATCATCACACACAGTCTCGAATAACTCCTATATGCCTGAGAAGATAAAATATCTCACATGACTATTCTAAAATATTAAAAAAGAATGAAATAAAGTAGAAATATTTACAAGCATGCAACTTTTGTGAATGTGTGTGCTCATGTTCAATCAAATGTTATCCTTTCCTAAAAAGACATTAGAATATCTCATAAATAAATTATGTGAAAGTGAAGAACTAGTGAAGCTTTTGCCTTCTCTTTAGTCATTTGCCCAAGGATTTTCCATACATTCTCCCTAGCAATTTTCATGATCAGTGAGGCTCCTCCTTCCTTCTTTTTAATCCTGTCCAAGGATTTCCCATATATTCTCTCTAGTAATTTTCATGGTCAATAATTTAAATGCAACAAAGGAAAAGCATAAAGGGGGATTAATTCAAGGTCAAAAATTACTCCAGAACTCAACCCAAAGGATAATACAAAAATAAACTCAAATTTCATATAAGACTTGCATCTTATTTTAGCTTCAATCAATCCATTTTCAAAGGCCACAACAAGTCAAGAACATGTATAATGATCACACCTAACTTCTTATATTATTAATGAATCAAACCATGTCAGAATTATCAAACCACCAAACACATTCAAATACAAAATTAAGAATTATCCCTTATGCATTCCACCTCTAAGGCCCACTTGAAACATCCAAGGTCAGGTTTTTGGTATCTTATTATAGCACACAATCAAAAACCAAGCATTAAATTACGACACACCAAATCATAACTTCAGACCTCCAATCACACCACGACCAGATAATCTCCAACGTAACTTTAACACTGAGGGTATTTTAAGCACAAGAATTCATCATTTAAAGCCAAAACCAAATACATGCAAGGCATTTAGCCACAAGGAAGCACATGGTACCTCATCCCATCCCCAAAATAAAATTCCATTTATATAATCACAACACAACAAGCATGAACCAAAACTCACAAGTTAAGCAAGAATTTAAATTCATAACCACAAGAAGAATCAGCAATTTTGTATCAAGCAGAAGCTTAGATCTAGGTTTAATTATTGAACCAAGACTTGCATGCCAAGCAGGAATCAGAACCCATAATCAACTGCTAAGTTACGACTTACATACCAAGCAAGAACTTAGACCTATACTCATGACAAACAACCAGTATTTCCATACCAAGCAGGCATTTAGATCAACTACTAAGACGAGATTCACCTAGAGAGAATTTCACAAAAAATATACTTGGAGCATTACATAAGCAGAAAATTGCTCACCCATTCAAGCTGACCAACCAAAACCAAAAACCTAAGGTAGTGTTTGGTTCAACCAATGGGAGGAGAGGGGAAGGATTTTAATAGAAGGGAGGGGAGGGGAGGGGAGGGGAGGAGAGGGGAAGAGTTCTAATGAAATCTTGTTTGGTTGATTTGAAGGAGAGGGGAGGGATTTTAATAAAATCTTGTTTGATTAAGGAGGAGAAGGGATGGGAGATAAAATTAAATTGACAATTATACCCTTATGATATTAGCATTAATTTTTTTTATTTTTAAGATATTTTTATTAAAAAAACTTTTTTTTTTGCTTTCTATTATAGAAAATATTTTTTTATTTCTATTCAAATAATATTTTTTATTTTAAAAAAAATTATCTTGAACCCTATTAAAAAAATAAGATTTGCATTGTGTTCTAAGTGAAAGCAAAAGTGTAGGTAATTTAGTCAAATAAAACTATTTTGTCTCCCCTCCACTCCAATTTTTTCATACCAAACAAGGGATTCTCCCTTCCCCTCTCCCCCTAAAACCCTCCAAACACTCCCCTCCCCTCCCCTCCCTTCTAAAACCCTCCAAACAAACCATGCCTTGATACTCATGACCTATCAAAATTCATAAAGTCTAGAAGAGCAACTTTGCACATTGATAGCATAGTTTAGAAGTGTTTAAAATGACCAAGCTATAAATCCCTTATTCTTTATCTCAACTTAGTAATCAGCAATGACATTCACATACTCTTTAAGCATAAGTAGAGATGACACACATTATTGAAGTGCAAAATTTAAAAAAGCTAAGCAATCCATGAACAAAACAAAACAAATGTGAACCAGAAATGACGTTCCCATACCAACTAAATAGATATAATATGAATCATGAAAAGAAAAATGAAATGTCCCATAGCAACAATCAAACCCTTCGAAGGAGAGGACTATGAGAAAGAAAAAAAAAGGTTAAAATCCAAAGAAGTTTACCTCTAGCTGAAAATAGAGCACGAAAACCCAATAGGAGTAGCCGTCTTTGATCTTGGAAACACAACATTAGAGAGACGACTTCTTTGATGCTCTGGGAGTCACCATCTAAGAGGATCAAATCTCTGATAGAGGACCCCTCGCACTGGCACCTTCTCTTCAAGATCTCCTTTTTTTTATGTGCCTCTCGTGCCCTTCCTCTCTGTCTCTCTATTAGAATGGCTTATCCAAGTGCATCTGAAAAGCCCCCTACTCCTATGCATGAGTGGTGCTCTGCTTTATCATCATCCTTCATTCAAAAACAAAACCCCAGGATCTCTTGCTTTCGGTTCACTCCCTCCTTTTTCTCTTTCTCGTTATATCTCTCAAGCTCTCAGTTCCTCTCCAACCTGAGATGAACTCAGAAGCCCCCTTCACTTCGCCGTAGCTTTCCACTTTATAATAGGACTGAGAGTGAATTTCCTCTTGCTTACGTGTGCCTTCATTTCTCGTCCCGAGTGCATCTTTCCCCAGCCAAAAATTTCTCAGGCCATTACCCTCTGAACAGCCTTCACTCCTTCTACCAAAAGTTGATGCTTTTTTTCTTTTTCTTTTTTTCCCCCTCCATTCACATAGCTCCCCCCTTTATAACTGCTTCTACAGCTTTAGAAAACACCAAGAGAAAGCCACGGGTAGGGTTCAGCAAAACTAGGTTGAGGTATGGGCTTCAGAATGCTATTGTACCTGTCCCCTTCCCTTTCTCCTCCTTTTTTTGTTTTTTGTTTTTGTTGCATTAAACTCCTAGAGCTTTAGGCATTACGCTTTAAAATTTGCTGTTGGACCCTTCTTATATATTTTTTATTTTGATTTCTTTCTATTTTGTTTTTATTTGTTGTTTTTTTAATTTGTTTTGGTATTGGGTTAATACGGTTAAAGGAGTTAGTTGGATTATGCGGGTTTGGAAAGGTTTGAGCTAACAAATGGGGCTACGTTGAGTTTTTCTTTTAATTTCAATTTTTTCTTTTTATTATTATTTTTCTAAGGCTTTGGACTTTTCTCCTTTTTTTTTCATTTTTCTTCTTTTCTTCCTCTTTTTTTTTATTTGATCTTTTGAATTTTTGATTTAATTTTTTTTTTGGTTTTTTGGTTTTTAGATGATGGGTTGAAAGAGCTTATTGAATTATGTGGACTTGGACTAAATTGTTGTTTTTGTTTGTGTCTTTTTTTTTCTTTTTTTTTTGGAGATAATTGAATTAAAAGGGCCTATTAAATTATATTCCTCTTTTTTTATTGTTTTTTTTTACTTTTTTTCATAATATACTATTTTCACTCATTTGACTTTACTATTATTTTTAAAGCTTGCTCAGACAGAATACAGTATTCACACCCCATATTCTCAATCTTATCTTAAAAGTGTTCAAATCAATGATTGAGCTTAAAAATCATCCTAAAATGCCAAAAATTATGGCGAAGCAGGATGGGCATCATGCTACACGAACACATGTCAAAACTCTTCTTTCTTAGAGTGACCTATGGCCACCAATCTAAAAAGAAACATAGCTTCCATGATAGCCAATATATGATGAAGAAGAAGGTGGAAAATAAGAAAGGGAGAAGACAAAAATGAAAAGAGAACGAAGGAGAGGTTAAGAGCTTATTTCCATGTACATCTTGATGCATTTCCTATAATAAAGGAGGTGAGAAATGGTAGTTGACCTCGATGTCAAGGGGGGAAATAATGTGTGGTGACAGCAACGGTGCAATGGTAATGGCTTGCGTGGGAAGAGGACAAGACATGAGGAAGAGTGGGGGAAGGACATTGCATCAGAGAGGGTGAAAAAGACATTCTTGAGAAGAAAGAAGATGGAGAGAAAGAGAAGAAAAAAGGAGAGGAAAAACAAAGGGTAGAAAAGAAAACATAAAAAAAAAAGAGAAATGCCTTGTATATACCTATTGGTGTTCAAATTACGTGCAAAAACAATTATTTTGATGTGCGATGAGTGAAGAAAAAATTCCTTAAAATGTTAGGATCATTGAAGGTAGCTTATCTCAAGGCTGAAACAAAAATAATCTTATTGGATATGTAAGGAAGATGCCAAAGTGGCTACTTAAAATAATTTTTAAGCTCAACAATTTTTTTTTAAAAATTAGTTAAGCAATACTTTTCCATCGTTGAAAATTTTCTTTTGTATTATTGAGTGCTATTTTTTATTTTCATAATAAGCTTTTGATTATTAGATATTTGCTTGAAATAAAAAAATTTTAAGTTATTACAAATAAGTTATGTGATTACTAGAATAGTCATAATAGTCTGGTTTCAATTAACATATAATGTATGTTCTCGCATATCCTGAATTTCTCTAATTTATATTCATCATTGTTTTTAAACTTTTCCAAAGCAACTGTTTTCAAAGTAACCAATTAACTAAATTATATAATTACAAGAAAAGGAACAAATGTAATATCTATAACAACTAAATCCAACAAAAAATTTCTATAACTAACTCTTATATTAATAATTAGTATAGTCATTAGCTTTTACAAATGCTAAATCATTCTAGAGGACATAAGGAGTGTTAGGTAGAATTGCTTTAGTCAATTTCCATATAGTACACCTAGAATTTGAGCCACTTGCCTTCGTTTCTAATATCAAGGGATGGTGACTACCATTGATGCATTCTTCAATATCAAGGGTCATGTGTTTGTTAATTTAGTATTGGAAGTGAACAAGAAAAGCATTGTATTTGTTCTCTTAATAATTAAAGGTGGATGGATAGTAGTGTTGCTAGTGTTGAGTACATATTAGTGGAAGAACCAACCTACATGGTTTGGTTTGAGAAGCTTTGTAAATTATTTTGTTATTGCATTGGCAACAACATCTATTTATTTGACTCTTTCTATACTATGGAATGGATAAAAGGAAGGTATTCCAATGATAGAGTATTAAAATATTGCTTACTCGAACTAGGATTCTTTTTTGTCCAACAAGGGATCTTACGGGATATATATATACACATATATGAAGTGAGTTCCAATGGAACCCACTCACATAAGTCTCACATCTTATATATCTTCCTCTCTCTAATAGGCTTCCTTCCTAGATAGGAGGGGATCTTGTTACTTGCCTACTCAAACTTAATATTCTTTTTATGTGATATTTACACCACATCACTAGCACTTACCTCCAACAACTCTCTGTCTTTGTTCCTATAACCTAAAGCAATTTGGTTCCTCAGTTAAGAATATGGTATGCCAAAGTAATTAAGATTTCATATATAGGAAAAAAGTTTAGTCTTTGATCTGTATAGTCTCTTGCTGTAAAGGTATTAAAAGAATTATTTCTTTTCTTTAATTTTTGCCCTTCCACTAATTTAATCTTAGATCTATTGTTAGCAGATATGATAAGAAAATTTGAACAAAGAAAGTGAAAGAAGTGTAATGACTAAGTCAAAACAATTTCTATAATTTTAAGTTATTGCTATGATGATGGATTTTATTATCACACTTATATTAAGTGTAGACTTTTAACACTTTTGATTTAAAATTTCCAATGTTTCAATTATATGAATATATTGAGTTAGATTTATGTGATTTTTCATGTCAAGGAATTATTAAAGAATCCTTTAAGTGACTTACTTTCCATTTCTAAAATTTCAAGATGTTACTATAGTAATAGATTTTAGAGCAAATTACATAAACCTTTCCTAAATTTTATTAAAATTATATATACTTCTAATTTATTTTCAAAATAGACACAAATCTCCCTAGAAATAAAATGTTATCCTGTACTTTAGTTTAATTTTAACTTTTTTTTATCAAATATCCTTCATTTAATTTTTTTTTGGTTTAAAAAATATATATTTAGAATAATTGTGGTATTTTAGTCAAAAAACTTAAAATTGGACTAAGGTGTAAAGTAACTTTTTGTTTCAGGAGAGATTTATATATATTTTAAAAATAAATAAGATATTTATATAATTTTATCAAATTTCAAGGGAAGTTTTTATAATTTACTCTAAATTTTATTATAACAATTTTAATGATATTAGACTTTAAAACTTCTAATATAAAATTTCCAATGCTCAATTATCTGAATATATTGTGCTTAAATTTAATCAAGTTTTCATTAAAGAATCATTTGAGCTTTTTGCTTTTCATCTCTAAAATTTGAAGATGTTGCAATAATGATAGATTTTATTATAACATTGTTAATGAGATTAGACTTTAACTTTAAAGATTAATTTGGTTATCCTAAAAAGAAGGAAAAAAAAGCCCAACATACTAGTTTATCAAATTAATGACCAAAAGAAATGCATGTTCACTAGCCTTCTAGCTATTTATAATAAAGGTTAACCAAAAAATAAATATAAAAAATATTTTAAATACAAGTATAGTCAAGCTACTCCTCTTTTGGTCTTTATCCTCTGGGCTTAGGCCCATGTCATGCTGAAAGAAAAAGTATAACAAAGTAGCAACATTAGGATTTATAACATTCATTCTTCTTAAATTTGAACTAAAATTAATGAGATAATAAAAGAAGACACTAGAATAAAATGAAATAAGGTCAACAATAGAATAATAATCTAAGCATCTATAAATGGGATTATAAAACTTAAAATGGTCTGAAATCAAAGTCAAAATGACTAAACAATTCAAATAGAAAGGTAAAAAAAATCATAATTTTAAGTAACTTTTTAGAAACTTAAATAATAAAGTTTTAAATAATAAAATTAAGTTTTTTAGGATTTTCAGAGGTCATAAAAATCATAAGAATTGCTAGAATGACCAAAACCTCTCCTATATGTATTTTTTGCCATTAGTTGACTTGAATTTTGATTAGACGATTCATGATGTTTCTAAACCTCATAAATTTGGAAAAAAATATTTTCTTACAAAAATGAAAATACTCAAAAAGGAGCTAAGATGAGCCTAAATAAAGGAATTGAAGTTAAAGATTATTGTCACACTCGAAAATGCGACCACGTGGCACCTTTCAAAGAAAATCGATTTTCAAATGAAATCAAAAAATGGAATCAAAATTGAAATAAGATAAAGTAATGGGTTCAGGAATCGCCACTAAAATTTTATTTTTTTAAAAGGTGAAACTTTGAAAAAACTTTTTTAATTTGGAAAATAGTTTGTGAACCAAAAAATGGATCCGGGAGTCGATTGTAAGTGGGGAAGGTGTTAGGCACCCCACTACACCCGTTACTAAGAACGGTTACCCTAAGTCAGTTGTGCGAAAATAAAACGGCCTTGATTCTATTTTAATTCTCCCTAACCAATCATATGCAGAATAAGAAATAAAGGAAATACAGGAAATAAGGTTCAAAGTAGAAAGAATGATTAACATAAAACATAAAGAAGTTCAACAATTGAAATAAAAAGGAAAGGAATGAAATTAAAAGGAGAATGTTTTATTTACAAAAGCGGACTTGACCTAGGATGAAAGCCTAGGGCCTACGTATCCTTAATAGAGATTAAAGTCCACGTAATTCGATCGGAAGTAGTATTTGGTTGATATTTTGTTTTGTTTTTTGTTTTTATTATTATTATTATTTTGTTGTTTTTGTTTGGCTTATATTTGATTTTTAATTTTTGATTGGTTTTGTTTTGTCTCTCTTTTTTGTTGTTATTTTGTTTGATTTTTGTTTGATTTTTTTTATTCTTGATTGAGTTTGTTTTGCTTTTAGTTTTTTTTTGTTTTGTTTTTGTTTTGTTTTTGTTTTGATTTATTTTTTTTCTATTATTTATTTATTTTTATTTTTTTGAAAGCATAAGGAAAATAAAAATTACTTTTTCTTTTAACAAATAAAACAAGTTTGAAATTGGTTGATGTGTCTTAATTTGTTAAAGAAAAATTTAATTTCACCTTTCTTGTTTTTTTTTTTCAAATCTTTCTCTCTTTTCCGTATCATTTTTTTTTCTTTTTATTCAATTTTTGTTTTTGTTCTTATTACTCCTTTTTTGGTCCTTTGTTTTATTTTGTTTTTTTTTCTTATTATCCCTTGTTTTAATTTTTATTTTTACTTTTTTAATTTTTGATTCACTTTTCCTCTTTTTGAGTTGTTCCCCTTTTTTTTTCAATTCTATTTTTGTTTTTGTTTTGAATTATCTTTTTTTCTTTTTATTTCCTTGATTTTTCTCCCTTGTTTTTTTTATTGTTCTCTTTTTGTTGTTTTGTTGTTTTTCTTTTTTTTTGTTTTAGTTTCTCTTTTTTTGTTTTCTTGTTTTGTTTTATTTTTTTTTATTTTGTGTTTGTCTTTGTTTTTTTTTGTTTCTTTTTGCGTTTTGTTTTTATTTTTGTTTTGGTTTTGATTTTGATTTTTCTTTTTCTTGTTTTTTTTTTTAGCGAGATTGGGATCAAATTTTATTTCCAGTATGAGTTTTGCTTAGGAATGTTAGAGGCTTTTTGTTTGTTTTTTTCCTTATTATTATTATTATATTTTTGTTTTTTGTTTGTTTATGGTTTTTCTTAGTTAAACTCTTTTCCTCCACTTACTCATTTATCTATTATTATTATTTTGACCCTTTTTTGCTTTTTTTTTTAGAACCAATTCTAGAAGAAAAGTTTACTTTGAGTTTTTTCCATTTTTGCAAAAGATTTTTTTCTTAAACAAAGGATAAAATATTTTTAAGACTCACAATGACTTTTTACAAAAAAGTTTAATCCCCTTTTAATTTTTGATTTCTTTTTTGGAAGTTTTCTTAAAGGGTTCTATTGAATGGGGTCATTGAAACCAAAAATGTCAGAATATAAATTTGAAGCCCAAAAAGCACTAAGGAGGCCTAATTGCCACACATAGCTTTTGGTTTCGTTTTGCTCTATCTACTTATTTTTGTTATTTTATTTTCTTAATCCTCCCCTTTTTATTTGATTTTTGTTTTTACCTCTGTCTCATTTTTGTTCTATTTTGCTCTTTTCTTTTTGTTTTTATTTTTTCTTTTTTCTCAGTAAAAGTTTTTTCTTTAATTTTCTTTTTCCTTTTTTTTTTATGAAATAGTTTGAAAAATTATTTGCTGGGGCCGTTGGAACCCAAACATCAAACCCATTCAAAACCTAAAAGGCCTCATGAAAGCTTATTGTCACACATAGCCTTTTGGTCCGTTCCTAGTTGCCTAAGGGGATATGAAATCCCACACAGCATTGTCTAAACAAATTACGAACTAAAAAAAAATAACTTGTATGTGTGTGCTAGGTGTCCAACCAGGGTCACTATATCATTCTTGAGTACATTTACAGTACAACGTGGAAAGGAGAGGAAAGTAAAAAGGAAAAAAAAAAAGAAAAGAAACAAAATATATACATATACGCAAGCTACAGACTCATTGTGACACGTCCTTGGATTAAATCACAGAGCCTCCCTCTTGCTTCAAGAAATAAGCCTTGCACATAACACTCCATGGGCGTGTTGGAGTAGCAAGCACAGATGAACCAAAGAAGAAAAAAAAACAAAGATAATGTCTATCATACAGTAAATGGGATAAGGATCTGAAGTTCATTTCCATTCCCTACTCACTGTCAAAACAAATAAACAGGGCAGCGAAGGGAACAAGCCAAATAAAGTTTGCCTAGCAATGAATCTAAGAAAGTTCATCTACTCCTAATCATCACGAGACAAAACAGCCACATAATGAGATAGCCAAACAAGCAAAATTGAGTTAGAAACAGACAACCAATTTGTCTTAACAACAAAGATAGAACTTCATCAGGACAATAAGGGGGAAATATGGAAGTTCATGGGAATCAAACAGATATATTCCTCATGTTGATTTTTCAATTCAGTCCATACAATAGAATCAAACCCAAACTAGTAGAGGCCCTTATCGAAGCATACACATGCAGAGATACAACACAGGAACAGAATAGATTGATCAGAATAATCTTACTACACCAGTAAAAATATCAATGGAACTCGAAGAAATAGAACACATTGCCTAACGATTTTTCCACATCAGTAAAATGTCAATAAAATTTATGGACCATCATGAAATGCCAAAAATTTATTCAGCCTATGATGAATGTCAGAACAGAACTATTGTAAGGAAAGGCAATCAGAATCCAAATTTGGTAAGCAAAATTCTGAAATTAAATTCTCACTCGAGACATGTTCATCCATACAAGAAAATCAGTAGTTGAGCTGTGGAGAGAAAGGAATACCTCCGTCCTTATGCGCGAATATCTCCTTTAATTTCTATCCGTCTGTGCGTTCCCCTTCAACCTCTGAACCTCCTCTTTTCGCTAGATCCCAAATCCCGAATTCCTTCGATCAAAAATTCCCAAATCAGGAGGCCTATCTCTCGAGCTCCCTCTCCTCTTTGACACTTTCTGCTTCCACTATTTCTGACCCCCCAACAGCCTTCAGAGGAGAAACTGAAACGCTCCTCCAGAAGCCACCGTCACACTCACCCGGTCCCGTTTCCCTTTCGATTGTCTTCTTCCTTCACAGCTCTGAATCTCTCAGTCTCAGACCGAAAATCCCGCAGCAATTTCACTCAACCCCTTCATCTCTCCAACTCCCTCACTCGATCTTTCCTCCTCGGCTAGAAAACCTTCTGTCACATTCCGAACTTCCTGTAACTGTTAACATAACCCATATTAATTCACACAGTCAAATAGTTACACCCATTTGACACCATCACCACACAAGAGCATAAGCATTCAACCTCTGAACCTCCTCTTTTCGCTAGATCCCAAATCCCGAATTCCTTCGATCAAAAATTCCCAAATCAGGAGGCCTATCTCTCGAGCTCCCTCTCCTCTTCGACACTTTCTGCTTCCACTGTTTCTGACCCCCCAACAGCCTTCAGAGGAGAAACTGAAACGCTCCTCCAGAAGCCACCGTCACACTCACCCGGTCCCGTTTCCCTTTCGATTGTCTTCTTCCTTCACAGCTCTGAATCTCTCAGTCTCAGACCGAAAATCCCGCAGCAATTTCACTCAACCCCTTCATCTCTCCGACTCCCTCACTCGATCTTTCCTCCTCGGCTAGAAAACCTTCTGTCACATTCCGAACTTCCTGTAACTGTTAACATAACCCATATTAATTCACACAGTCAAATAGTTACACCCATTTGACACCATCACCACACAAGAGCATAAGCATTCACTTGGGTGTGTGGAATTATGTCTAGTTATGGGGATTGGCATAATCTGCATTGCCGTGAGGATTAGGGATCATACACAATTTTTGTATTAGATGGAAGTGATATATATGTATATATTAATTGACTATGGCTTGCTTCTTCTTTAGATGTGAGTATATGTGGTAGATGATGTTTGATTGCATTAAGGAAATATATTCAGCCGTGGTGGAGCTAAGAAGGAAGGTTGCATGTAATGAATGGCTTGAGTAATCTAAGATGAAGACACCTCATGCTTGCTCCACCCACTTTCATATATATGTATATTAAATTATGATTTGCTAATGCCGTATTTGGTTTGACAGCAGGAGCTAAGTAGTGCTTTTAATATATATAGATTAAATGAGAGTAAGACACATCTGCTGCCACCTAGCACATGCACTGATTCATGGAATGATGATTTGCCTTCATGACACCTAATTAAATTGTGATTTGCTGGTGCCGTCTGTGCTGTGATAGTGGGAGTTAAATATTGCTTTAATATATATATAGATTACATGAGAGTAAGATACATAGCTGCTGCCACCTAGCCACTTGCACTGAGTCATGAAATTGTAATCTGCCTTCATGCCACCTAATAGCGGTGGGAAGCAGGAGCTGTCCATTGCATTAATTACCCTTCACTTTAACTAATTTTAGGCGGAAGGAAATAGTGGAAGGAAGGAAGGAATTTCGGACAGCCATAGGAGAGGAGAGAAGAGAAGGAAAAACCGAAGTACAAGGACTCCAAAAAGAGGTAAGCTCCAAGTTGCTCCCTTGTTCTGGACTGGGATGTTTTGGCCTTGTAGAATTAGTTGGAAAAGGATTTTGAAGCCAAAATTTTTATAACAGGTTGCCCATCCCTTATACTTGAAATCTGGAGAATTACAGAATTTTTGGAAGTAGGTAAATTAGAGAAACAACCCACTAATTCAATTTGGCTTCTGTACGGGACAGCCTGAGGCTGATTTCATAAAGAATTTTGTTAAATGGGTAAACGGAAGAATTAGTGCATGAAAATTTGTGGGGAGGTAGCTAAGACGTATCACGTCAGGTTTACAAAGTCTTAGAATTTTCTGGGTTCATTTGGTAGGATAACAAAGCCAGAAACAGCAAGGGCAGTGTACAGCGAGCTCAACTGAGGTAGTGACCAAAACAGTAGGAGTTCAGGGGCTATCCCTAGGAATTATTGAAAACTGTTTCTGTGGCTGATAATTAACATAATGAGGGGTCACTATGCCAATGTTTACGATTTTTGGAGGTCATTTAGTGGAGGAAAGAAATTTCACAAAAACAGGTCCGAAAATGTAGTTCAATTGAGACTGTGGTAGTTTTCATTATTTTGCTGTGTAGTGTGACTTTGCATGGAAAATGTAAGAATCCAACTTGAAAATAAGGGCTAAGAACTTAGTTTTATAGCACTGGATCACACATGGATAACTTAGATAGTAACTAATTATGAGAAGGAAAAGAAAACGAAGATGTGATTGTTTACAATTAGGAATTCCAATAATTAATTAGCAAAAGGGATTTAGGAATTTCGTATGGGGGGATTAGTAATTTAATTGCAATGTAAATATTAACCATAACTCATTCTTAATGAGTATAATGCATGATTGAAATTTAGGAAGGCCATTGGGACAACCAGGGCTAAGGAATAACGTGACAAACGACAGTGACGAAACAGGTAGTTAACACTGTACTCACATTGTTATTTATGTTAATGCACTGGATGAAATCCCGAAGTCCCTATGCTGTGTTTGGTTGCATGTATATCTACTAATATGACTCTTTATGAGTACCAGATTGCTGTTATTGGCCAATAACCGAAGCAAGGTAGCCTAATGAATGAAAATATGCTGCTACGTAGCCTAACGATAAGAAAATGCTGCTACATAGCCTAACGAATGAGCATGTGCTGCTATGTAGCCTAACGATAAGAAAATGCTGCTACATAGCCTAACGAATGAGAATGTGCTGCTACGTAGCCTAACGATAAGAAAATGCTGCTACGTAGCCTAACGAATGAGAACATGCTGCTACCTAGATATTACATGCTCCGACACCGAAGTGTGCATCTAATGTATCCTGGATAGTAATCCGTGCTATATTTATATATGTGTTTCTTGAGTACATTGTTAGCTACTGAGATTTTATCTCACCATAAATTGACTATTTTACAGGTATTAGCTATGCTATGAATGGAGCCAGACAAATAGAGAACGAACAAACTGACCCATAAATTACATATTGTCTGTAATTGGTCTTGTGAATCCTTTGAACAAGGGTTGAATGTAAAGTTTGACTCCAGTGAGAATGTAACATTGTAGTATTAATCTCTCTTTTGATTTGTATAAATATCATACATGAGATATCTACCGTAAGTTAACTGTGATGTTTATTAGGGCTACCGAACTCCCGGTACAAGTAAACTCCTATGTTTACATTACATGAAATTGATTATGATAACATGGGATTAGTTCTAGCACATTAGCATCATCAACTTATGGTTTTCTTATGAAAATGATGAAGGTTGTCTAGGTATGACAATTATCTTTTTAGGTCTAGGATCTTGTTGACAGGATTTTGGACTCCACACTAAGGAAATTAAAGACCTTGTCGACAGGATCTTGGATTTCGCCTTGTAAAATGTAAGACCTTGTCAACAGGGTCTTCTGTTAGTAGTACAAGATCCTTTCATACGGTAAGTTATAGTGTATGTAAAGTGTAGGTGTGACACCTTCGACCCTCCGTCGCCCAATTACTCCCTAACTAGAAAACTCTCAATCTCCTCTCTCCGATTTCTTTCTGGCTAGAACCCCCCTCCCCGAAAAAAAACCCCCTTCACTTTTATAAGCAATCTCATGTGGTCCCAATCCCATCTCCGTACCCCCTCTGCTCCACTATCCCAGCTCGCGCACTCCCCTCGTACCATCGCGTCGCCTTGCTCCTGCAGGCGTTGCACGAGGTACTGCCAGCCAAACGAAAGGGAGGGGGGACCAAGGCATCTAGGGTTTTTCCTTCAGTGGATTTTGGGTTAATAGGCTCCCGGTGCCTCATTCGGGTTTGGGTTAGGGACATCAGAGATCCAGCAAGACAGGCCCATTCTTCTTTTCTTCTGGGCCCAATTCTAGTTTAACTTTGGGCTGGCTTCCTCTTTGAATTTTTTTGTTTGGGTTCTGGAAATTGGGCTGAAAGGTTTTTTTGTTGTTGTTGTTTTTTTGTTTGGGTTATGGAAGTGGGCTTCTCCTCTGTTTTAAATTTATATTATTTTGACATTTTTTTGTAATCTAATTTTTTTATGAAAATTTTTTTAATTATTATTCTTTAAATTTTCTTTTTGCTTTATTTGCTTTTAGCCTTTTATTTTTATTATTTTATTATTTTTAATTCATTTTTCCTTTTCTTTCTCTAGTCTCTCTTGATTTTTTATTTTCCTTTTTCTTTTTCATTGTTTTTTTTAATTCCATTTGTTTTGGATTTTTGTTACTCCCTCTTTGATTCTTGTTTCTGTTTTAACTTTGGATTAATGGGCTTTTACTTTTCTTTCTTTTTTTTTTTTTGGAGTTTTCCTTTAGTTTTTTGGATTGATTTTTTTTTAATTTTTATTAGTTTAAATTTTATTATTATTTTGGAAGACTGCCTGGATTTTTATTTTTGAGTTCTTTTTCCTTTAGTTTTTTTTTGGATTGATTTTTTTTACTTATTAAACTAAAAGGATTTGTTTGATTTATTTTTATTTTTTTTAATTTTTATTATTATTTTGGAAGACTGCCTGGACAAAATACGGTGTTCACAATTATAATGGGAACTTATGAAATTATCTTAAATCACCTCCCTTCATCTTTTATTATATCACACCACTCTCCCTAAATTCAGAACCAACTTAGAACCACTAGACTAGTAGTTGAAACATACACCAAAGGAGGGTGAAAGGAGGAAAAAGAAAGCCAATAATGGGTAAGTAAATATGCTCTTTTTCATGGCATACCTTTTAGCAATGAGTGGTTTCAGTTTCTTAAAAGGAGTGTTTTTGTGGCTAAACTCTTGGAAGAATGAGAGAATTTGAAGAAATCAATATCACTACAAGAATCTCCATCTAACAAGAATTCAAATAAGGTATGTATTAAGATAGAATGTTTGGCTTTTTTTGTCTTTCCTCTTCTTTCTAAGTTTGGCTAGCCTCAGAGAAATTAGGAGGAGATGATTTTCAAGCAAAATAAAATAGGAAAAAGGGTTTTGAGGCATGGAAAGTAAGAATATGTAATTGGAATCATTGAAAGAGCCTTGAAAATCAAGATATGATAGTCAAGGCTTCAATTGCACCTAAGGAATAATGAAACTTAAGAGGAGAATTTAAGTTACATGAGAGTATAATTAAGTTAAAGAGAAGTCAAAGAATGGCTACATGCATCAAATTCCCAAAGAGAAGAAGCAAAACTCTAATTGGCTTCTACGTGGGTGTAGTTTTTGCCAAGGTAGGGTTAAAGAACTTAGGGAGTGTTTTCTTGAGTTCCAATGATTTAAAATATTTAGATATAATGAACAAATAATTATGAAATTATTGGATTGAATTTAGGAACCCTAGATTGAAAGTAGAAATTTTAAGGTCTAAATTGGGCTAAAGAAGTAAGTTAATCTTAAAACCCTCTAGCCAAATATATGATAGTTCAAATGAGTTTCTTTAGAACTATAAGACTTATAGCAGGTGAGAGTATGGGGTTTAAAAAGTGAAAACCAAGGGTTGCTTCTTATTGGACATAAACTAGCCTTAAATTTCATATTAAGCTCCAGTGGGGTTAAGTGATGATTATAAGACCTAAATTGAATCAAAATAGATTAATTTGCCTTGCAATTGCTATATGTAGATTAAACTAACCCAAACTCAACAAGTGTGGGTGTCAAGTGAAAGAAATACGAGAAATACCAAGAAAAAGGTGGGTTAGTGGTGCCTTGAAATTTCACAAGTCTTAAGGTAGCTCTATCTCCATTTATTGTATGCATATAGATGCTAGAATGAATTGAAGTGATTATATGTGTTGCCGCTTAATGCATTCATATGATATGTTTTATTATGCTTTTTATGATGAGTTTTATGTGTGAGTTTGACATGCTTTTCGACTCCTAACTTCCTAAGATTTAGAATTGAGCGTAATAGCTCTTCCTTAGTCCCAAGTTGAGTTTATTTGAGCCTAACTAGTTTATATTGATGCCATAGCTTGACAATGAATGAGTTTTTATGCTAAAAGTTGCATTGGAGTTACATGAGGCATATGAATGGCATTCTTGTGCTACATGCATTGTACTTTCTTATGGTGTTTATGTGTGTATGGATCGGTTAAGATTAGCTACTGAAATTATGACGTCTGATTTTTTGTAAAACACCGAAATGAGTCCATTTTCAAAGCAAGTCCTCTGAAATGAGTGATTCAAGACCAAATAAAATTAGGAGAAAATTTTAAATAATAGAAAATGAGGATTTGAGCCTTGAGTTGCCCAGAAACCAGGGTCGGAGTGATTCGAACAAATTGCCGAAAGGCTAGTGGCATTTTCGTAAATAAGTGCAATTTTAGAAAAGCACCTAGGAGGGCTTTTTAAATGGAAATTTTGAATTGTCCAGGGTTCTCAGAGGCCCCAAAAACCATGGGAAGCCCTGAGATCGGGGAAGCCCCTCCGGTGTACTCTTTCCGACGTCAGTTGACCCAAACTTTAACCGATTCGTTCGGAAAGGTTTTAGCTTTGATTTGAGTGATTCCAAAAATATTTTATTAAATTGGGAACCTATTTGTTATGATGGAAAATATGGCTCTAAGAAAGGAGCTAAAACAAAGGAGAAACGAAAATGCAAAGTATGAAAGGGCAAAAATGGAATTTAAGTGTTAAAGGAAGCTTCCAAACTCTTTTTATAAGTCACGTTCTTCCTCTCTTTCATTAAACCGACTTACTTCTGCCCATTTTCCGAGAGAAACTCCAGCTTCTTAGGCGCACAAGAGAAGGAGGATTTTGGAGGAAGAAATTTAAGAAAAAGGTAAGAAACTTTAAGAAATTCCATATCTTTCCTTCTTGAAACTTGCTCCCCTCCTCTCAAGCTTTCTTTCTATGGTTTTAATGGAGAGTTTGGTACTGTTTTGGGGGCAGAATAGAGAGGAAAAATTCGTGTTTGGAGTGAGGCAACCAAGGAAAGTGAAAAACAACCAAGAAAGAGCAAGAAAACAAGGTAAAACTTCCATTCTTTGGTAGCTTCTCCCTCCCCCTTCCTCTTGCACGAATTTGGGCACCATGAGCCCAATTCTTAGGGGCTGTTTTCTGCCCAATTTGTGGAGGGATTAGAGGTTTTAGATGGCAAGGATTAAGAAGGAACCAATAGAATCAAGAAAGAAGCATCAAAACACAAGATAGAAAAGTGAGGGATTCATGGAGACATTGTGAAATCTATTTTGATCCATGAATTCCTTAGCTTAGATGAGTGTTTGCTTGAGCTCCTAAGATCCCTAAGAGGTCCCCCATATGCCTCTTCCTCCATGAAAATGAACAAAACCCCATGGAAAGTCATGAACCTAAAAGTTAGAAAAGTGTAGAGCATTTAAGAGGATTGTGAAAACTGATTTAATCTATGAGTTCTCTTGGCTATTTGAGTGTTTCCTTGACCTCCTACAACTCTTAACAACCTCCCTAAATGGTTCTCCCATCAAGGAAAAATCAAGAAGCCATTAAATCCCACTTATGCTCTAGGTTTCGGCCAAGTAGCGATGGCATAGTTAGGGAGAGTTTTAAATTTTTTTCAAACCCATTTTTGAGTCATATATGATGCATGAATGTGAGAGGAAGCTTTGGGAAAAATTTAGGAAGCTTAGAGAATGAGTTAGTGCTTTAGGTTCCATATTGTCACCTAAAGAAGCAACATAATGTTAGGCCCTTTGTTTTAATGATGTGATGACTCCGAGAGGCTTAAAAGGAGTCAAGAATCATATTTGAAAGGAAATGATGAGGCCTAGAAGTCATTTGAGGGGTGTTGCTTCATTAGGTGCTTGTATGGACCATAATGAGGTTTATAGGATAACCTAGTGTCTAAGCAAGTGATGTGACCTTAGAAATTGTTTCATGAACCTAATTAGCTTCCTTAAATCATGTCTAGACCAAGAGGAACCTTCCCCACACTTTTGTGGGTGTGTAGCCGAAAAGAGGAGCTTAAATTCAAAGAAAAAAGTGTGTGAATTTGTGCAAGGTAGCTCTCTCCACCTTCTCTCATGCATGGATGTGTGTTTAGCTTATTTTATGATGTGTGTATGTGTATTTTTAGCTATGAAAAGTATGCTAGCATGCTCTTATATAAGATGACTCTTGATGCCACATTATGCTTTCAAATGAACATATGATGTGTGATTGAGCTTGCTTGAGTGTGGAGAGACTAAGAACTCTTCCCCATGGTGAGGATGAATTAAAAACCCTTGAGCTTGGTTGAGACAAAGTAAAGAGTCTCCCAAAAGCAAAGTGGACTCCCAAAGAGTGTGGTTGAGTCTAAAGATTTCAAAGAATGGGTGAGGCAAGTCCAAATACCATGGAGAGAAGTGTGAAGCCAATCCAAATACTTGGTGAGCTCTTAAATGCCTTATATGATGTGTTTCTATACCAAGCTTAATTTTAAATGCTCATGATTTCTATTTTTTCCACACATGCATTCATACAACTTGCTTGCACATATTATGTGTGATGGAATAGGAGATGAGCTATTGATATTCTTGAATCTCACTCCCCCCTCTTAAATGTCCTAATATGCTAGGTGGACTAAGTGGACATGGCAATGGGAGCCAATCACATTGAAGGAAGAAGATGGCCACCCTTATGCTTGATTTTTGTGTTTTTGACTCATAATGAGACTTCATGATGTATATTATGATTGTAAATAGTCTATGACCCCTTGGACAAATGTAAAAATAGTATTACATGATAGATAAATGAATGAATATGGTGTATGTATTCTAGATCATAAAGTGAGTGTTTATGCCAATGTATGCAATTGAGAAAAATTTGGTGTAATGTGTATGAGTGAGGGTGAGGAGGCCAAAATGAGATGCAAATGGTTTGTGACCATTTGGAAAGCTCCCAAAAGTCTTAAATATGCTTTTAAACTTGCCCCAAAGGTGCCAAGACCAAGGGAAATCCATTTGGCAATTTTGGTACCCAATATGAAGCCAAAATTGACCATAATGGAACCCTATACCATTTTTTGTCCAAATGAGTTAGTCTTGCCCTGAAACTTGGCATGCAAGTAGGTCTCATTAAGAGATTTTTGGAAAGCTAAAGATCATAATTTTCGGAGACCTAGAGAATATTTGATAAATTTTTAAAGTTGGGATTTTTCATGGATTCTAGTCTGGGTACTGTTCATACTGGCAGTTTTGAATTCTGTGTCACTTGATAGCCAAATGGTGTCCAATACTTATGAAATTTTATACGCATAAACTAGAGGTCATAAGCTTTCTGTGGCCACTGATATCACCTCATTTGGAGGTCTAGAGAGGAAGATATGCATTTTCGAAGGTTCTGCCCAGTATCAGACATCTTGCCAGACCCGAGGTACTGTTCCATCAATTTTTGGGAGTTTGGCTTGATGAACTATCTGGATATATTTTTTCTCTCTAGTTAACATCCACATATTTCCATATTGATATTATTTGCAAGCAATGGATTTTTGTGGAATTAGTTAGACATTTTTGAAGTCCATATCAATAAACTGTGACAGTATCAGAAACCCCTCCGACTAGTAGATGATTTCGTGTGTCAAACATATTATATGTGAGATTTTAAGACTTTTATATATTTTTATCATGAAGTAGACATCTTAAGATTTCCAGAATGACTGAGATTACATGTTTTCGATTTTTATGGATTTAGTTATGAATTTCCAAACTTTGCCCAGAAATGAGGCCAAGTCTGCCGAAAATGAATCTACATGTCTCATATCCCTTTTTGGTTTCCATGGGTTTAAAGCTAGTTTTTGTGATTGAAATGAGTTCTAATCATGCAAATAAATATGAGGATGCATAGAATGAGCTCACACAGTCTACATGAAACTGAATGGGTTTTTGGATATGATGACTTGCAAATAAAAGTCCAAATCTTTATACCTCCTTTATGAGAATTATGTATATGTTTCATGATAATTATGCTATTCAAAGGCATGAGATGAGCTAGAATTATGGTATTATAGAAATTCTTCTCAAAATCTCACTCGTGTCATCTCACTAACCATTTTAGGCTCTCCAAACAAAGGCAAAGAAGTTGAAAGAAGTTAGACATTAAAAATGATGTATTAGGAGTATTATATGTACTAAAATTTGATGAATATATTAGTATGGTATGAATGGTACATCTTTTGTGTCATTAATGGCTTATGATATATATTACCATATCTTTTGATGGAACCAAGTGTATGAGCATGAAAGTATGTATATGAGTTGTTTTGATGCATAAAATGGCTACTAGTTCTTAAATTGGCCTATGTAGTGTAATAAAATCTATGTGTAACTTAGGTACAAGAGGGTGATATTTTTATGCAGGCCCTATTTTATATATTTGACTTTATAGAGTGTATGCATAGTATGGTTAAAATTTGCTCAAAGTGAAAGAGTACAATTTGGAATCCACGTAAGTCATTTTTGAACCTAAAATTAGTTTTAAAAAGTCTTAAATTGCACTTCTACCACAAATAGTTCAAATGACCTAATTTGGGATTAAAATTTGGCATACAATTAGACCTTGTATAGAACTTTTTAACAAACTAAGAATAAAATTTTTTGGAACTCTACAAAATATTTTATAAATTTTTAAAAATTATGCAAAATAGTCTTTGATATTGTTCATATTGTCCAATTCTAGTTTTTCATACTCTTGAAGGGTCAAATGAATTCAGTTACTTATAAAATTTTACATGCATAAATATTATAAGCTTTCTATAACTATCGAATTTGTGTAAATTATAGGTATATAACTCAATATATAAATTTTTGAAATTTGATGAGATTATATGAATAGTGCATTTTTGTGTTATATGCATTCCTAGGGCTTTTAATGTATATTTTCTAACCTAATAAGCCTAAATAAGTTTGTTTATGATAAAAATGAATGAAAGAAAAGGAAAATCTAAAATATGACTCCTATAGCTTATTTTCGTACTTAAATAGATTGATTTTGATGTTTGAAAACATATTAATAATTATAAACTTTGTTGCTAATGTCTATGAATAGTATGTATGAATTAAATAAAGTTAGGTTTAATAGGATTTAGTTTTTGTACGTGGGCCATTGGACCAATAAGTATAAAATATCCTCTCCTCCTATAAAATGATTATATGAATTTTTTTATTATAAAAATATACCCTAAAAATTAAAACATAAATTATCAGTACATTCATTTTTTGACCAAAATACTAAATAGTTACTTTTTAAAAGGCACCAAAGAGACTGTTAATTATAACAAAAATTTGGAAATTGACATGGGAAGTTTAATATTGATATGGCTTTAATTACAAATTCTTGTGCAAGGACATATGGAAATAGAGACTAAATTGATTTAGATCACAAGAAAATGATCATGGACCCCAAATACTGACTTTTATAAAATAAAAAAAATGAAAAAAAACACTTTACTCAAAGTATTTATTCAAGGGTAACATTAAAAGACTACCAAAAAAACAAAAGAACAGGAGTATGAAAAATAAAGAAAAATCATCATTTTTTTAGTACGTATGCAATAAATCTAAACGTGGCTTTCTTTTCAAAAATAAAACTTTCATCTGACTATTCCAAGAAAGAAAAGCTTACCACTTCACCTTTGCTGTGCTATGTGAAGCTAAAGGAGGGAACAAAAAATGATACAAAACTGAGAAGAAATACGTAACAATGAGAAGAGTTTCAAATATATAGGATAACTAGCAAGTGAAAGAGAAATTGGGTTTCTATATTCAGATCACTAGTTTATAGTAATGTGAAATTTTGTTTATACTTTTTCAACTAATTTATTAAGTTTGCTTAATGTGAGAAGGACCATTTTAATTGAAAAAAAAAATTATTGAGAATTAAATTAAGATATTTTATCTTTAAAAGATTAATTTAAAAAGTGAACAATCTTTCAATATTAATGGAAGATATCTTGCATGTACACATACAATTAAGACTCAAGATTTGATTTGTAAGAGATTCGTTATACATATCAAATCTTTATTTTGGAGTTTATGTAGGCCTAATGTAGACAAAAATTTCTCGTGTCACTGGGTTTGTTAAAAGAAGGGAAGGTTTTAACGAAAATTGTACTTCCAGAATAGGAACAAACTCATTACCCAGCAAAAATAGTGTCACTATTGTCAAATTATTTTAGACAACTCAAAAGCAATAACAACTATATAAGCAAATCAGTTTCGATGTGAAGCTCAACTGTTCGGTTAAAATGTGACAATGAAATGCGTTTATGACTATTATCAATTTTCAATATTATATTGTAAAAATATTTTCAGATTATCTTATGTGTCAATTAATATTGGATTCCTTTTCTAGTGTTTTATAGTCTGCATTAATCAAATATATTTAAGAGAATAAATTATTTCAGTATCGAACCCAAAGTGATTCAAAGTAAGAAATGCACATCCTTAACCACTATCTAGGCTATTATCGGTTTTGTGATTAGATGTTAGCTCATAATTTCATAATAATAAAAGCAAAACTAGATATATTCTCTTATTAATCATTTCTCAATGACGTATTCATTTGGTGGGAAAATTGCCACGCACATTCTTTAGTGCCACAATAGTCAATTTTGATTTCCTATATTTATTCTTTTTACCGTTATTTTGTTTTGCTTTTAATCTCAGAATAAAGGGGCAATGGCAGCTTTGATATTGAAGGTAGAGAACGTTTCTTGCAGAATCAAGGTTGAACGGGGTTGAAATATTTTTTTTAAAATATATTAAAAAGTATACATATATATTATTTTGTAATTAAATTAATATATATGTTTTTATAAAATAATATTTAAAATAGATATAACTAATTAACAAAATAAAAATTAGTACAAATATTTTATATATGACAATAAATTTATATGAAATAAATTGAATAAAATTTAATAAATATCACAAATCTTTATTGTAAAATATCAAAACTCTAATTTAGATTATAAAAAATAAAATTTTAATCCATTTTGTGTCAAACCAATCAATTTTCATGGTTTTTTTGAGATTAATTTGACTATTTTTTTGTTTAATTGGTTCTTAGGGGTAAGTGAACTAATTTTATAACTACTTCATTTGTTTATTAGTTTGACGAGCTGATTTAGTTTTATTTTTTTAACTATGGTCAAAACTCATGATATTTAAAAAAAAAAAACCCCATTGCCAAGAAAAAATGGCAATAATTAAAAAAAAAAAAGAAAATAAATATTTTCTTTCAATCCAGTTGACCAATATTGTAATCACTAATCTCAACTGATTATGCATATTTTAGTTGATCCCTTACTCATTCGTCCAACTTTATTATATTATAAAAATTTTATATGAATTTTAAAATCAAATATTAATAATATAAAATCACAAATTAATACTTCATTTAAAAATTAAATCACGTAGTTGTTCACCAGGACAAAATCACATAACATTTTCAATAAAAAAAATTCATATATAATTTTTAAAAAAATCTCTCATGAACTAAACTAACATCTAATTACAAGATTAATATGTGAATTTTAAAATATAACTAAACACCATTTTAATCTTCAGATTAAAATATCTATATATGTTTATATAAAAACTTCAGGCTAAAACAAATATGTTAAATTTTAGTTAAAACTAGTTGTAAAAGGCCATGTGGGCTATTGTATTTACGTTTTTATCCAATCCTATGCCCAATGAAGATTACTGAAGTCAAAAAATAATTTTTAGTTAATCTTAATTAAAACGAAAATGTTATAGTTATGAATAAAAAAAGTAATAATTCTCTTTCAACTTCTATACATAGATATACATATATATTAGATTTAATGATTTTACTTTAGTTTAATGAAATATTTTATTAAATTTTAAAGTTAATATACTAATTTTATAATTAGGAGATATCATAAAAGTGATTTTTACAATTTTAAATCTCAAGTAAAAATTTTAAATTAAGATTAATTAAACTCAAGTGTAACTACAAGTCTACGATTGCCAGGGTGGTCGGGCCTTTTTTGGGGCACCAGTAAGACAGGCAACCTTCGCCCAAAGTTTCTGCCCACGGTCTTACGATCAGTAACAGGAAGAGACCGAAATTGGGTGATGCGATTTCCAGAGGGCTTTGCCACGCCTGTAACTGGCAAATGTTTTGGTTTTGGTGCGAAAAACCCAAAGAAAGAAGAGTTTTGATGGCCATGAAACTATGAAAGCTGTTGTTTTTTGAACCCACTTCCTTTGTCTTTGTGCCTCAGTCGGCGACCCCTCTTGGTTGGAGCCGCGCTACCTCCATAGACGAATTCACTCAGCTTTAACCGCCCTCAATTTATCAAAATTTCTTCTAATCCGTGGAGGGTTCATAGAAAAAATGATTTAATTTTTTCCCTCTTCTTGAAAGAGATTCAGATACAAATGTTGTAATTGATCGGAACAAGCCACCTAAGAGGTCTATTCTGTTTTCCTTTGATCTGATGCTTTTTCTGTTATTGTTGTGTGTGATTGCTTGCCTATTATTTCGAGTTCAATGCTCTTTTACTGCTGTTACTTGTTACTTGCATATTATCTTAACATTTGATTAGTCTGCAATCCTGGGTTTAAGACTTCTAAGAAAGATGATAAAGTAAATTTTGGTTTTCAAGATATTTGAGAAACACAGTAAAAGTATGTGTCAAGTTCCATCTGATTGGAATTTGTCTTGATTCTGTTGAAAGCATGCTTTTCTTTGGCGGTCTGCTGTGTACCATGTAAATGACACGAGTTTGCTTCTTTCTGAACAAACAGCAGAACTTTTCAGAGACCATTGTCAACGGATACCTTCCCTCCGGTGCTAATATAGGATGTAGCAGACATACTTCTACCTCCTAGACACATGCGTTTGAAACTAATGCTCATCCTGTATTTCAGCAAACTCAGATGTCCACCTTCAAGCCAATTCCCACTCCCAAGCTCTTGTCTTTCTTATTTACATACTCAATCTTTGCCTGCCTATTCAAAAAGCATCAACTGGAACACAAACCACAGTTTTGTTCAAACAATTCCACTCCTTTCTCTCTTAGAAAGATGCAAATCCTTTATCCAGTTAAAGCAAATCCAAGCACAAATGACGCTAACGGGATTAATCTACCATAGCTTTGCAGCAAGTCGCCTTATTGCCTTCTGTGCTCTCTCAGAATCGCGAACTCTTGACTATTGCACGAAAATTCTGTATAATACTCAATACCCAAATGTCTTTTCTTGGAATGTGACAATTAGGGGATATTTAGAGAGTGGGAACTCTGAAGGAGCTCTTCTTTTGTACAAGAGAATGTTACAATATGATATGTTGAGGCCAGATAATCATACTTACCCTTTATTGCTTAAAGCTTGTTCTTGTCCATCTCTTAATTTTGTGGGTCTTTCTGTTCTTGGACATGTATTGAAGTTTGGTTATGAATTTGATATATTTGTGCATAATGCATTGATCACTATGCTACTCTCACATGGAGAGTTAGAGACAGTATATGATGTGTTTGATAAAAGCTGTATGAGAGACCTGGTAACCTGGAATTCCATGATTAGTGGGTGTGTGAAAAGAGGGCTAGCAAACCAGGCATTGGAACTCTTTTGGGAAATGGAGGCTGAGAAAGTGAAGCCAAATGAGATTACAATGATTGGCATGGTTTCTACTTGTTCCCAGCTGCAGGATTTGAATCTTGGCAGAAAATTTCATCGGTGCATCCAAGAGCATAAGCTTGATTTGACAATTCCACTTACTAATGCACTTATGGACATGTATGTCAAGTGTGGAGATCTTATGGCAGCACGAGTTTTATTTGATAACATGGCACAGAAGACCCTTGTTTCATGGACTACAATGGTTTTGGGATATGCCAGATTTGGTTTTCTGGATATTGCTCGGGGACTTCTATATGAAATTCCAGAGAAGAATGTTGTGCCATGGAATGCAATAATTAGTGGTTGTGTTGAAGCCAAGTGCAGTAAAGAGGCATTGACTCTATTCCATGAAATGCAAGTCAGTAATATAAAACCTGATGAAGTAACCATGGTTAACTGCTTGTCAGCATGCTCACAACTTGGAGCACTTGATGTTGGAATATGGCTTCACCATTACATTAAAAGACGCAATTTTTCTTTAGGTGTTGCCCTGGGAACTGCACTAGTTGACATGTATGCTAAGTGTGGAAATATTGCAAGGGCTCTCCAGGTTTTCCAAGAGATGCCACAAAGAAATTGTTTGACTTGGACTGCCATTATTTGTGCTTTAGCACTTCATGGGAATGCCCATGATGCTATATCCTATTTCTCAGAAATGATTTGTAGTGGGTTGATGCCTGATGAGATCACCTTCCTTGGCATCTTATCAGCTTGTTGTCATGGTGGTTTGGTTGAAGAAGGCCGTAAATATTTTAACCAAATGAGCACCAAATTCAACATTTCGCCTAAGCTTAAACATTACTCATGCATGGTGGACCTTCTAGGAAGGGCTGGTCATTTGGAAGAAGCAGAAGAGCTTATTAAAAATATGCCCATAGCTGCAGATGCTGCTGTTTGGGGTGCTTTATTTTTTGCTTGTTGTGTTCATGGCAATGTTCTAATTGGAGAGAGGGTGGCTTTGAAGCTTCTTGAGTTGGATCCTCAGGATAGTGGAACCTATGTTTTGCTTGCTAACATGTATGGAGAAGCAAGAATGTGGAAGGAGGCCAGGCATGCAAGGAAATTAATGAAAGAGAGAGGAGTAGAGAAGACTCCTGGTTGTAGCTCTATTGAGGTCAATGGCATTGTACACGAGTTTGTTGTGAGGGATGCATCACATCCTCTGTTCGAACAGATTTGTGAATGCTTGGTTTCATTGACAAAACAAATGGAGCTTCTTGATTTTACACCTGATTTTCCTGCCTTTAGAGATCATCTTTCTTCTTAAACTTACCAAATTGTGTGCACTATTTCTTATCATTTATCTATCTACTTTTCACATGAGAGTCTGGACCTGTCTTCAATTTATCTGGAGCTTTATATGCTAAAATATGTATGTGTATAGCTAACATGAAGCCCCGTCCCTCCAATCCTGTGTCCATTCACTCATTCTGATCTTTATTCCCTTCAATATAATTTTTGAAGTTCTTTATCCTAGCAGAATGCAAGGTAAGTATTTTTTATTATAATTAGGAGCAATATCTCAGGGGCTTACGTGGAAAACATGAAGGCTGTTCCTGCACAATCACAAACTATTTTCTTGGTTAGCTGGGCAAATATTGGACATGTTTTTTTTTCTTCCTCCCTCCGGTCTCAAATATAAGGGAAAAAAAAACTACCTCACACATTTTAAGAAATTCAGTTAATGATAGTTAGGAGCCTCAAATTTGTTTCAAACTAAAAAAATTTTCCGCAATAACCCCTAATTTATTTTTTACACTTCAACAATGCCTTAATGCATGGGAGAAGCAAAATGTTATCTCGTGAAAATACATAGTTTAAATAAGGGTAGATGTGGAAAAATTACAACCAATGTATTAGACAATATTTGTTTCCCTTATGTTTTGGACCAAAACAACACACACAATATTCTCTTATATACAAGACCAGAGGGAGTATGATTTAGAGTTCAGATGAAGACTCCTATGTTCTTCTTTTCCCTGATGAGCATTATGTCAAAGAAACCTGCCACCATGTTAAATTTAGTGAAATTTGTTATATATAGCAAGGATGAGATTGAGTCGGACTAATTGGTTAGAAGTGCATTGGGTTCACTTTCTCTCACTGTTGGAAATTGCATAGCGATAAAATCCCTTCATTTTCTCTTAGCACTGGCATTTTTTCTTTTTTGAGTCCTTCTATTCAGCTTGTAAGGCTTCTTCTTTGATGAAGAATTATTATCATAATCTATACTAAAAATGTGGAAAGAATCCAAGCTCTGACGGTAGGGATGATGGAGATCAATTAGCATGCTGGACAGGAAGTTGGTTTGTAGAATGAAGGAAGTATTTTCATTTTCACTTGCTTTGGCCATTAGTTTTTTTCTCCTTACTGTCTCTTCCTAATTTTATGATGCTCAAGATTCTTACTTTATGGCTTGGATAAGGCCTCCTAAGGTGGATTGGTTACCGTTACAAAGCTATAACAAGGTCAATATGGCACATGCCAAGGCCATTGGTATTAACAAAATGTGTTGTGCTTCTATGGTTGCATAAAAGGTTCTTGTCATGGAGTTTTGGTTCCCATAACAATGTTTATCCCAGCAACAATCAGAATGTGAGAGTCAGCCTGTACTGTGATGATAAAGAAGTAAGACTTGTCCTATCATATGTTAGGTCTGTTCCAGAAATGGGAACGAATATGATAATCATGAGCCCAAAGACAAAATGCATAAATAGTGGCCCATGAACTTTAATGTTGTAGTAGAAACCATATGATCATTGGCACTTCTTGACTTGTTTCTTTGTTGATCTGATATAGGATTTTAGTTTTAAGACACTTTATATTGATTTATTGACTTTCTTTTTCCTGTATTTTTTATAATTATTATTTTAGTTTTTTATTTTTATATTTTGCTGCTGCTAGTTATTGCCAGTGTATAATACTAACCTTTTACTTATTCTTAATCTTGGGCTCAGAACTAAGGAGTTAGGAGAAATCTGACACTGAATTTTGCTTCTCAACATGGACCAGAGCAATCTAGAACTGGAGTCAATAAGCTCTTTACAAATCACTACGAAAGTAAACAACAATGAAATGGTGAGTTACCTAAATCTATTTTTGCTGCCACTCTTCCTCCTTTTACCAGTGAATTACTTTGAACCATTGAGTTTTAATGATATCTATTTTGTAATGCAAGGCTTTAAAAAAGATGCCTTCTAGAACTGCCCAAATTCGTCTTGTGAGTTCACATGAGGAAGTTTATGAACCATGCGATGATTCTTTTGCATTGGTTGATGCCCTTCTAGCCGACCGCACGAACCTGTTGAAGCATTGTCCTACATTGTGCATGGAGATAGGTTGTGGTAGTGGATATGTTATTGCTTCTCTAGCTCTTATGCTTGGGCAGGAAGGTCTTGCTGTCAACTATATTGGGACAGATATCAACCCACATGCAGTCAGGGTGACCCGGGAGACACTGGATGCACACGGCGTTGATGCTGAGTTGATAATCACAGATATTGCATCAGGACTAGAGAAGCGTCTAGCGGGATTGGTTGATGTTATAGTTGTGAACCCTCCATATGTGCCTACCCCTGAAAATGAAGTGGGTGCTGGGGGTATTGCTGCTTCTTGGGCCGGTGGGGAGAATGGCCGGAGTGTTATTGACAAGATATTACCTGTTGCAGATCATCTTTTGTCAGAAAAGGGATGGCTGTACATGGTCACCCTCACAGCAAACAATCCCTCTGAGATATGCCTTCGAATGAGGGAGAAGGGATATGCATCTAGGATTGTCATTCAAAGATCAACAGAAGAAGAAAGTCTCCATATAATCAAGTTCTGGCGGGATTTTGATACTGAAATAGATGAGAATGGAAAGGTAATGACAGACAAATCTGTTCCTGCTAGATTCATGGAGTATTTGCTGACACAATTTCCACTCTTTTCATTCTGGAGAAGCAGTGACAGCAACAATAAGTGATGATTGAGATGGTAAGAGATTATTAATATATGTGGAATAACTTATATTCTATAAATTAATATATGTGGAATAACTTACATTCTATAAATTCTTCCCTTGCTTTATGCCTTTTTGAGGTTTGCCATGGGTGGCGCGTGTGGCACATTATTGCTTTAGCTATCTGAGTGTCAAAATTTTCTAGTCAAATATGGTCCAAGGCTTTAATTTAACAATGTGATTTGCTTAGTTTCATGTCTTGAGTTTTGACCAACGTGAATGGATTGTTTTGCCCTAGATTCCGGAAAGCTGGAAATATTTTTTAAAATAATTTTTATTTGGAATATTTATCTGCATTTATTATTGATTTATTGATCATCCTTTTTCCAGCAGCTAAATATCTAGGTTGCTCATTTCTTTTGAACAATTGACTTTTGCTGTGTAATTACCGTTTACACTCTCTATCTTGAATCCTTATTAGACGCCTGGGGCTTCTTGTTTCCAGGGGCGAAAGATTTACTTGTTCACTTGTGTTAATACTGCATCCTGCCCCAATAAGTTGCGAAATCATGAGTTGTATGAATCTCACCGAAATGCATTGACATTATAGGTCTATTGTAATATGTGGGAAATGAAGTCCTTGAATGTTTGATTAAATGTTTTATATGACTAGAACGACTGAATGAAGAGCCGAAAAGCGGAATAGGACTTGGTTTTTGGTTGCTTACAGTTTGGTAGCTAGTCTTGATTCTTTGAGCATATTGCAGGCTAGTGTATCTCAAGAAGTGATATGAGGAACTTCTGGCTCTCCTTGCAATTTCAGAGAATGACATGAGTTTGTTTGAATCAATTATGGACCACATTATCAAATTGATTCAGAGAAATCCTGCATATTTACTTCTGAATGCGAATGACTTGCTCAGGTTTCAACTCCATCCTGTTAGCCACAGCCTGCAAACTGTTCAGTATGAAAACCCATGGATCCCTGGAGCAATCTGGACATAATGGCTCTATGTTGCAAATGCTCCTGAAATTTTACATATAATGTCCATTTTTTGTTTTTCACTCTTAGTTCTTTCGTTTTACGTCCTCCTCTTATTTCTTCTGTTTTTTTTTTTTTTTCCTGGCTGGTCATTATACTCTACTATTGGTCCACAATGGCAAAAGCTTTAAATCTGTGATTTGTGTAGTTGAGTAGAAATATTTTACCTGATATATCTCATTGAAGTAAATCCGAATTAATATCTCTAGATCATCTCTGATTCTCTCCTATTCTACCTAGAGAGGACAGATACAATTCAAACTACTATTGCAGGATTACTGCTAGAATATTAGGATTATGCTTTCTCGTGTGCTATAATGAGTGTTTTTTCTTTTTTCTTTTTTCTCCTTTTGGATAAACAAGTCAGTATTACCAAACATTTACTAAGGCAAAAGTAATAAAAGAAACCTATGGGGAAAAAAAATGAAGCTTTTGGTTTTGTACAAGATAGAAGAATTTTTTTTATATAATTGTGTGTAATATTTATTATACTCTTATAATTATTATTTATTATTATTTAATAATATTTATTTTTAAATTTAAATTAATTTAGAGATATCACAGTTTTTTTATTTACAAAATCATTAGAGATATAAAATTTTTTTATTTACAAAATTATCTTTTTTTAATATTTCTTTTTTTAATTCTAGATATCAAAAAGTGCTGGTTAGATTATTAATCAGATTCGGTTAAGATTTAAAATTTGAACTTTGTCTCACTGCATTTTAAACCGAGTGTTTATTCCTGATGTTGATTTTCTACACCCAGCCCGATTTCACATCAGATCGTCCTTGAACCATACATAGTTTACGTAATAATGTTCTCAAAATGATCAAAGCAAAAAAACACTATTTATTAAATTCCTACAATTAAACTATTATTTTTTTCTATTATTCTTAATATTTTGAAATTTCTCTTCAGATTTGTTTCTTCTCAAAGAAAGACTTATATGTCAAATGAAAATGCTAGCCACCTCCGATACCTCAAGTAGTTGGTAGGGTGAACCTAGGTAAAGAACAGCAAATTCAGTTAATGAGGTACCAAAAAATATGTTAAACACTTGATAATTTTTTTCACAAATTTAATCCCTACCTTACGAGGGGGGGGGGGGGGGGGGGGGGGGAAGGCTAAACATGCACAAATTTAATATAAAATAGTTAAGAATTGCAAAAATTAAAAAAAGAAAAAGAAAAAATGAAACGTAATTAATTCGTATTTCAAACATTTAAATTAATCACTAATTTTTTTATAAAATACAAATTACTTGAAACATCTCAGAAATTAGTAATTATTTTATTATTTTTATAATCATTTTGTCTGACTTTATTTTTTTTAACGAGTTTATTATTTTTTTGTGAGTCCTTTATAGGTATAATATTCTTATAAGCTTAGAATGAATTAACCCATGCTAATAAGATTGATATTTGAAGAGGCTTTGTGTTTTTTTCTCTAATTCTGCATCTCTTGGGTGGATTCCATTAAATGGTAAGTGCAAAATTTATTATTTAGTTCTATATCTCTAGGATCGTGAGTAAACTTGTATGCTTAGAGTGGTAATTTGATCATTTATTGTCCATTTGCTTTGTATTATTTATCTATATTCTAGTATTAGATTTCAATGATTTTAGTGCAGATCTTATATTTTAGAATTTCAAATTTCACATAGTTGTTGGAAGACTTTAATTGAACTTTTCTTCAAGGAATTCTATTTGTGGTGAGTTTGGTGCTAATTCATATTATGGAATAGCCAAATATTTTGTTAACAGATTGCCAAAATAGCCAATAGTTAATATTTTCATTTAATTATCAGTAAAATAAGTCTTAGAATTTGAATCGCCTTGATATGCATGAAAATAGGTCAATAACTTTGTTATTTCCTATACTTAGAGGGCCGTTCCAAGTTATCTTTCAATAACTTGCCAAATGTATTGTTGAGTCTTGAATTTTGGATACTTAAAGAATTTGAAGAAGCTTTGTGCTTCTTTTTCTAATTATGTATCTCTTTGGTGAATTCTATCGAATTATGAACTAAACCCAGATATTTATATATCTCTTTGGTTAATTCCATCAAGTAGTGAGTGCAAAATTTATCTTCTAGATAACAAAATAGGCATGCTCTGAACTTGAATCAAATCGATGCCTAGATTCTAGCCTATTTCATACTCCCACATCATAAGGCTTACCTCTCTCTCTCTCTTTAAGTGTATAATGTTATACAGCAAAAGTTGTACGAAAAGTACTAATTGTACAAGCTTTTTCAGTCTCTCATGTATAAGGTTGGATTATATTAACTTATGCTATCCCATTCAACTTTATACGGCGCATTAAGTGGATCCTTACTTCATTAACAAATTACAGTGTACTACTTCAATAAGACACCATTATAGTTGCAGCTTTTGATGTTGTAATTATGTTAATATAAAAGTTGCAGCTTGAAGTATGAGAGATGTTTGCTTGAACACTTGAATTGGATGAAATTTGGTATTGAAAAATGAGACATATTTCATATTTCGGCGCCACTTGATTTCCACTTAAGTAATTGCTGCTAAGCAATGGAATTTTCCATTAATTCATCTAGCTGGTAAATTCAAAGTTGCATTTTAGCTTTTAACGAACAACTGTACAAGTTGATTTTGCAGGAGCATGTCATGGACAAGACACAGCACACTGAAACACTGGACTCTCAAAATAATCATATTCCGATTCTAACTTATTGCAATATAGAATTGGATTGATGATTATTTGATATTGCGCTTTCAAACTTAAAGCAATCAAGAAATGAGTGGAAAGAGATAGTACTCTAAACTGAATATTGTTTTTTAGAGCACTTATCTTGTTCAAGATCTTTTTATAACACCAAAATTCGGTAGTAGTAGCTGCGCCAACAAACCAAAGTTAAGATTAGGGTTGTTTAAAATCAAACAAAACTGAATAAACGAACTAAACCAGTAAAAAAGAAAAAAGTATAATTTGGCTTAGATCAGCCTGAGTTTTTAATTAAGTCATCGATTCAGTTAGATTGTTGGATTGAAAAACTTTTTAATCGGAAATGAATTGCATATATTGTATTTATATGATATATTAATTGCTAATTTATTAGTTTAGTGGTGAGTATATATTGTTTTCCAACCTCCATCGGGTGAATAGTTCAGGTCCGAGCTACAAATTTGCTCAAACCAAACCGCGCCATCGTATCCTCACACCTACTACTAGGGCTATTCCTTTTAGATTTTTGATAGATATCGAGTTAAGTGGGTAAGCATGCAAGCATATTGGACAAATTTTTATGTAAGGCCTATTTTTAAATATGATTATTTGTGTATTTATAATTAATTAAACATATATAATTTAAAACATTGAATCTACGTACCCAAAAATCTCAATTAAAATTAAAATTTTGAGAAGTTTAATATAATTAATTGTCTAATGATTGAATGAAGTTCGAAGTAAAATAATACATCTTATTTTTCACACAAAATCTAGCAAGCATTTTCAGCTTCATACATACATACATACATACATATATATATATATATATATATATATATGTATATATATATTTATGCTTCAAATGTTGAAAGGAGTGGTTCCTCTGTCTCATCTGTGTTTGACAGAATAAATTCCACTCTGCTTTAAACTCCAAATGAACTTGTTAGATGTTCTAGTAAGCGAAATCCGGATTTTGCAAATTTTTCTCAACATAGTGATGGATTTTCATATAATTGTTGTAAGATCTGCACCTTCCAAAGTCACGATTATGCAAGATAAGGCCCTCAATAGAAGAGATTTGCTGGTTAAAAGCATGGGTAAAGTACAGTTTGTATCATGTGATTTGAGCTGATTTTACGTATGATTTAAAAGTTGACAATTAAGTGATCTAAAATTTAAATCCTTAGCACATTAATATTCTGTGGCATCACTAAAATAATTAAAATTGAGATGTTATGTAGAATAAGATAAGGAGCAAAATAGATCGAAACGTAAAATCAAATTATGAAAGGTAAGATTCCCCACTATTTATGCTAGTTGCATAAAATTCTTAAATAACTAAAACTGTCTGAATCTTATCATAATGGCATAAAACAAGTTATTTATATATATTACAAAAAAAAGACACATTCCAACTTCTCAATTTCAACGAACCAAATTTTTAATTAAAAAAAATTATATCTAAAGACTCATATCATATAAAATTTATAATAAATAATTTTAAAAATTAAAATTATTATTAAAAACTATTATTACCATAAAATTTTAAAAGATTTATTATTAAGTGTTTCTTACACTCAATAATAAATCTCTTAAAATTAGTAATAAATTTTTTAAATTTGATAATAATGATGATTTTTGAAAATAATTTTGATTTTTAAAGTATTTTATTATAAATTTTGTATGATATATGTTTTTTGCATGTAATTTATTTTTTTAAAAAATCTAAATAGATGAATAAACAGTGAAAGTAGAATGGCCAAAAAATAGGGGGAAAAAAAGGAGATAGAAGTATAATAAAAAAAACATAGGGACTAAATAACAAAACTGGAAGCCCCAACGAAAACTATTGAACCAACTTCCTACAACAAGCATGCACTCGAATATGACTAGCTTCCTCCAGCAAGGATGAACTCGACGGCACATAGTGGCTTGATAGTGAGAAGGATTCATAAAATAATTAAATTAAATTAAATTAAATTTGTTACAATAATTAATCAAGCGCATGTCTAATAAATACACTAATCATATTAAATAATAAAATTTTTAGTATTCAAGATCCATTCTATGAAGATGGTTTTGCCAATGTGACAACAATAAATAAGTAAATAAATAATTACCCTATACATTTTCGAGGCTGTTCCCTTTTTTTTTTTTAATTTACTTTGGGAGGTTCGAAAATTCATTAGAGAAAGAATGAAGGAACGTGGTAATTAAAATGACAATTATGATAATTTAGGACCCACTTGTTTGCTTTTTGTTTTATCATTTTTTTAAAAACAGATGTTTGAGATAATTTCTTAAACTAGTTTTGAAGAAGAATTTGTTATTAAATGATTAGTTTGAAATAAGCTGTTTTCAGTCAAATTTGCTTTGAATTATTCTTCCTTATCACTTATTACAGATACTATGTTATTGTCATTTATTAAAAAAAAAAATTACACACGCGTATAGAGATGGTGATTAATTGGTCTATGAATGTGTTAAATTTTTAAAAGCTTAAAGTTTTGTATACTAAAAATCTGAGCATCAGATATATAAAAAAAATTAATGTTTCATTTCATTAATATATATATATATAACACAAATTTAAAATTTTTTTTATATTGATTATACTCAAACTCTGATAAATAATTTTTTAAATATATAAAACGTAAAAATGTTCACGTACCTGTAAATTTTAAATATAAAAAATTAAAATAAATAAATAAATAATTGTCAAACAACTCATAATTGTTGTTTTTTTTGGGTGAACTGGGTTTTTTTTTTTTTAATCGCTATAGTCAATCCAAACACCGTAAGTAAGTATAACATTCACTTACAGGAAGAATCTAGTTAATTGATGGGGTAGCTTGTAAAAGGAACATTTTTGCTCTTGTGCTTAGTTCTCTACCCTTTTCAACTATTTTTTAGGTCTTCCCTCCAGTTATATATATATATATATATATATATAAAGAATTTTGATGAAAATGAAAATGATTAATAAAAAATAAGAATAAAATAGAATTTTGTGGCTCAAAATTAGATTTGATACAATACAAAAAGAAATGTAAATTCTGTTCCTTTTTTATGTTTGGTTGTTAAGAAAAATGCGATAATTAAAAAGAAAGTTAAATAATTGACCACAATACTTATAATGTAAAAAATAATAATAACAAAGTAAAATATTCATTTTTGTTTTTGTAATTTGTTGGAGATATTTTAAAATTTAAATAATACAAAAAATATTAAAACATTGAATTTTAATTTTTAAGAGAAATTTTTAATTCAAAAAATAATTTATGAAATAGTAATAATAGGAAAAAAAATAACAAAATATTCATTTTTAATATTTTTAATTCAAAAATTTGTTTTTAAATCACACAGCTACAACAAATCGTAATAACGAACAAATTTTCCTAAGATGCAGCCAATCAAAATACATCTGCTCGAGATCTAATAATCAGGGTACTCTTTGTTGCAGCTTCGGCAACAACTATAGATGAACAAAGTAGAGCTTCAATGATGCTGTTACAAGTAAGGAGAAGTGCCAAATCTGTGAAATGAAACAACATGGACAAGCTACTGAAATAAGCAAAGAAAAGAAGCTCAACGTTTTCTGGTGCTTACGCTAAGGGAGAAACGGAAAAACACACCAAACGATGGCTAGTAAGATGTAATGCATTCAAGATGAGAGGAAGAGGGAGGAAAATACAAAAGTTGTGCGGAGATCTCACCACCGATTATGGAGCTCTGTCAATACCACGATGCATGAGATGGCGACTCTGGGTCTTCACGGTGGCCGGAGGTGGAGGTGGCTTCGACGGGAGCCAATGGACGACGCTGATGTTGGAGTGCGGTGGAGGACGATAACCAGGACACCGAATGGCTTCCCAGCTGGTTTGCTCAATCGATGGGCTTGTTGGTAGGGCTAAGATGGTTAGGATGATCTTGGTGGGAAAGATTTTGATGGGAGTGAAAATGAGAGTGGAAATAAAAATAAATTTTGATAAAATAAAATTTTGTAATTTTTAATTATAATATGAAAAGGATTAAAAAAATAATTTATTTTTATGTCTGATTGGATGAAAATAATATAAAAGATAAATAAATGATTATAATGCCTTTAGTGTAATATAAATATATAATTTTAAAAAATATGTTTTTAATCATTAATAATAGGAAAAATTATAAAAATAATTATTTTTAATTTTTTTAATTGAAAATAATACCATTTATTTTTTAAAATTGTAAATAATATTTTTTTCTAACATTAATAGAAAAGATATTAAGATTGTTAAAAATTCTAAGACTATTGTGCTTCTGGGGACTTCAATGAAACATTTTAAAATGCTTTTAGAGACTTCAATGAAATATTTAAAATTGTAGGACAAAGTTACAATTTTAGCCAAATAATATTAGAATCCTCGTCAACTTTTTCTTTCTTCCCGACCGTGCAGGCCATTTTTTTCGGACAAATACTTATTTCCAAGAAAGAAGCAGATTCCATTAATTTGACTAAGCAGTCTCTACTCCATGAGTTGTCACAATGAGCATTCCTAAATTTAATTGATATACAAAAAAATTAAGTATAAAAATTAAAATTAAAATTAAGAAATTATTAATAAAAATATTATTTTTATTTTCAGTAATTAAATAATAATTAATAAATAATATTAAATTATAATTAAATAATAATTATAAAACACAATAGATATTGCATAAAAAAAAAATTTCTCTCTTTCCATTAAATTTAGCCTACCAAACATGAGGGTATGAGAATTTCATTTCCATCCTAACCACTGCAGTGAGAGATGCCGCAAACCAAACATGGCATGAGGTGAGGAATTTCGCGAAGTTATGACAAACGTGTCCTGATATAATAGATATAATATTGAATATTTATCTACTTTCCGAGCAAATTACAGAACTATCCTTCTGGGTACAGAGACGCCTGAAACATCGTGAAATAACACGAGAGATAATGGAGGTGAAGGTTGAGTCTGTAGATGGAGACCATAATCTTGTACCACACTATCATCTGCCAATTCTTAAATAAATTCTTAAACATCTTATAAATGATGAATATCTTATAATATATGACAATTTTACAACAATAAAAATAGATAATAACTTTTTTATAAGAGAGAGTTAATCAAATTTAAGTTTACTAATCTGATCTTAAAGTTCATATAACTTCAATAAAGTCAGCCAATTGAAAATATATGACATCAAAGTACATATTAGTCTTTTGCTTTTATGATTGTCAAGGTATTATATTTAGTTTCAAATTTTTAAGATTAAGAGTTAAAAATTTGTAAGCACTTTTACAATTTATCCAACATGTATTAAAATCAAACTAAAAAAAAAAAACTACGTGATACTTATTGTAAAGTATCCAAGGAGGTACGGATACGTAATCTACCCTGTATGAGTACAGCATGAATTTAGAAATAGCCATGCTTCATATATAGATTATGAGCCATCTCCTTCTAAAAATTTTACAAGTACAGCTAAACCCAGAAGAATTACTCTAAAAGAGAATGCGAACACAGGTAATTAAACAGTATGCTGAAATGGTAATCAGTGAAAGAAAACAATGAAGCAGCTTAATTATATGTACGCTAAAACAAGTTGTTAAACAAATACAAGTTGTAAAAGGAGTGTTAGGCCCCATTTGACTGGCCACGATGCCAATACATTTAATTTATATAATATTATAATAATTATTTTATTTATTAAATTACTATTTCAAATATTAAATCACTTTTTTAAAAGTAAGAGTAAAAAAATTATTCATATTTTATCTACTTTTACTATTAGCTTATATATATATATATATATATATTTACTTTATATATTCTAACTAAACAAGTTATCAAAATCATAGTAATTAATAATGTTAGTATGTCAAGGAATACTAAAACATTGAGGTGGTGAGTATGCAATGGAAGAATGATAGTATGAGTACTTAGAGTGGATGGTTTTATTATGCTTCAGCTTTAACAATGGCTTATATTTAGTCTCCTTGATTCTTTGAAGACTCTTCATTATGCAAATACTTGGTTTACAATCCTCTCATGACCAATAGTTACAATTGGCTAGGTTATATTAGTTTTCACTCACTTAACGATAACAAACAAATATAATTATAAATAATTTATTACAACTTAGAAAAAGTTGAAAGTAATACAAAGAAAAAGATATAACGTGATATGCCCTCAAATAGTGAAGGTGTAGAAATAAGATTCTTATACACTCTTCAGAAGTCAATTTTGTATGATAATATTTTACTTCTGAGAAATAATATTCTCTCCCTCAAAATCTGCCTTTATCATGCGGCTCTCATACTATTCTTATAAATTAAAAACATATTGTAAATCCATTCCTTGTAACTTTATGAAATTAAAATTATAATTTGGGATCTCAATTTTAAAATATTCATATTAAATGGCTTTAAAATTTAAAATTATTATAAAAAATTCTAAGACCGAAATTTTAAACTGTGTGAAAATATTATAGTTTATGACTTTAAATTAAAATTTTTTATTCTAAAATCTTTGAAATAATTTTAAAATTTAAAATATTTTAATATAACTATTTTTTAATTTAGGATGTGAATTGTAATTTTTCCTTGATTTTTTTTAAATTGAGATGTATGTAACTTGCTTATGTCATCCTTACATCTACAATGATGTAAGGAAAAAATATTTAATTTCTGAAGTCATCAAAAGTAGGGGTGTACATGGACAGGGTCGGGTCAGGGCGATGCTTGGCCCGGAGCCCGGCCCGATTAGGGTCTTGGGCGTATTTTTATACCCGTGGCCCTGCCCGGCCCGAAGAAGCCAGATTTTAGGGCGGCCCGGGACGGCCCGAATAAGTAGGGCTGTACATGGGTAAGACCAAACTGAACATCTAGTATATCCGATACCTGACCCGATTAAGACATGAAACTTGTTTTTATACCTGTGGCCTTACTCAACTCTAATAAATCTGATTTATGTTGGGATAGGGCGGGTTAGGGCCACCCAAATTAATTTTTTTAATGAATTGATATTTGTAATATAAAAATATTTTTACACAAACTTATAGGCATATATTTTAAAACAATGGACTTTTAGAACTCTTATATTTGTATCAGTGATAAAAAATAATCTAATATTATCAAATAAAATATAAGATATACTAACATAATTAGTCTTAGGTAAATATATATTTTTTCATTATTTAACAAAAAAAATATCAGTAAAGATTCACATCAATGATAAAAATAATTAAGAAGTAAAGAATATTTGAATAAGTAATAAAAATTGCAGTATGCAGAGATAATTAAATGAAATAAAAAAAATAAGATGACAAGATATTAATAACTAAAAAAGAAGAAGTAACTATTAGGGCGAGTTGGGCGGAACATACCTTCGCCCGTGGCCCGGCCCGGCCCGGAGCAGTCTTGTTTAAAGTTATGCCCATTTATACTTTTAGCCCGGCCCGGCCCGGCCCGATTAGACCGGGCTAGGGCGGGCCCCTAGGGCCAACCGGGCCGATGAACACCCCTAATCAAAAGTTATAAAAGTTGCAAGTTGATTTAAACTTTATATTTTTCAATTCAATTCTAAAATATGAGCATAAATTTCGAGTATTTTACTCATATTAATATTAATATTTAATAATAAAATCAAAGACAAAATTCAACCACGATGTAATTGATAAATATTTAGCCGTTTTGGTGCATGGGCACATCTTAAATTCAAAGCAATGGCTTAACGTTCTTTGACCACACCCTCGTACCAAACCAAACCTCGGATCTTACCAACTCACCAACCCATCTTCTGTGGGTTTCGCAATGTTTGGATGCTATCACTTTTTTATTCTTGAAATTAATAGTGATTAATTTTAGAAAAAAATAAACATATAATATGTGAGACTTATTTAAATAATAATTTTTATTAAAAAATATATAAAATTCACTTAAACAATGAATTCGGTACACAAATTTTGATTCTTTACAAATTACTGTATGATACAATAATTAAAAAAAAAGAAAAGAAAAGACAGATAAGTCCCACGTTTATGTGGGATCCAGCGAAGCAGACCACCTCTTCATCTCTCTCTCACCTCTATCTTGACAATAATTATATATTTTTTGGTGTTTATCACTCCTTAAAATTAAAATTTTCAATTTAAAAAGAAATTGAAAGGAAGCATTTCTTACTCAAAATATACATTACATTACCCAGCCTGTTTTGTAAGGATAATATTTTGTATCTGAATAGATCAAGGATCTTTACATCAGCATGATATCATCTAGTTTTCTTAAAAATTTATATTTTATAGTTTCTGGTTCATTGTATTATTGCAAGAAACAAGTGAGACTCATTTTCTTCCCCTCCTTCTTATTATTCTAATCTCATAATGTTAGTTCTAAATTAAATTATGAATTTTAAATATGTTTAAAAGAAAATTACAAATTCACAATACCACTAGGTTAAGCAAATAGAGCTTTATCCATATGTGAAAAAAGGGTTAATTTATATTTCTTTGGCAATTTTTCGTTTTATTAAAGGTTTGGTGATTATTGTTTCTTAAAAGACTAACAAATATTCGAATAAATATACGCATCTCATGGATGTATGAAACATAAACTAGCTTTATATTACCAAAAAAAAATCCATTTTTGCTATGAGATACAATGTACAATAGTATAGAAAATTTAGATTTGATATTTTTTTTCCATCTAAAACTTAAATTTCATTTTAAAAAGATATTATAGGTAACATGCAATTATATATTTAAAATTTTTCCCTTCTCCTTTCATTCTGTAATTAAAAAAAATAAAACTTTTTTAGTATGCAAATAGCACAAGTTTAACAAAATTTGACTATTAGGTCATATCCACAAATAAAGTTTGGCACTCAAACTTTTGTTTGGATTGCTTTTAATTTTGTGGGTAGAATTTGTGTTTGTTTCTTAGAAGACTAACAAATATTCGAATGAATATACGCATATCTTTAATGTATAATATATAAATTAGCTTTGTGTACCAAAAATAAAATAAAATTCCATTTTTACTATGCAATACAATGTACAATTAATTGTAGAAAATTTAGATATTTATAAGACAAATTTTGATCGCTAAAAAAATTGTGGAAATTTTAATTGCCTTTTTGTTTTTTCTTCTTTTTTCGCTCCCCCCCCCCCCCCCAAAAAAAATCTCTCTTCTCTTTCCCAATCCTCATTTCCACACCTCACCAAAACAATCATCCCAAATCATGTCAAGAGTAAATTGAAATTTTTTGTAACATGCTTTATCTAAATTTATGTTTTTAAAATTAAGTGTCCTATTTTAATTCTTAAAAAATTATTTATTTTAAAATAATTCTCAAGTTAAATGTTAATGAAATAAGTGATGTGGTTTAACAAAATGAATAATCTGATGTTAAATATTTATGTATCCATAAAAATGCTAAGTTCTACAAACTTGAAGGATTTAAAGGCACAATTTAAAATAATACTTATATAACGTTTTGATGGCCAATATATAATTAACAACCACATCATTCATCTTATTGAAAAGTTTCTGCTTGCATTTGCCGAACGTACATCCAAGGGTCAGATTTGACTTAGATAAAGCCCGTTATATAGATAACATTTTGACCTTTGAATATATATGCACCAAAGATACACAAAAAAATGAGATTACTTGTTCCGCTTAACTTTGAGGATCATTTGTAAATAGAAATAATGTTTGGAGAATTAAGATAAAGAAAAAAATTTATATATATATTTTTTATATTTTTGTCATAAGTATTTTTAATTAAAACATAAAAATATATAATTTTTTATAATATTATAATAAATATATGATTTTTATAAACAATTATATAATTTTTAATTAAAAAATATATTTATTATAGTATTTAAAAATTATGTACTTATCATATTTTAATTAAAAATTGATAATAAAAATATAAAAAATATAAAAATATAAAAAATTACACTTAAATTTAATTATAAAATAAAATGATTAACCTTTTAGATTAAATTAGAATAAGAAAAAAATTAAATGATCAATTTATTTTTATTTTAATTGAAAAATAAAATAAAAATGTATTTTCTCTCACTGGAGGTGAGGCTCTACCTAACCCCGTGTGGACGGCGATCCCAACGAACTGCGGTGCTCATTTCACTTTCTCTCTCTACAAAACCGAAGAGCCTCCGCGAAGATGCTCCAATCGCCAACTTCTTCTTCTCTACCTCGCCCCAAAAACAACAATGGCTTCCGCTTCCTCTCTCGCTCTTTCCCAAGCTCTCTTGGTCCGAACCATCTCCCATCACGCCTCCAACCCATCATCTTCCGATCGTCTCTCTTTTCCCTCCTTATCTGCTCTCACCCCAAACGCCTCTCTCTCTTCTTCCTTCAACCCAACCCACCTCGCCGGTTCCCGACGTCACACGACCACCACCGTTTGTGCTACGGCTGCCGTCGAGACCCTTGATAAGACCACTGAGGCTTCTCTGATTGAGAAATCGGTGAACACGATCCGATTCCTGGCAATCGATGCAGTCGAGAAGGCTAATTCGGGTCACCCGGGTCTGCCCATGGGTTGTGCTCCAGTGGGTCATATTCTCTACGACGAGGTGATGAAATACAACCCGAAGAACCCCAAATGGTTCAACCGTGATCGCTTCGTGTTGTCCGCTGGCCATGGGTGTATGCTTCAGTATGCTCTTCTTCACCTGGCTGGGTATGATAGCGTTAAGGTGTGTATGGTTCACTCTGTAAATTTTCATGGAGTTATTTGTCTGTAAGTATGCTGCCATTTATATTTTGCTGCATCATTAATAGTAGACATTTCCATTTTCATGGGGACGTATCAGATGAGAATTTATTTCGAGGAAGAAGGATAGTGAAAATGGAGGCATAATTGACCTGAATACTCCATCTCCGTTCTTGTCATATTGTTTGTCAAAAGTAGATTCAGAAGAGTCTAAAAACAGCCATGTTTGCTTGCTCAGTTTCTTTTACATTTTACTCCATTATGCTCTTCTAGCGGTGGTGAAATAGACTGCTTTCAGTAAACAGGTGTCTACCCCCCCCCCCCCCCCCCTTTTTTTTTCTCTAGTACTTGTCTTTAATATTCATTTACCCTCATTTTTGGAACACTTTCCGATTTGTTTTTTTGGTAACACTTCTGGCTGTGGATATATTAACGATTGAATCTTGGACTGAATGTATTATGTTGGGGTTCAATAATAGGAAGAAGATTTGAAGGAATTCCGCCAATGGGGAAGCAAAACCCCTGGACACCCTGAGAATTTTGAGACACCTGGAGTTGAAGTGACAACAGGTCAGATATAACTTGATTTTATATATATGATAACTTAAAAAAAAATCAGAAAATCATTTTTGTTTATTATTCATCCATTTATTCTCAAAATATGTCCAGGTCCACTTGGTCAGGGCATGGCCAATGCTGTCGGTTTGGCCCTTGCAGAGAAGCACTTGGCTGCACGATTTAACAAGCCCGACAATGAGATTGTTGATCATTACACGTAACATAGCTGCATCTGATTCTGCCAGCCTTCCCCCTTATCCAAATCATGATCCTAAACTTGCAATGCCTTGGCAGGTATGCTATTCTCGGTGATGGTTGTCAAATGGAGGGTATTGCGAATGAAGCATGCTCACTTGCTGGTCACTGGGGACTAGGGAAGCTAATAGCTTTCTATGATGACAACCACATTTCCATTGACGGTAATACAGATATTGCGTTTACTGAGAGTGTTGAAAAACGGTTTGAGGGACTTGGATGGCATGTTATCTGGGTAAACAACGGAAACACTGGCTATGATGATATTCGTGCTGCTATTAAGGAGGCAAAATCAGTCAAAGACAAACCCACGCTGATCAAGGTTCATTTTTCATGGCAAATATATACATGGATTTCTAGCATATAATAATAGGTGTAAAAGTCAAGTAGTGAACTATATTTATATCAGTTTTATTCAGCCCTGAGGCAGGTCAGTCTTTTCTGAACTAATCCATTTCACAGGTGACGACTACCATTGGATATGGATCTCCAAACAAGGCTAACTCCTACAGTGTGCATGGAAGTGCACTTGGTGCCAAAGAAGTTGATGCCACAAGGAAGAACCTTGGATGGCCATATGATCCTTTCCATGTTCCTGAGGATGTTAAAAAGTATGGATGTTGGGTTAGAGATTTCTTTGTTTCCTGTCTGTCTATTGAGATATTTATGTCTCAAAGGAACTCTTGTCTGTTTCCAGGCATTGGAGTTGCCACATCCCCGAGGGTGCTGCACTTGAAGCTGAGTGGAATGCTAAGTTTGCTGAATATGAGAAGAAATACAAGGAGGATGCTGCTGAGCTGAAGTCTATCATCAATGGTGAACTACCTGCTGGCTGGGAGAAAGCACTTCCGGTGAGTAAAACCACAAACTTTTGGGTTACTCATGAATCATGATCTTTACCTAGAGGTAACTCATTAAGGTTTGGATAATGCACAATTCATTATTTATCATGAATATGCTATTTGAGTGTCATCTCGTGTAATTTAAATTTTTATCACGACTGCATATGCCATGTGGTCAACTTCAAAATTTATTCAAATTTGCAAAATCTGACTTCTGACTTTGGAGGAACTGACCATGTCTGGAATATTGATCACTAATTGCTGTCCCTATGTGATTTCAATTTTCAGACATACACTCCAGAGAGCCCAGCTGATGCCACCAGAAATTTGTCTCAGCAAAACCTTAATGCCCTGGCAAAGGTTGTTCCCGGTTTGCTTGGTGGAAGTGCAGATCTTGCCTCTTCCAACATGACCTTGCTGAAAATGTTTGGGAACTTCCAAAAAGATACTCCAGAAGAACGCAATGTTAGGTTTGGTGTTAGAGAACATGGAATGGGAGCCATCTGCAATGGCATTGCTCTTCACAGCCCTGGATTGATTCCTTACTGTGCCACATTCTTCGTTTTCACTGACTACATGAGAGCTGCCATTAGGATCTCTGCCCTGTCTGAGGCTGGAGTTATTTACCTTATGACCCATGATTCAATTGGATTAGGAGAGGATGGCCCAACCCACCAGCCAATAGAGCATTTGGCAAGCTTCCGCGCAATGCCAAATATATTGATGCTTCGACCTGCTGATGGTAACGAAACTGCCGGAGCATACAAAGTTGCTGTACTTAACAGGAAGAGACCCTCAATCCTTGCCCTTTCTCGACAAAAGTTGCCCCAACTTCCTGGAACTTCTATTGAAGGAGTTGAAAAGGGTGGGTACATCATTTCAGATAACTCAACTGATAACAAGCCTGATGTCATTTTGATTGGAACCGGTTCTGAATTGGAAATTGCTGCCAAAGCTGCTGAGGACTTAAGAAAGGAAGGGAAGGCTGTTAGAGTTGTTTCTCTCGTATCATGGGAACTTTTTGATGAGCAATCAGATGTCTACAAGGAGAGTGTTCTCCCTGCTGCCGTATTAGCTAGAGTTAGCATCGAGGCAGGATCAACATTTGGGTGGGAGAAAATTCTTGGAAGCAAGGGAAAAGCAATTGGGATTGATCGATTTGGTGCAAGTGCTCCAGCAGGAAAAATATACAAAGAGTTTGGTATCACAAAGGAAGCTGTTATTGCAGCAGCCAAAGAAGTTTCTTAGATGTAATGGAGTCTGCTCATGTCTGGAGTTTTTTTTTTTTAATTTCTTTCTGGTTTAGAATTGATATTTACCTTACCGGGAATCTGCAAAAGATTTGTTTCCAGAGGAGTTTCTGTTGCTTGAATAAGAAAAAAATTTGATTGCCGTTGCTTGTGATTCCCACTGAAGCAACATAGATCAAAGGGGTGTAGATTAAATGCATTATTATGAACCTGTAATAACTCTGACTATTGAGTTTTGCATTGTCTCATGGCTATATTCAGTTATGTTCATTAACCTCCATCTAGCCCTTGTTCAAGTCGTGGCGGTTTACAATTTAACATTAAGCTAAGCATTTGTTATTGTGTGTTTGGATGCACATCTGTTCATTATCAGTTGAGAAAAAACTGGGAGTAATTTGCTGCATGGAATGAACAGATTGATTTTTTCCCCCTAACCCAAGGTTGCGCAAATACATCAGATAAAGAAGAAAATATAGATATGAATGTTTGATATTGTCCTGATGACCATCAGAAAATTGGTTTGTGTGCATATTGACCAAATTAGATACAATTTTGGATAAAAGAAATCAATGCATTTTCTTCCCTCCACGCTTGGAGAGCATTCCAAAATGAGTGACGAAAGAAGAAGAATTGTTAGACACGCTAAATAATGTAATCTCATTCTTTACAAGTGTGAATGAGTTTGATGTCTTAAATTCTATTTTTACTGTTTCCTACTCTCAACCTTATTAGTTTATTGACACTACTCTCATCTAAGACTATAGTGAAAGGTTGGATCTTTAGCTTGTGTCTTTTCTCTATTCCTTTATTCCACCTTATAGGCTTCTTATGCAATAAAATATAAACAAAAAAGAGCTAAAATAATTTCGTTGGCCGCAGGTCAATTTGTGGGTTGGTGGGTTAAGTGTGTGGTTGTTGAAGCTCAACGTTCGGCCTACCAAATCAGAAGTTCCTTCCACGGTGTGGTGCATTAATATGGAAAGTGACGATGAGTTCAACGTTTGTAACTTTGGCTGGAAACTGGTGGGCAGTGGGACCCTCAAACAATTTATGGTCAATTATGCTGTTCACTGATTACGGAATTTCGGCATATTCTATCCCACACTGTTTTTGACAGCCATCGAGCCCAGTGTTTGAAATATATTTATTGTATTACTATTATTATAATTTATATTTTAATAAATAAATTATTTTAATCCTAATTTAAAATTGAATTTGTCGGTATTTGAAGTCATGACAAAAGAGAGGAAATAAAACTTAGTCCAACCAAAATGTCTTACACAAATTGAAAATGAATATGAGGTAATTGCTGTTAAGTAATGATAATAAAAATATAATAATATTATGAAAAAATATCAACTCTCTTTTTCCTTTTTTATCATGCAATCAAACAAGTTATAAGTTCTTTTTTCGCGCAAGATAGGAGGAGAAAAATGCGGTTTGAAACTGTTAATATATAGTGATAATTCTAGTAAAATAATGAATTTTAAAGATTTTATTCTTTGTCTGAATTAGATTTCATTTTCTTTTTATAACTAAAAATTTGTACCAGATATTGTCAGGCTTCTTAGCTAATGAGATCACTCTATAACATAAACTTTAACAATATGAACTAAATCATTTTGAACATATGGGAATATTAAGATTGTGAGGCAATCAAAGTAGAATTCTATTGTTTAACTAAAAGATAAATTAAATTAGATAATAATATATAATTAACAGTTGGAACTAATGCTCAGAAATACCAAAAATACATCTCCAATTTTGCACTGAATATATATGTAAGTGGGACTGCACTGTGTTTTTATTTGTTTCATTTGTTTAGCAATGTATGACCTGTCTTTCTCTTTTATTTCTGTTGGCTGGCAAACTTATGGCTTTGTTATTTTTATACTTTCTTTAGTATACATTTTATCCACTTCCCTTTTGCTATGGAAATATAACTTTTAAAAGTATTTGAACTCCTTTTTTTTATATAAATATTTGAACTCCTTTTTTTTCCGCTAAATACAACAAGAAAACAGAAAAGTAGTTCTATTTTTTCTTTTTTTTTTTCTTTTTCTTTTTTTTTTTCAATTATAGAGGCAATAAGAAGAAGAAACAATTTAAAGAAGGAATTTAATGCGTATCAATTTAAAAATACGCATATCTTTTCAAGCAATTCAAAAAAGTAATCTCTCACATTATCCTAGTGTTCTCAAAATACAATAATAAAATAAAATAAGACCCAAATTATGAAGACTAGATATTATCTTTTTATTATCAACTGAGCTAACCTTTTAAGGCATTTTCCTAATGGATTACCACAAATGAAATAAAGCATATCACGGAATGACGCAAAAACGAAAATGGGAATATTAGTGATTCTGTTAGTAGTGAATTGCTAAATTCATGTCTAAATTGGGAAAGGATAATCTCCAGTACTTTATGCTCTGAAAATCAAGATGAATGCATTGAATTACAGTGCTAGTTACATAAAAAGGTGAATTCATTAGACTGTATAAAAGGTTTCAATGGTGGCAAAGATGTGACTGAGATATCGTGAGAGTCTATTAAGCATCTTGCCAAGGTCATTCTTATTGTTGGCTCACGTCTAAACTAGCTAGGAACTTTGGTGTGGATTGAGAATGATAAATTAGAAAATATTCTTGTCATTGCGTTATGACTAAATATGTGTTTGCTTTCATGCGGAACAGAAATGCCATATTTCTAATTCACTTGTGTAATACCATATGATTATAGTCTTCCCTTTTCATTTATAGGATTATGTTTGCTTAGCTTCACAATTTCTCAAGAAAATCAATAAAAATAATACATTATTTTTAGTTATGTAGGATCCGAAATTTTCCTCTCGCATCCCGTGGGTCATATGAACTCATTGATATCATGCTCTACTAAAATTACATCTATACAAGTTAGAACGATCATCAAACAACCCATTCTTCTTGAGTTTAGAATATCCATACACAAAATAATGCAGTTAGCCTCAGGTTTACTGATATAACTTTTTGTCATCAACTTTAAAAAATTATAACTAATTTTAGAACAATCAAAATTAAGCACATGATGGCTTTCTAGAAAGCTGTTAACTATAGGTTAAAAATTATTACAAGCCATGAAACATCAACTAGACCACGATTGACAATAGAATATCACCAAAGATCTAGTTATTCAGGTTTACTGTCACAAGTTTCTGATATAAATTTTAAAAATTCATAACTAATTTTAAAAAAATCAAAACTCAGTAAACTATACTATTCTAGAAAGCTATGAATGTCTACTTTCGATTAAAAATATTTCTAGATCAAAAAAATGCCATCTAACTCATGAGAATTGATGGAAAATACTAGGAGTCTAACTACATTATTGGTACTGACAACCAACTTCAAAAATTCATATCTTTCTCAATATAAATCCAAATGAGGTCTTCTCTAGTGTTACAGAAATGTTGGCATGCCTAGTTTATGCATGTAAAATTTGATGGGTATTGGATATCATTTGTCCCTTGAATGACACAGGAGAGGAAACTGATCATATGAATAGTGAACTGGCCATTTCAACAGCTTTTTGTCAATTTTGAAAATTTATAATTAATTCTCTAAAACTCCAAATAATTTGGTTTTTAGCTTTTCAAAAAGATTTAGATGAGACCTATATGCAGGCCAAATTTCATGGGAAAATTTATTTATTTGGTCAATTTGTAACCTAGGGTTCCAAAATGGCCATTTTATGCATCTTAAAAGTCAAATATGAACCAATCTTGCTTTTACCTTACCCATGACCATTTGAGCACGTGAGAAAGCCTAAAAATAGCCTACAAAACTTGTCCAAGGGGTTCAAATGTTTATGCATTACAAAACCACTACCTCACTTGTTCTTATACAAAAGAGTATACAAGCTCATCAAGATATAAAGATGTCAAAAACATTCATTCCCATTCCCATTCCTATGCTTCCAAAGTCAATACATACATTACATATCCATGTAATTACATGTTTTTAAAAGGATATACAACATAAGATTACATCATTTGACCACCATATGATTACAAAATCACTATTTAGCATTTTTTTTTTTGTCAATCTCTTTGTCTTCAAAATTGGTAGCTTCCATTTCTTAGCTCACTGGGTCCACTTAGACATATTTAGACATTGGAGAGGGAAGGGTGAGATTCCAATAATCTCCATACATCTTCACCCTTTCAAATAGACATAATAGATGCATTTACAAGTTTAAAAATGAATACATAGCAATCTAACAACTTATGAATATACATAAAACATTTCTCATGTTCAAGAAATCATACACATCATACATAGGCTTGTCAAAGCATCAGCTTAGCCTCATCCATTTTCATTGGGACTTTTGGACTTACCTCACTTACTTTGAAGAGACTTTTGACTAAGTCTCACTCTTCTAAAAACTTTTGGCTTTGTCTCACCTATTCTTAGGGGCTTTTAGCTCATCTTCACTCTTACTAAGAAACTTTTGACTTCACCAAGCTCATGCAAGCCAAGTTACATTCATAAAATATCTTTCAAGAATATAACAAAGGTATCATGGTACCATGGCATATAAACATTTACTAAAAACATTTTGCATAGCATAATCATTCATACACACATCCAAAGACAAGAAAACATCTAAGAATGCATGAGAAAAGGATTAAAGATCTACATTGGAGCCAATGTCACACACTTTTTCTTTGGATTCTTCCTTCCTCTTCTTGACCAATCCATGAAACTTGGAGGCACTAGGTTCTCTTAGCCTAAACACATCAATTAGGATATATTTAGATCATTGAATGAAACTCTAGCATCACATTATATTTATGGAAGCCTACTTAGTTCCAAGACTCCAATATGTTTTCATAAAGGACTTAATGAAGCAACTATGAGAATTCATGATCTTGGTTCCATTTTCTCCTTACATCTAAGTCTTTTGACTCTATTTAAATTTTTTGAAGTCATCACAAATTCATTTTAAGGAGCCCAGCTACAAGTTGCTTCTTTGTGTCCCATTATAGAGCTTATACCTCCATCTTATATTCTATAGATCTTAAATTTTTTTTAAGGCTTCCATAGGTGTTCTTCTATCATACTTAGTTTAGTCTCATTTTAGCCTTGGAACAAATTAAAACATTTCCTAGATGCTACTTCCCTTCTTGGCCAAAACTATGCTTAGCTTTTAGATCCATAGAGTTCTATTCATTTTCTTTAGGGAATTGGCATAGGTAAAGCCTCCTAGGTCTCTTAAGAACTCATATACACTCTTAGATATCTTGAATAACCCTTAGGAAGCTTTATATTTGCCAAGAAACACTAAAATCCCTAAGTAGCATAACTTGTTCTTTAATGCTTCTTATTTAGTTCCAATTACATATTGTTAATCCTTACACTCTAGAACCATTAATTCTACCTTGGTATGGACAGAATTTATCCCCTAGTGATTGGACTCTGTCTTGGCAGAACAATCACCATGGGAGATAACCAAGGAGATGTAATGAAAGGCTAGGTTTCTTACCTTATTTCAATACTTTTCCAAAGGCTCTTTCCATTGCTTCATGATCCTCCTTAAAATTTTAAGTTCCCTCATTTGAACTAGCCACAAAACAGCCCCATATACATTATAAAAGCCATAGAAATAAAGAGGAGAAGGAGAGGAATAAGATTAATAAAGGAAAAATTATGAAATTCCACACTTTTTCTTGGATTTCTTCTTCTTCTTTCTCTTCCTTTCTTGTGCGTTCTTTAGGGTAGAACCTCCTTTGGCTTGGGCAACAACTAAGTTGGTCTAAATGGAGGAGTAGCATGGGACACTATATAAGGAGCCAAGTGTCTTAAAATTGTTCATTAAAAATTTCATTTACATCCCGCTTCTTGGTTTTTTCTTTTTAGACTCATTTTAAGTCTTTTTCGAATACCTTCTTTTCCATCATAAAATTTAGGCCTTGTTTGATTTCTTGTTTCTTGAACAATTTTATGTTTTTAAGCACAAAAAAATTAGTTTGATAATATGTTTTTAATGAAATGTTTTGTAAAACAAAAAAATAGAATTATGTTTTTAGAAATAGAAAAATCAGAATATTTTTTAGATGTTTTGTAACTTTTTTCCTGCAAAATCAAGAAAAAAAAGAAGAAAATAACAATTTTCAGAATAATGATTCAAATAGATCTTTTAATTTTTTTGTTTTCAAAATTTGTTCTAAAAAAATGTTTTTTGAAAACATTAAAATCATAACAGAATCAAACAGGCTTTTAGATTCTTTAACTTATAAAATTCTTTTAGAATCATTCATTTTAGATCTAAAACCTTCATGAACGAAATGGTCAAAGTTCGGGTTAACCAACATTGTAAAATGTCAACCAGAGGAGTTTGAATTATTCTAGGGGTTCTTATAGTGTTTAAGGCCTCTGAGAACTTCGAAAAACTCATTTTTCTCATTTAAAAATTCTTCCTTTGAATTTTTCAAAAAGTGCTTGAAATTATGAAAATACCATTACATTTTCTTCTATTTTAGTTTTGTTGTTCTGGCTCCGTTTTTAGGACACCTCTAACATTGAATCTCCGTTACTTGAGGTCTAGAGTATTGCTCTAATTTTATTTAACCTCCCCTTATTTTATCTGGAGGAATTCTTTTTATATTCGGTAAGTTTCACACATTTATAGAGAAACTTAACATTACGTCCTTACATTTTCGGAGGAACTGAATGTTACAACTTGGCCTGCAACTTTCATGCCTATTGTTATCAATTCGTCTAAAAGTGTTTGGATACTTATATTTGCAAATTTAGATTGACAAATTGAATTGATCAATTAACTTGCACATTTAATTCTCATGTTTAGGCAATATGTTAAAAAAGAGACTTAATTCCTTAGTTCCTAGACACTAAAGGAAGTATTTAATTTGAAGAGTAATTAACAACTACAGCTAGATAAAGCAATAAATGAAAATAAAGTCATGAATGCGATAAAGAAAGTTATAAATATAATAATAAATTCTAAAATTTCAAGGCATTGATACAAAAGATAAAATTAAAAGGTTTGTATTTAATTGATTAGATATGCATAATAACAATGTATAATGAGTATTTATATCATAAGTCTAAAACTAATGACTAACCCTACTATAATTGTTTGCTACTTCTTTCTAATTTTTTGACTCATGTTTACAATCATATAAGATCATGGCCAACAATCTAAATAATGATATATGCCACATTGACCTTTTCTTTTGTGAGAATTACAATAATATTTTTACTTGTTAACTAATTACTTCATTAGTTAATCATGTCACTTATATCCTTAAAAGGGAAGAAAATAAATTTTCAAGTATATTTTATACTCTTTTGACTTAGTCAACTTACAAATGTCCCTTACTTCCAAATAATCTAATTAACTTAAAAATATTTTGTAGGCTCAATCCCTGCTTTATAAGAAAGTAGTTAAATAGTTGAAAATGGAGCACAAATATTCACATATTCCCTTATATTTTAGTTACATGTTATTGGGCTATTTTTTAAAAATATTTTAGGAAGTTAACTAAATTCAACTCATTTTTGTTTCAAAAGCCTAATTTAACCTCAAGCCCAATTTAGCTCTCGTATTAGCAAATATAACACAATCCAACTAAAATTCTCCAATAGTTTAACCCAAATCATAGGTCTAAAAATTAGTTCAACCCATCTATTTTTTGATGCAAATATATACTCTTAATTTTTCTTTGAAATTAACAATGTCAATTTTGAAGAAAGATAAATACAGAATGTAGAATTTACTCAAATGGTGAATCCTATTTAAATGTGTGAGACTTGCCTAAATAATAAATTTTACATATTCTATGTTTATTTCTATCTAAAACTAATACAATTAGTTTTTAAAAAAAATTTAGAAAATTTATTTATGTCCAAAAGCTTAATGGCCTTAAAGTGTAGCCTACCATATACTTTGATTGAAAATTCGACCACTTATTTATTAAAATTTTGAAACTAATTAAATTCTTGTATATAGTTTTTATTATAATATTTGACAACATATACTATGTTTTTTTTTAATGATCCGCTAAAATGGTTGTGATAAGGAAGTATAAATTGGTCATTCAAAGTCCCAGTGTTGTTTATGACGGTAAGGATATTGTTCTAAATATAATCTTCAAGTAAAAGCAGAATTTTGTATATGCTACAAAGTGTAAATTAAACGGGAGAAAAATGTTGTTGGTGTCTTTTATATTAATATTGCCTATATCCCTACAATCCATGAGTGATAGCAATCTGTACAGACAATTTACAGGCATAATCAGTGGACTAGACTCCTAGGGTACTAAAAAAATTAAAACTACTTTTATTTATATTTTGTTCGCTTGAAACCTTGAGGCCCCTAGATTTTTTTCTTTTTCTTTTTCTCTAGAACAAACAATTTCCCTAACAGGAAAATTAAATCACCCAAAGGTTCCTTTCAACGAAGATGTTATATCTTTAGGAGTAATTTAGATTCTTTCAATTTCTTTATAAAATTGATAGCACTAAATTTAAAGAGAAATAGACATATAATGTGTACAATTAATAATAAGTTCTATTTAAATGTGTGTGATTTATTTAAATAATAAATTTACATATTCTATGTTTATCCCCCTCTAAAATTAATACTATTAACTTTATAAAAAAATTAAGAAAATCCATTTTCCTTTCCTAGCAGAGTTTCAAATCCCATACAGGAGAATTAAATGTTTGCATAAATGTGTACAAATAAAAACTCAAAAAACTCTTAACCACCCCCTACTTTACGTGGTTTCTTTGGTTATAAAAGACACTTATGTTCTTTAGTGTGTCAAATTGATTAAACATGCATGGCATGAGGACTCACTCTCCAAGAGTAGGGCTTTAAGTCCCACATTAAAGAATTAAATGTGTGCCGAAGTGGATGCAAGTAGACATTAAAAAGCACTCTCACTGTCATTAGATGATTTTATCAAATTCCTTTGGATTGAAAAAATGAGACCATTATGGCTGCATGAGAATGATTGGGTGAAAAAAAACTATGATGTTGCTAGCAGTGATAACCCAACTTAGCTAGTTATAGTGACATTTTTTAGGGATTTCTAGGATCTTTGGATGGATAATTTCTTGAGAAATATTATTTGGTGTTCTTCCATGTAAGAAGAGGCTCGGGATACTCTTACTAGGTTTGGTTTGGCTTGAAAACTGAACTATCATAAAGTTCATCTTGATCCTGATTCTAACAATTTTGTTGTGGCCTTAAATAGTCATAATCCTCATGCCATGTCTCCAAATCATTAATATAGATGATCAAAGGTTTGATAGATTAGCATTGGTTTATTTAATGGCTCATTTGGTATATAGGAAGTTAAATATAAAAAAAAGAAAAAATAATTTTATTATTTTTATTTTTTATGATTGAGTAATAATCAATAAATATTATTAAAAATGATAGAGTAATTATTACAATAGTAAAATAGGTGTAACCAAAAAAAAATTCCTTCTCTTTCATTTTCCCATGTCATTCCAAACAGGCCTTTGAAGTCTCTCATATGTTTGGTGAAGCGAATATATGTGTTGACCTATTAGCCAACCATAATTTGAAGCTTCTTTTGGGTTACATGTTTGGTTAGGATTCTATTGTGAACATGGTATTTTATCTGGGCATACTCCAAAAATAATAATAAAATTAAACTAATAAAAAAAATCAATAGGTCTTTTTAGCTTAATAAGCTCAAAAAAATCAAAGGAGAAAGAACTCAAAAATAAAATAAAAAAAATTAATTAAAAGCCCATTAATCCAAAGTAAAAACAAAAAGAAAAATCAAAGAGGGAGTAACAAAAATCCAAAACAAATGGAATTAAAAAAAATCAAAAAGAGACTAGAAAAAGAAAGGAAAAATGATTTAAAAAGAAAAAAAATAAAATCCCACAAAGAAAAAGAAGAAAAAAAAAAGGCTAAAAGCAAATAAAAAAATACCAAAAATTCATCAAAAAGGACTACAAAAAAAATATCAAAATAATATATATTTTAAAAAAAGATTAAGATTCTGAAACCTAATCCAAGAGAGCCCAAATCAAAACAAAAAAAAATAAAATAAAAAAAGAAGAGGCCCAAGAAAAAAATAAATAAATAATCCAAAATCAGCTCAAAATAGATAAAAATGAAAAGAAGAAGCCCCAAAGAACGGAGCCCATGCAAGGAAATGGCTGAACTAAAATGGAGGTCCATTTTGGAAGAACCAAGTAAGGAAAATGGAAGCCCATTTCGCTCAATCCACTAATCCCGGACTCTCTACCTCACTAACCCGAATGAGAAACTTGAAATGAAATGAATTGAAAGGAAACAAAAAACCTAGACAGCTGGTCCCCCCCTCTCTGCTCTGCCCCTCTCCCGCAGACATTTCCGGATGCGAATTGGTGAAGTGGTACGGGAGGTGAGTGCTGGTACTGCAAATTGGTGGAGCAGAGAAGCATGACGAATCTGTACGAGGAGCAAATGGCGAGATGCGTGAGCAAAGGTGAGACTCACTCTCGGACCCATTATAAATAGAGGAAGGTTGAGGGGAAAGGGGGGTTTTGGAGGTTGAATTTTGGATCAGAGAGGGTAGAAAGGGGGATCTTCTTTTTCGGATTAAGAAAAAAAAAATGAATAGAGTCTCTGGTGTCTAGGTTGGGGAGTGAGAGTTTTCTTGAGGGTTTGAAAGACAGAAGGGGAGAGCGAGAGAGGAAGCAGGAGATCGAGGGAGAAAAGGAGATTCGAGGAAGGAGAGCGAAAAAGGTCTGGGATTGAAGACCGAAGGAGGGGATAAGAGGATCGAGGGAGAAGGAGAGAAAAATCGAAAGGAGGCGTTCTCTGGGTGTCTTGGCTCTGTGGAAAGGAATTTAGGAAGAGACCCTCTAATCATTGGCTTTAGGGAAAGGAAGAACGATTCTCAGTAGTTTAGAATTAGTTGAAGGCTTCTATATTGGATCTGAAGAAGAAAGTCTCGCAGGGTATGGCATTTATTCGTTTTCTTTTTATTTGTATCTATTGAGATGAATAAATCATGAATCTATTTCCATGGCTCGACTATGAGATTTCAATCATTGCTTCAATGGTGCTGTTACTTCGAGTCTATTCTTGAGCGATAGATCATTTTCTCTGAAAAGTTCATTCCTTAGTTAGTTTGTAAGTTTGCTTCGAGAGAGTTTTACTTGGAACATTGTACCCATAGGTAATTCTGGTTGTGTGCATTTTTTGTGATCCTATATTCTATACGTTCCTTAAAACAAGCACAACATGTTTTGACAGAATGCTTGAATGAAGTCCAGTAGATTTGTTTAAACATTTGATGGTAGAACCTCTAATACGGGATGTAAAGGTTTCCTTGATTCTTTTAACTCTGATTGTCTACCTGCACCAGTTGATCATTTACGTTCATTAAGCTTCATATCTAGAACCTTGTTAGTTTCATTTAATTTTGAAATTTTGATGCCATAGAACTCTAAAAGGAAAGTCGTAGGAAGGAAATCATGGAGTTTTCGATAGCTAAATTGTTCTATAAATGCTTTTATAACATTCCCTCGTTACAATATTATGATCTTTGTTGGGTTGTTGTGATGATGGTGCCTGTTGCCATTCAAATACACTGGGGATAACATCTGAGGAACCTAGTTTGTAACTGTGTGAGCTGAGCATTTGATTTAGTCTAGAATCGAGACACAAGCGTAGAAGTAGAGTGGTGAATGGAAAATTATGACAGGTAAAAGCCTATGGGGAACTACTGTATGCGATTGAATTTATGTTGTATAATCCCTCCATTCTCATGTAAATGCATTCAAATACAATCGTATAGGAATACACCAAGCACGCACAAATCTTATAAGCATTTTTACTTTATTTATTTTCACATTTTATCGTGGTTTCTCTTTACCTTATCTTGCATCGTTTTAAATGGTCGTGTGGGTTTTTTTTATCCCCTCAGACCCGTACGAAATTATCTAAGGAATATGTGAGGCAATAAATCCCCTTGGTATCCAATGGGTCTTAAATTTACGTTCTAATAGTTTTTGGGCTTCAACAACCCTTTCAATTAATTCTGTTTTCAAAGATTTCAAAAGAAAAAGAAGGAAAAAAGGAGAAAATCCTTTTGATACCACCAAAAATCATGAAAGTCAAAGAATAAAGCAAGACAAAATATATAAAACCTAGAAGGAAAAGCAAAAAAAAAAAAAAAAAGGAAGAAGAATGAGAAGAAACAAAAGGGGAAAAGAGTAAAGATGTGAAATTAATTTATCTTTCACAAATTAAAACTTATCAACTAATTGTGAGGTGGTTTTATTTACGAAAGTCAAAATTATTTTTTACTATCTATTTTTTTTTCACCAAAAAAATCAAGCATCAATTATTAAAAAAATAAAAATAGAAACAAAAGTCAAAATAAGAGGAAATAAAAAATAAAAAATGTCAAAAAAATTTGAATTAAATTAAATAAAGATTTGAAAAAAGAAGAAAAAGAAAAATCCTTTTTAATGTCATCACAAAATGAAACAATTAAGAAAAAACATGAAAAAAAACAATAAATTAAAAAAAAAAAAGAAGAAAAATGAACACTAAAAAATGGAATATCAAAAGAAAAGAAAGAAAAAAATCAAATACAAGAAAAGTAAAGAAGTAAAATTAATTTTACTTTTAGCAAGTTAAAACGCATCAACGTCACCAAAAAAATCAAGCATCAATTATTAAAAAATAAAAATAAAAACAAAATTCAAAATAATAGGAAATAAAAAATAAAAAATAAAAAATGTCAAAAAATTTTGAATTAAATTAAATAAAGATTTGAAAAAAGAAGAAAAAGAAAAATCCTTTTTAATGTCATCACAAAATGAAACAATTAAGAAAAAACATGAAAAAAAACAATAAATTAAAAAAAAAAAAAGAAGAAAAATGAAAACTAAAAAATGGAATATTAAAAGAAAAGAAAGAAAAAAATCAAATGCAAGAAAAGTAAAGAAGTAAAATTAATGTTACTTTTAACAAGTTAAAATGTATCAACCAATTCTAATCTCGTTTTATTTGCCAAAAGAAAAAGTGATTTTTATTTTCTTTATCTTTTCACTCAAACAAATAATAATAAAAGCTTGGTCATTTAAAAATTAGAAAATATAAAAAAAATAAAAGAAAACAAAAAACAAAAAAAATAAAAAAAATAAAAGAAAACAAAAACAAAAAAATAAAAAAATAAAAGAAAAGGGTTAAAAATAATAATAATAATAAAAACAATAACAACACCAAGAACAAGAACAAGAACGAAAAAGTAAAAGATAAAAACAAAACAAAATAAAACAAAAACCAAAAACCCAAAATACAAACAAACACAGTCATTCGAATTACGTGGATGTCACACCCGAAAATACGACCACGTGGCACCAAATCGAAATCGAAATTAAAATGAAAGTAGAAAACAGTAGAGTTGCCACCAAAGTTTTATTTTGAAAAGGTAAAATTAAAAAAAAAAAACCTTTTTAATTTGGAATATAAAAAAAAGTGGTCTGCGAACCAGAAAATAGATTCGGGAGTCGGTTGTGAGTGGGGAAGGTGTTAGGCACCTCACAACACCCATTACTAAGAACGGTTACCCTAAGTTAGTTGTGCAAAATCACCATGGCCTTTAATTTATTTCGATTCTCCTTAACAAATTATATGCAAAGTAAGGAAGATGAATGAAAGAAATGAAATTAAAAAAGGAAGAAAGAAATTGAAGAAACGAAATTAGAAAACAAAATAAAATAAAAGGAATTAAGAAAATGAAAATTGAACAGAAAATTTTATTTACAAGGGTGGACTTGACCTAGGATGAAAGCCTAGGGCTTATGTACCCTCTGAAGGGGATCAAAGTCCACATAGTTCGAGGAGAATGTGTTTAGTGTTTGTTTTTTTGTTTTTTTATTTTTTTTATTGTTTTGTTATTTTTTTTGTTTGATTTTTTTATTTTCGATTTTTTGATTTTTTTAGAGAGAGAAAGAGTAAAAAAAATCATTTAAATTCTTGCAAACAAAACAAATTTGAGGTTGGTTGAGGTGTTTTTAATTTGCAAAAGGCAGAACTGATTTTACTCTTTCCTCTTCTCTTTTTATTTTTGTTTTTTTTTGTTTTCTTTAGGTTTTGTAATTTTTGTGTTTTTTTTTTTGTTTAGGTTTTGCGATTTTTTTTGCTTTCTTTTCATGGTGAAGAAAGAAAGATAATAAAAATAATTTTTTATCTTTGGCAAACAAAACGAGGTTAGCATTAGTTGAAAGGTTTTAATCTGCCGAAGATAAAACTATTCTCATTTCTTTGTCCCTTTCCCCATTTTTTTCCATTATTATTCTTTTTTTTTTGTTGTGAGAAGAAAAAGAGTGTGAAAATTATTTAGGCTTGCATAATCAAAAATGATTTCAAAATTGCCTTATGTGTTTTAACTTATGAAAACCAAATTAACCTCATTTCTCTACTCATTTTCCCATTTTTAATATGTTTTAATCATATATTTTTTTTGTTTTTATATTTGTTTTTTTTTGTTTTAAAAGATTTAAACTTAACTCATAAATAGAAATTTGATTTTCTTTTTTTTTTTTGAAATTCTTTTGAAAACAAAATTATGCGTAGACTATCAAAACCTAAGACTTATTAGGATACAAATTTAATATCTAATAAGATAATAAGAAAGTTTATTACCTCACATGATCCTTAGACTTCTTATGTGACAGAGGGGATATAAAATCCCACATGGTCATTCTAACGTGAAAATTGACGGGATAAATAAAAAAGAATAAGGCGAATATTTACAAACCAAAATAGTAATTTGCAAGTGTGTGCTACGTGTTCAATTAGATTCACTACATCACTTTTTAGCATGTTTACAATAGTAAGAGGAGAAATTATACAATCATGACTTAGTCGCCTCTTATCATCTGGGTTGGATTGATGGTGAACTCTGTATGTTCTGCCAAGCTTTATGTGGCTCTACCTTCTCATTCCTCTTATTGAACTGATGAGAGACTTCCCTAAGTGAGTCATGATCCATATATTGCTCCACCCTGTTGAATCCTAAGAATGAAAATAGACTTCCAAAACAAAAGCCAGTGATGTTTTCTCCCTGGTTTCTTCCTCAGCCTTTGAACAACCTCTAATAAGCCTCTTTAGTCCAGTTCCTCCTCCCCGGTGAAGCTCAATGCAAAAGGAACAAAAGCGAAACAATTAGTCACAGCTCTAAAATATGATTTTGTGAGGAAATCATTTCAAGTGAAGTTCCACCATGTCCCAATTCACAAAAGAATCACTGGAACAATTGACTCTATATACCAAACTCATTAGGTATCATGAACCCAAGAAACAATTGGCATTGTTTATGTGGAAGCTTAAACTGATTTCAAATGCAGAATAACAACATATTAATAGCTACTTGATCATTTCATTCTTGACAACGAAAATGGAATCAAAGGTGACATAGGTTATATACATATATATATATACATAAAATAACACTATATGATCAACATCATTTCTGCATCACGAAATACAAGCGAAACTCAAGACATTTTTGAACAGCTCCTTATTACGCAATGCATGACCAAAGTAAAGGAACAAACCATTATAACTTAACATTGCCCCACTGCGCAACAAAGAACATTAATATGCCCAGGAAAATTATCAGACAATTTATAATAACATGAGACAACTGAGCAGAGTCAAGCTTATTCACAGAAACTTTGCACCAGGGCTCAAACACGAAGAACAGCTCTTTACTAATCACAGGACAGAAACCGAATATACAATTATATACTAAGAAACAGGCCAAGTTCTATATCAAGCTTTTCATAGGACTAAACAAAACTATCATGTCAGATTAGAAACCATCAATATGCAGCTATTCCAAACACATACAATATTGTACAAGATTATCTATCCTTCTCAAACTTTCTAGCAAACAATCCACAATCACCACGGAATAAGCTTCCCATTGATCTAGGGTTCAAATTAGATTATTTATGAAACTCAAAAGAAAACGAAAAGGGACATTACCAAGAAAGCGTGCCTTCCCTTCATCCTTCTATCTTGGTTCTCTTGGTCTTTCCTTGCTCAGTTTTTTCCACAGTGTCTTCCCCTTCCTTACTCTCTATTTCTCCCTCTTTCCTCTAGGCCAGAATCCTTCTTGAGTCTCCTCGATCGGAATCCCCAAATCCAAAGACCTCCCCTTCAAGCTTTCTCCCTTCGATCTCGCCCTCTCTCTGTCTTCGATTTTTTTCGGATCGATCTCCTCCATTTTTCGTCAGATCCTCTCCTCCATTTTTCTTCTCCTCCTCCGCTTCCTTCCTGCTCTCCCATCTCGACCTCGTTCGAATCCCCCCTTTATTCTCGATGCCTTCCTTTCCTCCTGATCCTTCGATTCCTTCGTGCTCTCCAATCTCGACCCAGTCGCCCTCGTGCTCTTCCTCTCTGTATTCCTCTCTTTTTTTTTCTCTCAATCTCTCCTTCTCATTTTCTCGCTGCCTCTTTCGCTCACGCTCTCTATTCCCTCTTCTCCCAAATCAGAAGCCCTCTCCTCCGCTCTCACTCTCTGCTTCTGTTCGCTTCTCTCACTCGCGCTCTTCCCGTCGCTACCTTCGTTCGAATCCCGCCTTAGAAACTCTCCCTCTCCCTCTCTATCTCTCGCACTCCATCTCCATCTCTCGCTCTCCCCCCGTCGCTGCCTCCGTTCGAATCCCCCTTTTGAAACTTTCCCTCTCCCTTCTTAATCTTCCTTCTCTGTGACTCTTTGCGCCCTGTCTCTCTGCCTTTCCTTTTTCGTGTTTTTTCTGTGTCTCCCTGCCTCTCTGCTTCTTCTGGCCCAAGGCAGACGCCCGAAAGTGGGTCAAAACGAGGTCTTAGTCAAAACGCAGGGTTACCTGCGTTTTGGCCCTTGTACACTTCTTTTTTTTTATTTTGATTTTTTTTTACCTTGGCGTTAATGGACCGGATTTAGGAGAATTGGGTTGCAGGTCCTTTTTAATTTGGGCTAGGGTTTAGTGACATGGGCCTACGCTAAGGAAGAAGATTTGGGCTTCGGATTGGGCCTATTTTTGTTTCCTTTTATCTGAGAAGTCCTGTTGTGCTTGAGTTTCTAAAATCGAGCTGATATGCCTGCACACAAATTGTAATCCGAGAGTTTTGCATTTTTTTTTTTGGAAATAAATTCCTTTTTTTTTCTTTTCTTTTTAATTTTTGTTTTGATTTTTTTCAATTTTTTTGTTTTGTTTTCTAAAGCTTTTAATTTAAATTTTTTATTTTTTATTATTTTCGCCTAAGTTTCATTTTTTCTTTTCGTCATCATTTTTTTTGGTTTTGGGTTTTTTCTTTTCTTCTTTTTTATGTGTTCACAGTGGATTTTGATCTCTTTCAGAGGGTATGTAGGCTTTAAGTTTTTTATCTTAGGTCAAGTCTGTCTTTGTAAATAAACATTTTTTTCAATTTTTATTTCTTTAATTTCGTTTCTTTTATTTTACTTTTAATCTTATTTCTTTAATTTCTTAATTTTATTTTCTTTAATTTAGTTATTTCTTATTTTGCATGTGATTTGTTAAAGAGAATTAAAATAGTGTCAAGGTTATTTTATTTTTGCACAACTGACTTAGGGTAACTGTTTTTAGTAACGGGTATAGTGGGGTGCCTAACACCTTCCTTGCTCACAATCGACTCTTGAATCCAAATTGTTTTGTAGACTGTCTTATTTAAATAAAAAAAACTTTTTTAAAATTTTTCCTTTTCAAAAAATAAAATTTTGATAGCGACTTCTGAACCTATTATTTCATTTTAATTTTGATTTTGATTTTTGATTTCATTAAAAATCAAAATTTTCTTTGTATTTGATAAAAGTGTCACACGGTCGCATTTTTGAATATGACATCTATTATTTTCTTTCTTCATTTGATGTTTTTCTAATTGGATAAGGGCTTATGTACCCTGTGATGCTCTATAATCTTTCTTTTCATTTTGCTTTGTCTGAGCTTGCATTCCCTTCTTGTTACCGCAAAAAAAAAAAAAAAAATATATATATATATATATATATATATAATTATTTTTGATAAAAATAATAGCATATAATATTATGGTGGGCTTTTAATGGAATTATTATAGATAAGTCTCCAAAAGGGGGATGGGAACCAGAACTATTGCCTTGTTGCTTTTTTTGGGACTTCATGTCCTTATTTTAAAAATAGAATGTCTTGAGAGTCAGTTATTGAAATAATTCAATACGTGAAGCCAACAAAATTATAAGATATGTAATTAACTTACATAAAAAAAATGTAACTATTAACTTTATAAATAATAATATCATTTCAGTTGAGTGTCCCACCTTGGGTTGGTGAGACAGAGAGAGCGACACTGTAATTGAACCATCCGATCCTTTCATGCGAGGAGTTACGAAAGCATTATGCCAAGGGGGGACAAAAGTATAGAGTGCATGTGAATCACATACTCTATGAAATTTATTATTTAAGTGATGAAAAAAAAGTATGACTTTTATATTTTTATTATTAACTCTAATGTAACATAATAAGTTTATAAATTTTATAAATTTGTATAATTTTTATACATAAATATTATATAATTAGATTTTATTAAAAAATTATATGTATTATGTTTTTATTAAAAATTTTAATAATAAAAATATACACAACTAGTCATAAGTTTAGTTCTTACTGAAAACTATCACTTACATATATTTATGTCCTTTTTATGTTTTTTGGGACATTATCATTTGAACTTGTAATACGAGATGATCAAAATCCGCATTTGGTGGTAAAAAAAAAAAAAAATCCGCATTTGAAATCTATTCTCACTTTCTCGCTCCCCTTGGTCCCACTATATCCCTTGGCCTTAAGTCACACAGTCACACTCCACCAACCCATTTTATTTTGGAAATAAATTTAGTTCTTTGTTTTCGTATTTATTATCAACTTTTTAATAAAATATAATATATAAAAATACTTTTAAAAAAATTAATTATATAATATTAAGTTATAAAAATATTTATTTATTTATTATTTATAGGAAACTTGATAGTGAACAAATTTTGTCCTTTTATTTACCTAATTTTTTATAAATAAATATAAAGTTTGGTCTTTAAATTTTAAAACCTTTATAATTCAATCTTTAAATAATATATGTTCACATTATTTGGTCCTTGAAACAAACATACAATGAAATTTTAATAAGTTTTAAACTCATTATTTATCATTTCTTAAAGCATGTATTAAAGAATAACAAATTAAGAATTTTAAAAACTAGATTATGTCTAAAACTTAAATAATTAAAATATATATTTACTTAAGAAACTGAATCATATATTAAGGATCACGAATATTTCACAACAAACAAAAACAGTAATGGTCTATTGTTTATGTCGTAGTGTGTAGCAAATTTATGCATAATATCTACCTAGTGTAATATTTGCCCAAACGAGAGAGAGAGAGAGAAGGGAAAAAAAGAAAAAAAACCTTTTACATACCACAACTACCAAAAACCCAGCATCCTTGGTAGTAGGTGGAGGTCTGGTTCCTAAAGAATCGTTTACTATATCTGTTTCCGTCTTCGTTCAGAGTTGGTTGGTAAACCCTTTAGCAGACTCAATCCAACAACCACCCCTTCCCCCAACCCAGAAATTGGTTCTAACGGACCATTCCTTATAGAATACAGACAGAGAGAGAAATAGAGCAGGAAGAGATTGAGGTCGAGATTGGGCGCAAAAAACATTTCAGCCTCTGAAATGGCTCAAGTTAGTAGAATCCATAATGTAGCTCAAAGCACTCAAATTCTCCATAATGCTTCCAATTCCCACAAACCCAGATCTTCTAATTCGATTTTATTGAGGTCTAAGCTCTGGGGCTCCTCAAAATCTTGGAGGAGCTTAAAGCATAGTAACGGATGCGCGATGGGAAATTGCGAGGTGGGCGTGCGTAAAGCGGGTAGGTTTACGGTTTCTGCCTCAGTTGCCGCAGCAACCGCGCCGGAGATTGTGTTGCAACCCATTAAAGAAATCTCCGGTACCATTACGTTGCCTGGGTCAAAGTCTCTGTCCAATCGAATTCTGCTTCTTGCTGCTCTCTCAGAGGTGATTCTTTGATTTTAGTTCTGTGTTTTTGGACTTGGAGTCTAATATATATATATTTGTATTGTTGATTTTGAGTTTCAATTCAATTTTACTGTATTTATGAGCAATAAGGCCTTTTCTTCCATACGAAATGGATAAAATGGGTTACAATGAGAAAGATGGATAGCACTGTGCTTCTGTGCCTAATTAGCTTACTTGTTACAGTTTCGTGAGTCTAATTTTTACGATCTTAGTTCAGCAAGTGTATAAGATCAAAGAAATTGAAAATTGCATCCTCATTTTGTATACAATTCTTGCACGTTCAGGATTATTAATCTGGTCATGATTCATAGGCGACATATAACATTTGATATGTATGAGATATATTCTTATATTAATATGAGACTCTCAAGACAAATAGGCAGTGTCATAGATCGCATCACGGATGAAACAAGTTTGTAAAGTGGAGCAGGTTTATATATATATATATATATATATATTCATTGAACACACTAGTCCTCTATTTTTAACGCTGGTTCAAATCCAAATTTAAATCCTTGGCAGGTTATTTCTAGTATTGTAGTTTCTAGTGTGTTCACCCAGAAGACCATGTATTAATTTGAACCCCTGTAAGATCAGAGTATAGAGCAAACCCTTTACTGAAACTTTCAGTGCTTATTTCTGGTGCAAATTCTTGCATCTTTTCATAATATGAGAGTGATTATGGGAAAGCGTAGCTGAGAACTTCCGTTTCTTCACCTAAACCAGAAAAGGCAGAGGTTTTATCTGATAGTACTGCTTTTAGTCCTCTGGCTAAAACACTGCCAACGCAAAATAGAGGAGAATTGAAGTAACACTAATAGTCTTCTTTGAGGTCCAATTTTTACCAGTTCCAAGTAGAGTAGAGAGAAACATCACAATGTGGGATGGCACAATGTCTTTGCCGATAAACTGATACAGCTCCACACACTCTGGGTTCTTCTACCATTTCTCCTAATTAGATGTGTAACATGAAGTGATTGAGACATATCCAATAGGTGCTTCAAACCAGACATAGAAAACCTTTTCACTGTATTTCTCATGCAGAATTGGAACTCTCTGCGTCAGATCCCTGGTAAAACATCTTGTTTGCAATCCATCTCCCCACATCTCAAACCTTTCTGTGGAAGTGAGGGCCTTTAGGCAGAAAACTGTAGGAGCCTTCTCCCTTCCCCCTCTTCATGTCCCAAAAGGATCATAAATGTTATGGAACCTAGCAACGCAGCACTCAATTCCAAAATTCTTGTTATAATGTTTGCATCACTCCTCTGCTGGACGCTTCTCTAGCCCATATGCATCTTGTGGCTCAGCAGGGCAGGCATCAGACTCCTTCAAGTTTACATTAGTTTCCAAGTGTTTAAATTCAGGGTAGATACAAGCACTTGAGGCATAGAAAAACCATGTGACCCTGTTAATCTTGGTAGCCTCAAGCATGTTGAAGCTAATAATAGAGTGATTGGACAGGATAAAGCCCCATCCCACCCATATCAGCAGCAAGGTTGAAAACATGGTCAACGCCCTTAGTAACCTTTAGACAATTATCCATGATCCTGGGATCAAGCAGATGGAATTCATTGTGAAACATATCATTGGGCATGTGTTCATTTTTCTTCCAATCAGAAGAAATAATGCAACGATCCTTAGTCTTCAAGCACCATGCTATGTGGGAGGCAATAAAACCACCAGTCAAATTACCAGTAGGCATCCTTGCCAAAGCTACCAGACCACCTGCTGTGCCCATGCATTTAGCTGCAATGCTACTTCCCACAGTAGCAGAAAAATTAGGTGCAATGTACCCCGTTATACTCTGAACAAAATCAAGAACCTTTTTCTTTGCTGCAATAAGGGCATGTTTAATTGATAACAACAAATTTAGGCCACCAAGCTTAGCTATGAATAAGCGAGATTCATAGCCAGGAGTTATAACCAGTTCATGTATCTGTTTACCAAGCTCCAAAACAGCTAAATTAGCATGAGCACCAACTACACTTGAAAGAACCAATGGATCTACTATATCAATTCCATCTTTTCTCATTTCAACAAAGAAGTATAAGCTATCAACTCTATTCTCACTCTCTATCAATCCAAAAATTAAAGCTGTCCAAGAAAACAGTTCTTATGCGGTATTCTATGCGGTACTATATATTCAACAGTGTTAAGTGACACATACCCCCTTCAAAATATCCTATCCTACAGCATATTCTTTTAGCATAGTCCTAACACTACGAAAGATCCTTGCAGATATAGTTTTGGGTCAGAGGAAACATTAATTCTCACACAAATAAGGACACTGCAATATATGTAGTTCTTAGATGCAATTTGTAGTGTCCGATCTGATCTGATATGTTTCGCATACACATTGGATAGAATATGACTCCGACTTTGATGTATATGTGCTTCATAGGGTCGAACAATGATATTTTCTTTTTTCATCAATATTTGTCTTTTGTAGACTGTAGTAGCTTCAGCTGGTAAAGTCTCTTGGTATCACTCTAAGTACTTGGATTGAATTCAATCCCTCCAACTTCAGCATTAGGAGTTGATGAAATGGAGGGAGCTGGGTCTAATTGTTCAGCATTAATGGACATGGCAATCTTAGTTGCGCTATTTTTATGGCAAATTGATACATGTTTAGTCATGCAACAGATGCATTGTTAAGTTCAATTATGAAGTATTTGTTTTCTTTTTGTTTAGGGAACAACTGTTGTAGACAACCTGTTAGATAGTGAGGATATTCATTATATGATTGGTGCATTAAGAACCCTTGGGCTACATGTGGAAGATAACAAGAAAATCAAACAAGCAGTTGTTGAAGGTTGTGGTGGAAAGTTTCCCATTAGCAGAGAATCAAAAGATGAAGTCAAATTATTCCTTGGAAATGCTGGTACAGCAATGCGCCCTTTGACAGCAGCTGTGGTTGCTGCAGGTGGAAACTCAAGGTCTGTCATATATTATTCATACACTTTGAAATTACTCCTGTTAAATCATATTTTGAAAATTTTCCATGCACTTGGGAATAATTAAAATTTTCAATCTTTTATCCACTGATATTAATTTAATCAAGAAAGCATCTTTTTTTTTTATACATATGATGTAACTATTGCAACAGACTCTTCTTTTATTTATTTACTTATTTTTTGTGATCTAAATATCTTAGCTAGAGTAGTCAGCCTTTATTTTTTAAGCTATTTTTTTTATTATATATAGCAAATTAATTAGCCTTCAACTTCTAGCATGTAAATATACTCTCTGAGAGGACTGAAACAGAGGGTTTCTCAATTCTTCTTTGATCTACCTTGCTACTTTTGTCTGCCGGGATTCTATCTGCTATCACATTTGCTGGTCTGACTCAATGAGTTGACTTATAGAAGGTTCAATTTTTTTTAGCTACGTACTTGATGGGGTGCCCCGAATGAGAGAGAGGCCAATTGGAGATTTGGTGGCTGGTCTTAAGCAGCTTGGTGCAGATGTTGATTGCTTTCTGGGCACAAACTGTCCACCTGTTCGTGTGATTGGGAAGGGAGGACTTCCTGGGGGAAAGGTCAGGCATGCATTATCTGAGTAGGGGCTGTATCTGTGTCACATACTATATTATATCTTTGCTTCGTATTTTATATAATAGTATATACTATCACCCGAGTTATTCTCTGTTATTCTTGGTATGGTTCTTCAGATTCTCTACCAGTGTTTCATGATTTTTAGAGTAAGGATTGTGATCTTCACATACTTGCCTGGTACTAAACTTAGAAGAACTTTAAATTTGTTTTGGCCTATAAAATTCCACAATTATTACTGCAAAAATCCGATAGGTTTGTTTTGTTTCTTTTAGAAATATTATTAGCAGATACTAATTGAACAAGTAAGACAAGGATATGACAGGAGTTTAGATTGTAAGGTATTTAGTTTTATTTTAATTTCTTTTTCACAAGACGTTCTCATTCTTGCTTATGGATGGATACTTGGCCGATTCTCCCTTTTTTCATTTTTCTTCTTTCTCCTTTTTCTGGGAGGTAGGAGAGACTACAAAATGCATAAGTATTAAAAGAAGGAATGGATATCTGTTCAAAATTATGAGGGTATAGAAACACTTCTTTTCCAGTTTATCAATTTCAAATGATTATCCTTGTATAGAAATCACTTTATGGCAACAAGAAAGTTGTATATGTATTAATCTACAACTATAGAATTGAAAACCTCCCCTCCTTATTCAACTTAAAGTATGTTTCAATGAGTGTTCTTTAAATTATTTTGAATATTGTTTTCACTTGCAGGTGAAGCTGTCTGGATCAATTAGCAGCCAGTACTTGACTGCTTTGCTCATGGCAGCTCCTTTGGCTCTTGGTGATGTGGAAATTGAAATTATTGATAAACTGATATCTGTTCCATATGTTGAAATGACTATAAAATTGATGGAGCGCTTTGGAGTTTCGGTGGAACACAATGGTAGCTGGGATAGGTTCTTGATCCGAGGAGGTCAAAAATACAAGTAGGTTTCTTTGAATTAGAGTTATATTGCTTTGTGGCATCTAGTTGAAATGAAATTGACAATTTTGTTTTCCTAATCAGGTCTCCTGGAAATGCTTTTGTTGAAGGTGATGCCTCTAGTGCCAGTTACTTCCTTGCAGGTGCAGCAGTGACTGGTGGGACTATCACTGTTAAGGGCTGTGGGACAAGCAGTTTACAGGTATTTATGCTTGGAATATTTATTGTAATATTTTATTTTCCAGCCAGCCTATTGGTTATGTCTTCTGTTTAAATACTAACATAACTAAGCTTCCCTTTTTTCCCTCCTGCTTTTATTTATAAAACCTCATGGATGTTGCCTTTCAATACTTCAGTAGATTCCTTTATGATTTTGATCTTCATTAAAATATTCCCAATCTCTTTTAGAATCATTGTTATTGTGTGAACTTCTAAACCATCCCTGGCTCTTTCTTTTCAGATGTGTATATATATATATCTTCTATGGCTATTTTACGTCATTTATTCTTCCTTATTGCTTAACATACATTGTTCATTAAGTATACAATTTACCACATCAGACAAGGATATTGTTGGGGTTCAAGACATTGAAAAACATAAATGAACTTACCTGTGGAGCTTATACTTTGTTACATTGATTTTTAACTTATATAATCTGTTTTCTTTTTATGGTTTGATTTCCTGTCTTTAGTAGGATATCTTATCCTCCTTTCTTGTATCTTTCCCTGTTTCTAATAAAGTTTCTACTCCCCCCCCCCCCCCCCCCCCCCCGGGAACAAAAAAAAAAAGAAGGGTCAAAGAGAATTTGAGTGTATTGAGAGGTTGTTCCCCTCACCCTTATCACTCAAGTGGCATAAATATCTCTTTCTCCGAACAATAAGAGTTGTTGACAATAATGTTTCAAACACTGACATCAATACATCATGACTAAAGACCACGCTTATTTTGGCAATTGGGTTATTGTTTGATGATGAGGATGTTGATTCAATTTATGAAGCTGATCAAGGCTTTACTTGAGAGTTCAGACAACAGACTGAATTGGATCTTAAGGTGATTCTTAACTGATGATGACAAATTGAAATGGGTGAGGCTGTGAACTATAACTGTGAGCTGTAAAGCACAAACACACTTTAGGGGTCATGGACCTGTGTTGGGCATTGACACTGCCACAACATACTGCTTGTCCGTACATGTAAAAGGGCGGCCTAGTGCATGAGGCTCCCACTAGGTGGGGTTTGGGAAGGGTAGTTGTACGCAGCCTTACTCCTGTTTTTTTTACAGAGAGGTTGTTTCCAGTTCGAACCCGTGACCTCTAGGTCACTCAGCGTCAACCTTACCGTTGCGCCAAGGCTCGCCCTCTCTGTAAATGTCAAAACAAAAAAATTGTTTTTCTGGTTTGGACATGTGCAACACAGCTTGGACAGAGCTAACCCCAGATTAAGGGAAACCAGAACTGAGAAAAAAATTAAAAGAAAAGATTGAATGAGAGATTAGAAACTCTGTCTTGATGATATATTAAAAGTTCTTTCCTAATTGTTTTTAACGTACATGAATTATTTCAACATTTGCATGTTGTGTTCTTTATCAATGTGAGACGTGAGGGAGTTATTTCAACATCAAGGTCATGGGGGTTGACGTGGAGTTTAATTTAGGTCTTTAGGGTACACCGTACAGGTAAGGAGAGGATTTACTTGATAACTTTCCGTACAGGTGAGGAGAGGATTTACTTGATAACTTTATGAGGTAATGATGATCATAGGGACCTTTGATCAAAATGAGAAGATTGAAAAGGAATTCTTGAATGAAGGAGGTGATTTAATCCTGACCATGCAAGATCCAGTGGTCAGGATTGCTACATCTCATCTTTCACATAAAACTAGTGATCTAACTAGGTGTGCCCTCCTGCACACACATTAATCTTGACCATTCATGTAAGATGAAAAGATCCAATGGCTAGGATTTGCTTCTCTTTCTTTCAAAATGAACTAGAGCTCTTTCTAAATATGTCCTCTTATACGTGCACATGTATTTATGTATATATATAATCATGTTGTTATTACTTTTCTACATTTATTTTCATTTTTAAATGTCGTATTGTTTTGTTTTTGTTTGTGTGATATTTGAACTAAAAGAGCTTGACCCTTGAACTTGGCTTTTAGTAATTCTCTGTGGAAAGAGAAGAAAACGTACCATATATTGGAAATTGGTGTCTGTAAGTAGGAAACATTATGTTTTAAAGAAAATCTCTCATCAATCAATTGGCTGATTGTATCACATCCTAATACAAAGATTGACATGGGTAAGCAAAGGCTTGAGTGGGTGAATAATTATCGAACTTATGTTTGACTGACCTGCCTTAGTGCACCCATTGCCAGGCGTTAAATATATAGTATTTTCTGTTGTTTTTATACATTAGTGAACTCATGCCTTTTTGTAACTTATCATTCCTTTTTAAAAGGGAGATGTAAGATTTGCTGAAGTTCTTGGGAAGATGGGAGCTAAAGTTTCCTGGACAGAGCACAGTGTTACCGTCACTGGACCTCCACGAGATTCTTTGGGTTATAAATTCTTGCAAGGCATTGATGTCAATATGAACAAGATGCCCGATGTTGCCATGACACTTGCAGTAGTTGCACTATTTGCCAATGGTACCACCACTATAAGAGACGGTATGATTTTGTCCTTCGTTTGCACACTGAAAGCTTTTTTTCATTGGTTATTAAAAGCTTGTAACACATGTAATTCCTGGGGTTATCTATGTTGATATAATAACATGAATATTACGAATTGGAATGGATACAGAGTATTTACCATTTACTTCATGAACCGATTTGGAATAGTCTTTCTTTTCAATCTTAAACTTTGCATGTGCTTTGAAAGCTTTTAAAAGTGATATCATGACTTATGAAAGCCCAAGATCAAGTATGTGTTACATGGTGGTAAATGTACAACGTCTTCAGTATAAACGAGATGTACTCACTGTGACTACTTTATCTTTTCCCTTGCAATTATGGAACGGGGGAAGTTTTTGTTTTTTGTAAGATTGTCTCATGGTGCATTTTATTGACTTCATTCCCTATCTACTCATCCGACCTAAACAATCTCATTTAGCAAACTTCTTCTCAGCGGACACCGTTATTATATTGATTGTTTTCTCTATTTATAGTGGCAAGTTGGAGGGTCAAAGAGACGGAAAGAATGATCGCTATTTGCACAGAACTCAGGAAGGTAAGTACCTTGCTACATCTATAAAGTGAAGAGAAATTGTTAGTTACATATGATGTACAAGCTGACAGCACAAGAAACCAATAAAAATTCACCAAAGTAAATGTTCTAATTGTGGGGTCTATTGACACGTCTTATTTTGTTGAGTTTCTACTAGTTTCTTACAAAGCCAATCGATACAAGAAAGATGTGTAAGAATATCTCAGAATGAGAATTCTATAATACTGGTTCGATTCGATGATATCTCATAGACCTACTTATGGTTTCAGTTAGGAGCAACGGTTGAAGAAGGTCCTGATTATTGTGTGATAACCCCACCTGCAAAATTGAAAGTCACATCTATAGACACATATGATGACCACAGAATGGCCATGGCATTCTCTCTCGCTGCTTGCGGAGATGTTCCAGTAACCATCAACGATCCCGGTTGCACCCGGAAAACATTCCCTGACTACTTTGAAGTCCTGGGGAAGTTTACCAAGCATTGAATAGTCTTGTACATTCATATGTGTGTGTGTGTGTGAGAGAGAGAGAGAGAGAGAGAGAGCTCCCAGAAACAGTGAGGATATGGTTTGCCCTATTTTTATCGTTTCATTGCGACTTAAAATAACTTGTATTGTTAAGATGGGCATTCTTTCCTTTGTATCAATCTCAATAGTAAGTTTGAGGAGAGATAATATCTCTCTTTGACAACTTGGATTCAATTTCTGTGTGGATCATTTTGAGATCAAAATCCTAATGAATTGGGTCAATGGAAGAGTGGGCCTTTAAGATAGTTGGAAGGGAAACAACTCGGACAGGGTTTGACAATATCTTGATCGTATGTATGTGTACAACATTCAATAGTTTAGTATTAATGTTATGAAAATCAGGCTAGTTGGACCGGTAATAAAACCAGTTTATTTGATCCTCAAAATTAATAAAAGAAAAAATTGGCTAAAAATTAGTTAAAATAATAAAAAGTCAATAAAATTGTAAAAATTGATCCATTTGATATTGAATTGGTTAAAAACTAATTTTTTTTTTGGTTTAAAATAAAGTTTTACCATCATGTGATAAATATTTATGAATTTTATTTAATTTATTTTATATAAATTTGTTGTGCTTCATTTTATTTTTATATTTTTAAGTATTTATATCTATCTTAAATATTATCTTATAATAAATATATATATTTAATTATAAAACATTATATATAAATATATACTTTTTAAAAAAATAATTCAATTCTAATTCAACTACTGTTGAATTATTGAACCGTGAATCATTCTTTGTTTTTATTCAATGTCCATTCTTATTTTTTAAAATATTGATTAATATTATCTTAGGTGTGCACTTTTTAATTTATCTCTCAGACAGTGGAACCATTGTGCCCCTTTGGGATATGGGCGGGGAGACGCACAGATGGAGGATAGAGTTTGCTAATTACTAGTGGTGGTGTTCAAAATTGATTAAAATTGACCTCCAATAAACAAACTAAATCAAATTGGCTAAAATCAATTGAATTTCAGTCTTTATCGATGTGAATATAACGATCTTTTATAATTCAATTCGATTTTTCGTTTAGTTAAAAAAAAGGGAACCAAACTGTATATTTTTTTTATAAATTAAATATAAATTTTTATTTATTCCAAATAAAGCTTATTTTACATCTTTACCTGACCACAATATTCCTGTTTAGGTTAGTTTATTTTTTTTTTTGACCTTTTTGGGCCTATTTGATATTCATTTATACTTGAATTGAAAAATAAAAAATGTCTAAAAATAAGTATATTGAGCTAAGATTAAAACTATTCAAAAGCAGCCCAAATTGTCCAAATTGATCATCTTCTAATTTGATTCGGTTTTTATATAAATAAATATTCTATAATTATGCATGCCATCCGCATTAGGTATTTTATTGCACGTGTCTTATTTTTTTTAAAAAAAAAGCTTGATCCGGTTTTACATTATAAAACCAAACCAATCGGTACTTTTTCCACAAAATGGACCTTAACAATTGTATTGGTTGAAGTAGAAAATATTGACCAAACCAAACCACTCACCACTTATTACCAGCACATGGGATGGGCCTCATGACATGTTATACAAATAAAATTCATGAATGATCTAGACAATGGTATAAGATAAACTCAATGTGACAAATTATTATGTACTTTTAAATTTTAGTTCACGATATTGAATTTGATTACGTATCTAGAGGTGAAATTCACAGGCAAGGCGATCACACTGCTCAATATTTAAGAGATACATGTGATCCAGCATTAAATATTTTACACCAATTGCAATAAAATATGTACTAGTCCAGCTTTATGCTAACTAGAAACCTCATGGAAAATGATGCTACAGTAGACGGTTTTAATGAAAGAAGGATATAGTGGACGCAATTCTCTTTTTTTTTTTTTTTTACGTAGTTTTGTTTAATCAGATTGCACATGGGGAATTCATTTATTTCGTTTAATTATTATTATCATTATTATTTTCTATTCCGAATCTCATGCTGTTTTTGGAAATTTGTCATGGAAACTGCCAGAGAAAGTGAGATTAAAAAAAAAAGTTATACTTTTGATCCTTGGAACTTCGCTTAATTTTTAATTAGGTTCTTATATTTTAAAACTTTATAATTAAATTCGTATAATTTAAATAATTTTTAATTTACTTCTTATCATTATATTTTGTCATATATATAAGTTAATTTTATTTTATTATCTATTTTTATTTTTTAGCACAATTTATATATATTTAAAATATCAAAATAATATATAATTATTTACATTAATAGAATTTAACAAAATATTAATAGAATTTTAATAATAAGAATTAAATTAGAAATTAAATAAAATTATAAGAATCAAACATATAATTTTTTCCAAAAAAAAAAAGAAAAATGTTTCTGTTATGAATATGTTAGAAGTCCTAACTTGGAATCAAAGCTTCTATAAACAAAACTTAGAATCCAAGTAGTTGAAGAAGAGAGAGAGAGATTCAAGCTTGTCAAGACATATTATGAACAAAAAGTGAGTCAAATTTTAGAGCCTATATGAGGTGGATCATGCTTCACGTTGGACCTATTGTCCTCTATGCCAAAAATTAAACCTAACAAAAATATATTAATGTGTAAAAATTAGTGATTATTAGATTGAGCAAGGGCATGTGGTATGATAATAGATTTAATCTTTTTTACTGTCGAATAAAATAATTTAGATTAGATATTCGCAGCATTACTTGTGCTTTCGAAATAAAATCTGTAATTAATAAAAAAGGCCAAAATGTAAAATAAAACTTTAAATTTAGAGGTTGTGTAATTTATCTCCATTAAATTTAAAATTTTTAAAATTTTAATTTCACATAAGATAACTTTTTAATTATTTTTTTCCTCAACAAATAAATATATCCAACCGAGAATTTAAAATGACAAACACAAGGCTTTTGTCATTTTTTTCTACTTTTTTTTCAATATAAAAGTTTTTGCTTATCACACACGTTAACACATATTTTTTATTGACAGACAACTGAAATTAGGGCTTTGGATCCCTAGAAAAAAACAAATGAAAAGGTTATGGTAGACAAAACTAAAAGTCTAAAGAATTGATAATCAACTTATAAAATTGAGAGAGATAAATTGCACAATTACTTAAATTGAGAGGAGTACTTTACATTTTCACCTAATAAATATTAATTATGAAACAAAAATTAGCAATAACTAATTACACAAAGAAGATGACGATGATACTGGAATTCTACGGGATCCAAATACGGCATAATTTATACTCAACTTGCAGGATGTAATTGTTTCAATTAAAGGGCCCTAACTTATCAAATTCCTAATTTATATTCCTCGCAATAATAATTTGGCATAATGTTCTGGAGTATTACTTTTTTTCTTGAATTTTAATCTCAATTCTCAAACCCTCAATGATCTTGTGAATGAAGCAATCTTGTGACTGTGACTGTTCCGCATTAATCCATACATGCCCTGGCGCACATGATACTTTGTTGCTATTACATAAAAGTGCAACATAAGGATTCTTGGGAAGATGCTTTTGCCTTCGTTTTCAAGTTTGTTCCCACTATTACTTGTTCGTTCAATACCTTCCCTCTCTTCTTTCTCTCTCTTTCTTGTTTCTGTCCTTCTCACACAGCACTAGTAGACAACAATCAGGTCCAAGACAAGCCTAGTACATATTGCCAATTTCCACTATTAGGGCAATTTCTGTAATTATAAAAAACCTAACAATAATTAATACAGATTTTTAACCATACGAGAAAAATGAAATATAATTTAGACAATAAAAGACTCTGATAACAATTATCATCTTTAGAATATTTATCTTATTAAGAATATTATTGTACATTAGCAATATATGGTTTTCATAACATATGGTTTTATATATTTTTTGTCATAACATCAATAGTAACGAAAATATGGTTTTCATTACCTCTACATTTGCAATTTGTGAAACATAGTATAGAGCAACTTTATCTGAGAAGAAAAAGACTAGACTCCTGTTACTAATTACCAATTATTAATTACTAATTACAGATTAGAGATTAGGATTATTTCATCCTTTGGTTGCAAGTTTTTGTTTTTAAAGTGTTCATAAGAATATGCCTTATGCTGTAATGATTATTGAGGAGCCCCACATAAAAGCAATAGTGGGGACAACTAATACTAGATTCCACAAATTGTACCTTAGTAATAACTAATGACAACAATATACACGATTAAAGTGTATGATAACAAATGATTAAGGTAAAAATTTAACTTTAGGGAAATATGCCAAAGAAAGGAATTTATCTGCACATTAATATGATAAATAATAAATAAAAAATGACAAAAGAAAAAACAGCTGAAAGGGCAAGTCTTATTGAATGATAGATTTGGGAGAGTATAATGAAATTATAATACGCTGTCTTACATAAAAGTTACTTCAACTTTAAGTGTAGACAAAAAAAAAAAAAATTGTTTACCATGTAATTACAAATATTTTTCTTAGTTATATTGTTAGGATATTCTTAATTTAGTTTGCATATCAGTTGAAACCATATTCCTTTCTGGACGACCTTAAGGATTTTAATATAATTATGTGAATCATCAATTCAATTTAAGATTTTGGATTGCACATCCCTAAATAATTTTATAATTAATTTCTAACAATATTGATGCAATTCACTTAAATAAAATTGGAAAATCTCGAGATTTACTTTAATTGTTAAAAAAAAGGATGTATTTAGTAAAGACAATTTTCCCAAATTTAAAATTCGAAGACTGTTGCTCATAAGATGAATTAACACTTTCTAATTTAAAAATATATATGAATAACTGTTCATTGCATTTAGGAAAAATTATAGTTCAAAATCCTAAATTGAATATATTTATATTAAAGGTTTTAAAATTTGAAAGTATTCTAAAAAATGTATAGCCAAAAAATTATAACTTGAGGTTTTAAATTGTAAAGTTTTTATATAATTTAAAATTTTGAACATTAAATCTTTAAGAATAATTTTAAAATTTAAAATCTTTTATTATAAATATCTTTAATTTGGAGTTAATAACTATAATTTTCCCTTGAATTTAGCCATGTTCTAATCAAGTGATTGTTTGATGTATGCATTTGATTAATAAATAATAATCTTATATTCGATTCAATGGCGCATTAAAAGAAATATAAGAAATTCAATGAAATGTCTCAGTCGATATAGCAGCATTCTCCAGTCTTCACGCAAATTAGTAGGAAGTCATTTTCGACGGTATCACTATCATTTATATATTATTATATAATTTAATTTATTTTTATTCAGAATTACATAATATTAATTTTCAATTATAATTAAATTGATTCTAAATTTTAGGCAAAAGATATTTATTTATTAAAACGTAGATAGCAGTAGTACTCAATTTTAAGGATTGCAAGAATTTCATAAATATTTTTGATAACTATAAAGTGTAATTCATGGTTTGATCTCTCACAAGTTTATTTTGATAAACATTTAAAGAAATTTAAGAATTTTATTATGGATAGTTTGATATTTTTATCCTTAAATCACTTCAAAATATGTATGTATGATAATAAAAATTATTTTATACAAATTTAAAAACAAAATTAATGAGGAGAGGATACCTCATGTAAAGTTTTTTTTAAAATGACATTATTGAAATTTAATAACTTGATTTAGATATACAATTTCAAAGATTAAAAATTAAGATTAAACTTAAATACAATTCTTTATATATTTCTCATGAAATTATCTAATTAAAACATAATAAGTATATAATCTAATTAAAAATTATACATTTATTTATAAAAATTATGTTATTATTAAAAAATTATATACATATATTTTGATTGAGTAATGTGATAACAAAAATCTAAAATTACATATAATTTTTTTTTATATTTTTATAGCACTAACTCTTTAATTACAATGGTTATCATAATTCTCTTAATTTAGAGATAATGAAAATAACAAATCCCCACAAATCTCACACACCTTCCAATGGTGAGAAGAGAAGGGAATCCCTTATATAGCAAGTCTCAAATTCTCATCCACCCCAAGCCCAACAAAACCAGTCATTATGCTCCTCAAATCCCTAACTTAAACTCTCATCCTCATGTGAGAGGAAGTTTATTCACACAAATAAAATGGGTATGGATAAATTTTTGGAACTCCCAAATCTAAGGCCATCCATCCAATCAAAATTAGCATCTCATTGATAGAACAAGGAGAAATAATAGACTTGTTTTAGTCTTCCCACCCACTTGCATTTCTTTCTTCCATGGACTCTTTTTGTTCTTTCTCTATAGCAGTAGGAAACAAAATCATCCAAGTTTGATAGATTTTCCATTATATTATACTCTTTGGCTTAACTCTCTCTTGAGCTATTAATTTTTCTTTTAAGTAAAAATCAAATCTTTAAACCTTTTTGCCTGTAAATCTATAAACCCAAAAGCATCATCACCATTCACCAGCCCATCCCTCCAAGAAACAAGATTCCTGTAATACAGCGATGAAAAAGAGATAGAGGAGCACTTTCTCTCCACTTTCCTTACCTTGAACACTATTCCACAAGAATCCTAGTTTCTGAAACCCTAATCCTAGCGTTTTTCTGAAACGAGAGCTCGAAGCTTTCATCCACATTTTGAGGAAATAGGAGAAAGAAGAATAGTGTGTGTTTGTTTCCTGTGAGATTGGCATTAATGTCCCATTTGGATGACATTCCCTCCACTCCTGGAAAATTCAAGATGGAAAAATCCCCCTATTTTCACAGGGTTCGGTGGCATTCCTCGTTCGCGAAGCTCACTTTTTGGTCTTTTGTGTTCTTAGGTCTGATCTTTATATTCTTTTTCCGGTCGCAATCGTCGGCGTCGCTGCCTTCAGATCCATCTCGCCGTTCCCTGAGAACGAGCGGGTGGGGAGGTCCCGCATGGGAGAAACGGGTTCGCTCTTCTGCGAAAGTAAGGTCTCGCAATGGGATATCGGTGCTGGTCACCGGAGCCGCGGGGTTCGTTGGAACCCATGTCTCTGCTGCGCTTAAACGCAGGGGTGATGGTGTGCTTGGCCTTGACAATTTCAACGACTACTATGACCCTTCTCTGAAACGTGCTCGCCAAGCTCTTCTAGAACGCACTGGGGTATACATTGTGGAGGGTGATATCAACGATTCAGCGCTTCTGAGGAAGCTATTCGAGGTTGTGCCATTCACTCATGTGATGCATTTGGCTGCTCAAGCTGGTGTGAGGTATGCAATGGAAAATCCTGGATCATATGTGCATAGTAATATTGCTGGTTTTGTCAATCTACTTGAGGTTTGTAAATCGGTGAACCCACAACCTGCAATAGTGTGGGCATCATCTAGCTCGGTTTATGGGCTTAATACGAAGGTACCCTTCTCCGAAAGAGATAGAACCGACCAGCCTGCTAGTCTGTATGCTGCCACTAAGAAGGCTGGTGAAGAAATTGCTCATACATATAATCATATATATGGCCTTTCCTTAACAGGGTTGCGGTTCTTTACTGTTTATGGACCTTGGGGAAGGCCTGATATGGCCTACTTCTTTTTTACAAGGGATATTTTGAAGGGAAAGTCGATTTCAATATTTGAAGCGCCTAATCATGGCACGGTTGCAAGGGATTTTACATACATTGATGACATTGTGAGGGGTTGCTTGGGAGCATTGGATACGGCAGAGAAGAGCACTGGTAGTGGTGGGAAGAAGAGGGGGCCAGCTCAATTGCGGGTTTTCAATTTGGGGAATACTTCACCTGTGCCAGTTACAGAACTTGTGAGCATTTTGGAGAGGCTCTTGAAGGTGAAGGCGAAGCGAAACATAATGAAGTTGCCACGAAATGGCGATGTGCAGTTTACCCATGCAAACATTAGCTTGGCTCAGAGAGAGCTTGGGTATAAGCCTTCAACAGATCTACAGACTGGTTTGAAGAAATTTGTTCGGTGGTACCTCAATTTCTATTCTGGTGGGAAAAAAGCTGCTGGATGACGGATTCTTTAAACTGTGCGGTAGGAACATTGAATTCTTGTTCGTTATGATTGTTGTGGTTGTCCTTTAGCATATCTCTGTTCGTTGCACGATCATCGTGTTTCATATGTCTCAATGATGCCATATATATAAGGAGGAACATTGTTTCTTACACTGAAGAAGTTTTGTCATTGGTGGAGATTACTTCCTGGCACTTATAATCAATATCGAACAAACTAATTTTCTCTCATTCTTTTACCAGAATGTAATTGTTTTAGTTTCAGAAATGTAGCATATATGACTGATAGTATCCTGATTGGTGGCAGTGTATAATTCTTATGCAAACTTAATAAAATAGCACACTAAAGTTTGATTCCTGTTTTCTGACTCAATTAAACATGTTTTATTTCTTGTAGTAGCTCAACATTATTCTTGTATTAATAATTTTGTTTTGAACTCTACTATCGTTCATGTTTCTAACATTTTGAAGGTAACTCTGGCACAGCGGCACCTTTTCTCCTTGAACTGCTAGCCTATTTGTATGTTCTTATTGTTATTAGTGTTAGAAAAGATCTTGCATGATGCAGTCTTGATAAAATGGAAGTTATATGATGTGGAAGGAAGCATCTATGACATGTTTTTGAAGCTTTCTTTCCATTTGAAAGGATTAATATTGGAAATATCTTTTAGGAATCATATTGCTATATTTGACATTATATTTTACTGAAAAATTAAATGTTGCTCGGACTTATTTTGGTGGTGGTGTCTCCCTATTTTCATTTACATGATATAGTTAATATTTGGTAGGATATATGTAAACATGAGCAGAGTCCTGTATGTTCAGTTGAAAAAGGAGGAGAGGGGTGTTTGCTTGGAAGGAAATCAATAATTTAGTTGGGGAGACAACAAATTTTGCAAACAAAGATTCTTCAAGACCTTTTGCCTATTGTGTGAAGGATCTTTCTAACTCTCTTTTCTTCTTTTCTGTATGGGTGCCAATTTAAGTCGATGAACTTAATCTACAAGACACTTTTCTGGCAATTGGCATGTGATATTACTTCTAAATAGTCATTGCCTAGCTACATTTCTGAACATCATCTTCACCTCTATATATGTGTGTATAATGAGGCTTCTTCATTGTACATTTCCCATTTCTCTAAGTTTTGAAGACATGTGGTAAAAGCATTGAGGTGTTTACAAACATTTGTTCAAAACATCATTCTTGTCTGATTCTCGTAATAGGCAAGCGATTTTGGATCTTTGGTTTGTCATTGAGTTTCAATGTGGCAAAGTTTTGGGTACTTGTTGTCTATTACTGTAACTATACTGTTCCATTTAATACACTAAGGTTTGAGATCATAATTAGATTGTGCTATCATTTATTCAAATCTGTGATAAGGTGAAGTTAAAGCGATTAGAGATGATTTGCATTTTGCATCTTGACTGAGAAATCAGTTAAGCATATGGATGTTCCTGACGGCCAGGCTTTGATATCCTTTGTCATCCCATTGCTAGATCAGATATCTAAAACCTTTTGCAACATCGAGCCTGATTTAAAACTAATTACCTTCCATCTATTTTGGAAAACTAGCATAGGGAGATGACTTAGAAGGAGTTGTAAAAGATGGCAGTGCGTCTAGCAATACTTTATGGGGTGATTCTATGCTAATCGATAACTGTTACCAGTCAAGTCACACGTTAACTCATAAACTTACAACTTCCTCTGCATCAATTAAGACTTCTAAAATCCGCCATTACTTTGTTTTCTTCTGTCATCTTGTCTCCCGTCGAATTCTTGACCTATTGGTAACATTTACCCTCGAGGAAAATTTCGAGTACTAGATGATGCAAAAAGCCAATAACAATTCATCAGAGTGGATGTGTCGAGTCTAGATCCCAATGCTAGGGCCGTTTGGTATGACTGATGACTAAGGAAATCAAGAAGGAACCAGAAGCTTTTGTATTGTATTTATTTTGTCACTGTAATTATTATTTAATAATATTTATTAATTATTAAAATTAATTTTCATTTTTAAAAATATTTTTTAATTTTTAATTTTCTATTTAACTTTTTAAATATGAAATGAGTCATATAAAAAGAAAAAAAAGAGAGTAGATGGGCTCCCATTCTTTGTGGGTCCTATACACTTTATATATATATATATATATATATTATTTCTCTTCAAATTTATCCTTTACATTTAAGAGTTAAATGTATAAAATCTATGGTATCAATAGATATTATCACTTGTAACACTTACTTTAATTAGATTTTATTTTACATACATAACTCTCCAAAGAATAAACTAAATTTCTATTATGGTTAAACAAGTTTGGGTGAGTTAAGAACCCCCTCATTATATTCCTGGTTGAGTGAGTCACAAGCAACAGGTTGAGGCTACCAGAAATGTGGTAGACGGGTAGTTTTCATGCTGCTTGGGGGTTGGGTGGAAAGTTACCGGGTTTTGACAATTATTTAATAAAGTTTCCAATAGTTGCTCTGATCCGTCTTTTCTTGCTTTCCCCTTTCCGTATTGGCATTGAGATGCTCATTTTGTCTACATCGATAAATATCATTATTGCCGGTCCTAGAGTTCGGTCTTACCTGCATTTTTAAGAGCATATTGGACATTAGTGCTAATTTGCAGGCCTTGTGTTGCAAATCAAATGCTTTTTTTTGGCTCCACATGGGATTACATATGTAACTACACGTGCTTTTCAGGAAAAATAATAATAATACATGTTCTTGGTTGGTGCTTTTAACCACGCAAAATGAGAAATGATGATGTGTGCATAGGCTGGCTGGTTCTCTGGCTTTAAGTACGAATCCACATGTTGTTCTTATGATGGTGGGCCTTTATGTAGGAAAACAATCACCGTCAACATGCAAAAAGATTCACACGGAAGATAGTGAAGTCAGAAAATTAATGTAGTCTTGATGAAATCTGAGTAGGAGCATCAACTTGAGATTGTTACCCAAAAAAAAAAAAAGACGTTAAAATAAGATTATATTGTTAATTTTATCATCATATTTTGGAGGTTAAGGGGCATATACGATGTTTGTGATATTAAAATATTTAGTGTGATGCAAGATACTGAAAACATAGGATGAAATTAGGGCATTTTATATTCTTAAAGCTTTAGTTTTGTTAGCTTTTATAAAAATACTAATTATATTGTTTTGGAAAACACTAATACGTTCCTTCAACTTTTAGATCATTTGCAAATGCCACAAATTTAAAAAGAAAAAATTAGTTTCTTAAACTTATCATCAAATATTTAAAACTTTATATCTATTTTTCATTAACAAAAATGCCACTTTAAACTCTTATCCTTCTCACATGACATGCTCCTATCAGTTTGAAACAGAATAAAAATAGTTTTAAAAAAAAAACTCGGGTTGGAATGAAATGATGTAATGTTAAACCTTATATTTTTCAAATGCTAGAAAACAGTGCAAATGACCTAAAGTTAAAGGAATATCTTTCCTATCATTTTTAATGATAAATCTCAATTATTATACTCCTATAGAATGATGTCTAAAATATCATTCCTAACATTGATACTGTGTAATTGAAATTGCTAAATTGAATGAATCATTGAGGCATGAAACATACACATACATATAAAAGCATAATGTATCACAAATTGGATTATATACAGCTAACAACTAACCACATAATATATAATTGAAAAGAAAGTAATACCAAAAAGTATGAGTATTTATGAGACTTATTTCTTCACTTGATGCTCATTCCTTTTCTTTCTGTTTATTTTTTTTCCAACTATATGTTATACAGTCATTTTTTTTTCACAGAGAATGGAGACTGAACGTATCACAGGAGTCTTGGTGAATCCAAAGTGGTTTGTCAGCTTTGTGAAGTGCAAGTTGCTTCAGTATGGGGGAAGAGTTATGTACTATAAAGGTAGGATAATGCACATACAGAGGTCGGGAATCCCTATTTGGCATCTCAGAGATCCTACAATTAATAGGCTCTGTTTGTCAGTTGAGACATGTGATTGCAACATGCAACTTGGGAATTTGTTCTTTCACCATTCTTGTCACTAACCGCAAATTCTATGCACTTTTGGATCTTGTTCTTAAGCATATGTACCAAACCTTGATATAAAACCCTTGGGATGACGCAATTGTGGTTATTATTGTCAAGATTAATTGTATATTTCTAAGTGGAGGTTTATAAATAGTTCACTTATAGCATTTTCTCCCCTCGAAATGAAAAATTTTTCATGTTTAAAGAGTAAATAAAACAGTGTTTTTAGGTGTCAGCTAGAAGTTATTCAAATGATAAGATTGAACTACGTCAATTCAAAAAAAATTTTGGGTTTGATTCTTCTTGATGATATTTTGAAGTTGAAGTAACTTATTTAACTCTTAATTTTTTTGGTCTATAGTAAACAAAAGGTTTTCTTAGGCTAAAGATTTAATTTAACTAGAAGATTAGGTATGACCCATGTTAATGAATCAATTATCTAAAATTTCAGCTTTTGAACGCATGTCAACTTATGCTTACGAAGAAATTAGAATTTATTGTTATTTTTTTTTTATCTAAATACCTAAAGTATACAAGATCTTAGATATTTGTTTTAGATGTTTGCGTTTATTAAGCAATAAGGACGTATCTGAGATTCCTAAAGAAATAAAATGCCTCTATTTTGCGATTATCTCATATGCTTCGCGTATTCATAGTTGCGGATATCGTCACTTTGTCAAGTTTAATTTTTGAAACATCAATTATAAAGTTTATGTAAAAATCTCCATTTATTATATTATATAAACATTTTAAATATCTTCATACCTTACGTGTGCGTTGTACTTGGAAAACATTTTAGAGATAAAATTAATGTTTCAAGTCAAAGTAAGAAAGTTCATTTTAAGATCTTTCAAAAAAGAAATTAAGTCCGAATCTAAAAATATCCTTTGCCCTAATAAATAAATAAATAAATAAATAAATAAATATATATATATATATATATATATATATAAATAAAAGATACCAATACACCAAACGTTCGTAATTTATTGCAAAAAAGCAGCATAGTATGGTTATTCTCATGCCTTGCTTGCGCTTTGTTTGTCTTCCTCAAAATACTTGGCTTCACACACCCCCTTCCACTATGCTTGTTGTTCTATAATAATGTTCGAATTCACTATATGACAGAAAGAATAAATGCTAACATACATACACTAAACAAACTTGAAAATGACCTGCACATGTGTGAGCCTCGCTATTAAGGAGTAAACTATTTTAGAGGTTTTCAAACTTGCCTCTGCATCTTCTTCCTTTTCAATCTATCAATTTTTTATTAATTTCTCTCAAATTTAACATTTTTTATTAAAAAAATTATAAAGGAGGACCCAAAATAAAAAAAAATTATTTTAAAGAATTTATTACCATTATTTTAGGATTGATTACCACTAATTTTAACAAAAAAACTATTGAATTTAGTGGTAACATGTTTTTCAAAATAATTTTTTTTAAATTTTGGGTCTTCTTTCATAATTCTTCTTTTTTTATTTTAATTCACATATCTCTTCTTGTCTAGTTGTATTTTTGGAAGTTACTTCTAATATTAGCAAATACTTCCTATATCAAAAGTAGTCAAAACGCATTGTTTCATTAATTAAAATAACGTATCTCAAAATTATCTTTTAAAAAAACATATCAATTAAGCTTCCAAACGTTTAAAACTGGAAAATTGACAGGATATTAAAAGAAAAGAAATGGGGGGATCCTGATTCTTTTAAAGGTAGAACTTAGACAAAGCATATGTTCATAAAGTGTTATTTAATAGGGTGATAAGTCTCCAGATTTGAGTAATTAGTTGCAGATGTGAAGATAATAAAAAATAATTATCCCAATAATTTATACAATTTTTTTAATATATACGATAGAATAAAATTTTGAACTTACACTTCATGCTAATTATCCATAATTAGTGGCTTCAAAATTTTACAAAATTAATTGAGACATCCAAATAATTTTTATTGATATCCCTCACTGGCCCTGATTTTTTTCTTTACAATTTATTATTTTGTTTTTGAACATTCGCAATTTTTTAAAGTCTGTTTGGACTTTTTATTTTTTTGGGGTCGAATTCTATTTGGATTATAGTTTCTGTCTTTGCGCCTACATCTGTTTTAAATGGGTTTATAGAACGTTCCAGTTTGTTAGTTGGTGGCCCATTTTCCATAGCAAATTTGACGCCATCTCTTTGACTGACAAAAATAAAATGCCAGATATAAATTTTTATGTTCTTTTTTAATCCACTCCACTGTTCTTTTCTTTATTTTCTATTATATAAGATTAATATTAAAAATCTCACCCTTTTTCATTAATTATCTTTTTAATGCAAAATGATATAACATTCAAATAATGAATAGTGAGTTTTTTAAAAATTAAATTTCTAAACAATAGAATTGTCTTTCTTGTTCTAGTGCATGCTACTCTCTTCAAAATTCGCAATGAAGCCTTATAGTAATTAGATAATGTTTCTGAATTCCTCTTGTTCCAATGGTTTTAAGGATTATCCAATGTTCTAGTTCATGGATCGGGTTCTACCATTTCAATAATGTTGAGTGGGTGGCCCTCTTTCAGGAACAATAAGCATTTATTCCAATACTGCTTTTGCTTTCTTATAATTATTGCTACATTAGTTTCTTTGAAGTTTGATATAATCTCAACAATCTAAATTTTTTTCTATGTTGAGTGGTGTAAAAGTTGTCTTATTGGGCTTAATTAATTTAATGAAAAATGATGTGATTTGGTAGGATCCCATTTTTCATATCATTCTTAATCAGATCATTGTTTTGTAGGGAAATAATAAATGTTTAGAAATTTTTTCCAATAAGAAAAAAAAATTACTAGTATAAATTTGTGCTGTATACTTCTTATAAAAAAAATTGATTTGGATTACAAATATATATATATATATATATATATATTATAAATGATTGGCAATTGTAACAAAAAAGTGATTGGTGATGCCATACAAATACGAAGTTGAGTTATCTATTTTCAAAATTTATATTTGGGTCTAAATAGATATATATATTTTATCTTTGATGCCTTCTCTCCTTCAAAAAGCACATATTGGAATTTGAGAGAGAGAGATATAAAGGGAGTGTAAGACATAAACGAGTTAGCAGAAAAGCAAGGGAAGCTTTGAGGAAAAAAGAAGAAAAAGTGAGTGAAGGATTTTAACTGATTTCAAACCTATAACACAACTTTCCTTGTCTCATTAAGGATTTGAAGATTTGATTTTCCCTTTTATCTCTTGCTTTTATCTTCTTCATTTTCTCTTTTCTTTGTACATGGATAGACAGATAGGTTTATCTAAGTGAAGTAAATTTTGTATCATTTGATAGGTTTAGAATTCACTTTAGGTTGTTGTTATACTGTTAATTAAAGCTTGAGGTATTGGTTGACTTACTCTTATTCTTACATTTTCTTCCATGATTATATTATTGAAAGAAACATGAAGAGTGTTTGAGTTGAGGGAAGTTTGGATTGATTTGGTTGATTAAAACTTGTTTTCATTGATTCAAAGTGGTTTTTGGAAGTTTAAGAGATATATAATCAAAATTATAGATGGGGTTTAACTAAAATTGAAAATTTGAAGCTTTAAATATTGTGTTTTGCAAAATAGAAGTCTTGGGCATGGCTAGGTTGTGCAAAATAGCATAGGCCGTGCTAATATGTATATGTTGAAAAAGAAAATCTTTTTTTTTTGGGGTGTGTAATGCATTGTTTTGGACAAAAATGTTGTTCCATGCCTCAAACCCAAGAGTAATATGACCTAGATATGTAAATATGCACATGCCATGTAATGTCTCCCTGTATTACGTGTTTTAGATGCCTACGAAATGCATGATCTGGTCATATGGGATGACATGGGTTGTAAATGGTCCAAAATATGCAGTGTATGCTACTCTCTTCAAAATTCGTAATGGAGCCTTATAGTAATTAGATAATGTTTCTAAATTCCTCTTGTTCCAATAGCTTTAAGGATTATCCAATGTTCTAGTTCATGGATTGGGTTCTACCGATTCAATAATGTTGAGTGGGTGGCCCTCTTCCAGTAACAATAAGCATTTATCCCGATGCTGCTTTTGCTTTCTTATAGTTATTGCAACATTAGTTTCTTCAAAGTTTGATATAATCTCAACAATCTAAATTTTATTCTATGTTGAGTGGTGTAAAAGTTGTTTTATTGGGCTTAATTAATTTAATGAAAAATGATATGATTTGGTAGGATCCCATTTTTCATATCATTCTTAATCAGGTCATTGTTTTGTAGTGAAATAATAAATGTTTAGAAATTTTTTCCAATAAGAAAAAAAAATTACTAGTATAAATTTGTGCTGTATACTTCTTATAAAAAAAATTGATTTGGATTACAAATATATATATATATATATATATTATAAATGATTGGCAATTGTAACTAAAAAGTGACTGGTGATGCCATACAAATACGAAATTGAGTTATCTATTTTCAAAATTTATATTTGGGTCTAAATAGATAAATTAATGTCATTTCATGTGAACTAACCTGGATTACTTTGACAATTGGTCAAAGATATTATGGATTATAGTTTGTTATAAATTAATTATTTGACCACACTTAAAAAATTATGATTAAACATAACTCAATCATAAGATCAACTCTATTAATCTACATCTCACACCGTAATTGTTGGAACAGTCATAATTATGAGGTCACTCCCATTAATTTTGAATCTAATTAGGTCATGACATGTGAAATAAAGACAAATACCAACTATCAATTATAAATACCTTTTTAAGTAATTAAGTATGAGTTATATTCCATTTATTCCTATCACTCCATTTTTGACAGTCACTGACTTAAATTTCAGAGTTCTTGCTAAAGTACTTGATTTCTCAGAATTGTTACAAAAGTTTCACCAGAAGGCTCAAAAGGCTACAAATGAATATTGGTCAAGGTGTGCTTCATCAGCAACTCTAGACTAATGGTTTATGGAGTTTTAAAAGGTTGTGTTTTGCCCAAAGAATTGAAGCTATAAGTGAATAACAATATAAAAGTTGAAATTTATAATTTTAATAACATAATATATATATATATATATATATGATTAAATTTTTTTTTAGAATCATCTTTAGACATATTATAATTTTGTTGAAGAATAAAGATATAAGGATGTGTACCAAATGTAGAAGTTGACACTTTTAGCATATTTTAACATTAGCATCCAATAACTAATTAGAAAAAAAGTGATTTTCTTAAATATAATCATTTGTGAGTAAATTGCTTATAATTGGAAATGATCTTATATAATCCCTAACGTTAGCGAATTAAAAGCAGCTGTTGTGTTTGTCTTATATATTGGTTTTATTAACAAAACAGAATAATAATAATACACTTCTATTTGATAGGAAATTTTGAGTTTTTCTTTTACGTATAATTTTAATATATTTCATTTGTAAATATCTCTCCATATCTATTTGATTTTTCCTCCTTCTCTTCTCATTCAGTCTTTTCAAACAAAACCAATTCTAAAAGAAAAAAAAAATTAAGGATTTAAATCTAATTAAAAAATTGAATATCAATTTCACTTCTCTTCTTTTTACCCCATCCTTCTCAATTTAAATATGTGCTTGACAATAATTCTTAAAACAGTGAAAAAATTTAAAATAATTGTTTTTATACATAAGAGAATGAAAATTTAACTTTCCATCTCTGATTGACTACAAACACCACTTACCCTTCACAAGCGTAAACAATTAATTGAAGACATACTCATAATATTTAGACTACACTAGTGATTTCATTATTGAAATATCACTCTCAATTCTCTTAATTTAGTACTTTAAAAATAAAACCTTTTAATTTAGCCGTTTAAATATTTTTTTAATTAAAATAATCTTTCCAAAATGTATTTGACTCTTTGATACACTAGAATCTAAATTTAATACAAAGATGGCATTGTGTTACACTAATATCATTAGTTAACCGTAATGTAGAATTCCATTTTTGTACAGTGAATGATCCATTTTGATTGATTGAACATGTTTATAGAAGTGAATTGAAGAATCTTATCTTTGAAAGATAAATTGAGGAAAGTGGTATTTGGAAGACTAAATTAAAATCTTTATTTTTGAAAGATTAAATTGAGAATTTTTTTTTTTTAAAAATTAATTCATTAATTTACTTTAATTTTTATTGATACCCTTCGTTAGCCCCAAAATGTTTTCTATTCAAATTTTGAATTCTTCTCAAGCCTATTTGGACTTCAGTTTGTCTTTGGGCCTACTTCTGTTTTGCGTGGGCTACTTCTCATTACCTTCTTGCGTGTTGAGCTAAAGACCCCAGAACAAAATGGATATTGAGATTGACTTCAATAATTAGCTTGACGCCAAAAAAAAAAAGTAGGCACGTACCCTTATTTTGTCTCCACTGCTATCATCGAGCGTGGTAATATCCCAATCTTCTTAGCAGTCCCACATCGAATAATGAACCATTGGTTCCTCCATGTGATGTGAGCTGCTACATAAACTGAAGCAGCAGCACGCTGCCACTCACGCAGCCACGCGGTGTGCACAGAGCGAACTATTCTTTCGCCTTTTACTAAAGAATACCGTGTGCGCGCCGCTCAAAGTGGCATACGCATATTTTTAGAGGGCTTGCTCCACTTGGGGAGGCCCAACAATTCTAGTTTTCGAGGATTTCTAAAAGAAAGTTTAGAGATGTGTAACGTATGTCTTGTTAGATTTGTTTGATACAGGATTCATATGTATATTCAATGTTTTAAAAATCGGACTGGCCATTGAACTAGTCAATGTATTGGTTCACGGTTTAGTGGTTGAACCGTGGTCCAACCGGTGGTAATTTTATATATAAAAAAATTCTCATATAAAATAAATAACATGATACAATAATATTCAAACAAGTCAATATCCATTACAACATAAAGTAATTAACAAACTAAACATTCAATATCCATTACAACATCTACAATCACAAGATAAAATAGTGAACTGACAAGTAATTATTCTCAATCATAACATTCATTAATGTCAAATCCATCATGTGCCAATATATTAGCATCCACACTAGGACCACTATCATCATGAAGTCCAACATCTAAATCATCAAGTGATTCCATAACTGGTTCATCAACAATGTCCACTTTTTCATTTCCAACTATTGGGATTGCATTTTCTTCATAAAGAAAATTCTCATTTTCAACCTCTTCACTACTAAACTCAGGAGGTGTTTCTTCTTCAACAATCCAAAACTCAACTTTATCAATGGACTCATAATCAACAGGATCATAACTTCTCTTTTTGTTTTGCAACCTAAAATAAAATATTAAAATATCAAATAGAGATTTAATAATCCTAAAATGAATAAATGAAGATGATATTTTAAGTATATTTATGTACCTATTCTTCAACCGCAGGTTATAAGTAACAAACACATGATCACTTAATCTTTGATGTTCTAGTTTATTTCTTCTTTTTGTATGGATGCGCTCAAACAAACTCCAATTTCGTTCACATCTCGAAGAAGAAGCTGTTTGGCTAAAAAGACGTATTGCCATCTTTTGTAAAATTAGAGTGCTAGCCCTAAACAAGTGCCACCAATTATCTACATAAGATTAAAGTACATTATGTAAGTAACTATAATTAAAGTATCAAAAATTTTAAAAAAAGATGGTCACAACTATTAAAGTATGAATTAGTGATTACCGGGCTGTGTTGTCTTTGACACATTGAAAGCATAAGATCGGCTAAAAGACCCTTGGCGAGTACGATAAAGCTGCATCTCTTGAACTACTTGATTTATGTTAGAACGGTATTTTTGTATCTCAAACAAATCAAGCATTGATTGCATGATGCTATTCTTCATACAGAACTTTTTGCTTTCATAAAAAAAGAAAGCAGGATTCAAATAGTAAGCAGCTGCATGAAGATTATGCTTCAGGTGCTTGTCCCATCGAGCCTTAATAATGTCTGTGTAAGGCTTGTACAAGTTCTTTCTATTTTTAAACAATTCTTTTATTCCATTCTTTGCCCTTTGCATGCCTTCATAAACATAGCCTAAAGAAGGTTTTTCGTTTGCATCTACAATTCTTAGCAATCGAATAAGGGGAGCCACAACCTTTATGATAACTAAGCAATCATTCCAAAATTTACTATCTAGTATGATAGCACTAACAATTTTTTCGGTTGTTGTCTTTGCTAACTTATAATTGATGAAGTGTTTATCCATAACCAAAGCTTGCAAATCATGCTTATGATCATAAATACTTTTCAATGTAATAAAAGTAGAGGCAAATCGAGTTGCTCCTGGACGCACAATTTCTCTCCATCCTTCTCTTCTCCTTAGCCAAGATAAAATATATATATGGTTGTACACAAAGATTATTATCTTTGCAGCCTTTGATGCAAGGTCAGCCACATTAGGCATGCTAGCAATGTCCTTTAAAAGGAGATTCAAACAGTGAGCAGCACATGGTGACCAAAAAATATGCTCATACTTTTCATGTATCAATTTTCCCGCTGCCACGTAATTAGCTGCATTATCAGTCACCACATGAACAACATTATTGGGCCCAACCCACTCAATGACTTCACTAAACATTTGAAACAATGTTTTAGCATCTTTCACCAAATCTGAGGCATCAATAGATTTCACAAAAATAATGCCTTGCGGAGAATAAACTAAAAAATTTATCAAGGTTCTTTGCCTTTGGTCTGTCCAACCATCAGCCATGATTGTACATCCAGTGTCTTTCCAACTAGCCCTGTGACTTTCAACAAATAGTTGACACTCCTTCTTGTAATCTCCCAACAAATTAACTCTTAATTTGTAATAAGATGGGACTTTAAACCCAGGCCCAATTGCCATCATTGCATCCACAGCAGGCTGACAGTAGGGAGACTAAATAGCATTAAATGGAATGCAAGCATCGTAAAACCATCTAGCTAGTGCCATCTTAGCTTTGTGTATTGCTTGTTTACTAGATAAAACACTTTTCAAACTTGGTTGGGAACCAGGAGTTGTCCTTGTAGCAAAATAACTTTCCATGATTGTATTACTTTTTCTTTTGCCTGAAGCAAATGGCTGCTTCTTAAGTGGTTGAACCTCCTGAGCTTCTTCTTCTCCACATTCAATTTCATTCTCATATGCTTGATTGAGCTCCTCATTCTTGTTCTTCTGTTGCACTTGTTTTAATAACTCGCATTCTTTGGCGAATATCATGAGAAACTTTTTTACAAGAGCTTATTTGACCCGAAATTCCAGCAAGATGTTGCTTCATCCTATTTATGCCTCCTCCCTTATATATTGAAAAACAATGCAAGCAAGTGTACACAACAGTTTTCCCTTCTTTCTTAAAAGAAAAATGCTCCCATGCTGGATCAGTCTTCCCACGATTTGATGCAAAAGATGCTGCTGTGGATTGTTTGTCTGATGATGGTGCATCACTACTACCAATATTATTATTGGAGTTGGGAGTGGAATCATCTGAGGCATCCATTCTTTTAAATGCAATACAGAACAATATAGAAAAAATTACATACAGAACAATACAGAAAAAATTAACCAGTCTTTGAAGCATTTTTTCGAATAGATTGTGTGCATTTTCAGCTCATGTAAAAATTAAACTCCCTCCATTATCTATCTAACACCCAGCAACATTCAAAATACCAGAATCAACATTCAGAATACCAGAATCAATGTATTATTAAATCTAAATGATTGGTTATCATTTACCTCAAGTCTCTTTGTTCGTGCAGTATGATTTAGAGCTCCTAGTCACAGCTTCTTCTTGTTGACCCAGTTGTTTGTCCCACACTAGTTCACCTCTTTCGTGCAACGAAGCTTGTTGGTGGCAGAGAAGCTTACTTCCATTGATTGGTGCAGCGTGTTATGGAGATCTCTGTCATTCCTGGGTTTAATTAGTGCAGCGTGTAGGAGCTTCTTCTTCAATTCATTCACAAGATCTCCAATGGGGATTTGCGGCAAGGAACTTCATCTTCAAATTGTAGGTTTCTCCGATGTCAGATCGAAGCTTTGGTTCGCTTTTGGAGCTTTGAAAATGGCTGCGTCTTTCGCGTCTGAAAGGGAGGAAGCTCTGTGCGTGTTATGGAGTTCTCCATCGTTCCTGGGTTTGATAAGTGCAGCATGTAGGAGCCTCTTCTTCGATTTATTCACAAGACCTCCAATGGGGATTTGCCGGCGACGTCAAATCGAAGCTGTGGTTCACTTTTGGAGCTTCGAAAATGTCTGCGTCTTTCGCGTCTGAAGGGGAGGAAGACCGGTCCTCTATGCGTGTGGTTTAAATTTTCTGGACTCCAGCGTGTTAAGTTTAACATATAATGGAACCGGTCAAAACTGTGGACCGACCGGTTTTTGACCGGTTCTAACTGGTTTTGACTGGTTTTCTTCATGGCCGGTTTTCTGCAGCATATGGACCGGCCAACCGACCGGATCACCCGTCGAACAAGCCGGTCCGGTCCGGTTTTAACAAGCTTGTGTACATTAGATGTACATCTTGAGCTTTTTATTTGTTTATTTTTGTTAAATGTACATTTCAAGTTTCATTTTAGGCTCATGTTTATTGTAAGCATGTTTGGTTTGTGCTTGTAAGCATAGGAAATTACTTTGGTTTGTGTTGTTTGATAAACAACAAATGGTGCTTCAAAGGACAATAATAATGCCTAGAAGACCATTTTAGCCTTGGTTTAAAGGAGCCCTAGAACAAACTAGATCGAAGCATCTTCCCTAACGTGGCATCTACAGAAATTGACAAGTGGGTTTGGGAGAGTTGGTGCGTTTCTGAGGATTAGGTAGAACGAACCACTGTGCGTCCATCACTGGTGAACTTCTCTTCAGGCGGTTGCTAATGTTGGGTAAGCACAACGTCAATCTTGGATCTAAGGACATAGACAGGGGACGTAGTTTCAGCTTACAGCATGATGTAAGGACGTGAACTCCGTTTGGGCCATTGACTTTATGAAGCTTCTGGTTTTTGCATGGGTGTGTTGCCTGGAACAATTGCTAGGTTATGTATGTTGTTCCCTCATTGCAATTTTCCATTGTTCTCAATTGTCATCCATTATGTGTGAGATCGGTGGCAAATAATGGCATCTTGCTAGAGTTGCTCGTTTGTGATTTGTATTTTTCTTTTGAGCAACTAGTTTGCCAACATTACCGCATAGTGCTTCAATTTGTGTCTTTTATTGCTTCACACAACATTTGCTTATGTTCCTTTTTATCTGTTTGATTCGAAATGGATGTTAATGCGTGATAGGTCTCTTGTTTATGTAAACCAATTTTAATAGTTGCATCTTCGAATTTGGTCGCCTGTGTAAACCAATTTGTGTAGTTGAATCTTGGAAGTTGGCTGTGTATGTTGACAAATATGAAAGATGAAATGGTATACATAATCTAGTAAATTTGTAAAAAATATTGTTCTAGTTTGGTTGTCTAAAAGTTAGTATCAAAAGAGGAGCATTAATGCTATTGGGTTGTATCTACTATCAATAAGGTATCTTTGAGTTTGTGTTGTATGCTTGCTAACTCTGTTATGATGTTATGTTAAGATCAAAATGGGGTTGAAACACTCGTAAGGGCTATTGAAGCACTCGTGAGGGCTGTTTGGTTGCTTGCCATCTCTCCACTCATTCAAGTGGTAACGCTATTCTCTGTAAGGGGCAAGGAAGCTGTTACAGTTGGTGTACCTAATGTCAATCAAGTAATACTTACCTATATCACATATAGCAAACTTGTGAGTGTTTATATCTTAAACAACGGCATGACAACAATATTTATTTAGAACATCAAATAGAAGGAGAAACAAAAACTCTCACCTTGAAGGATTTTAAGCCCATTTGGGTGGCTGATTGCATCCCGCAATACCCTTCCATCATTTGTAGACCCTTCCCACCCAGTTAATACAAAGATGAATTGTTCATCTTGCGAGCACACATCGAGCACATTAGTGGTGATCTCTCCCTTTTGGTTATGGTACCTGGGCTTATCTTGCATTGGAACCTTTATCTTGATGTGGGTGCCATCAAGTGCACCGAGACAATTCTGTCGCAAAGGGGCAAATCAAAATGGGGAAGAGAGCAAGGAAGATTAATAGTAGATCAAGTTATTAGATATACTTTTTTTTTTTACCTTGAACCACTTCCACTTGTTATTTGTGGAGTTTTCAGGAGCAGGCTCTAAATGTTTGAACAATTGCCTGTTTGGATGCATCTTTGCTTTCAAGATTATATTGAAGTATCTGCTAATAGTTTTCCTGAATCTTCCAAACCCACATTGGATAACCCTATTATTTACATGATGAGCAAGAATATGCAAGAACATTACGATTTGCTCATCGACTAGTATATGCTTTGTTGGTTTTTGTCCCCCTATGGTGTCAAGCATATGACACAACTGATCAAAGGTGGCCCTATACATCCTAATTTGGTCGAAGCAATTATTGTCACTATGGTAAACCATATCCCTTAAATGGGCTCTCTTAGCATGGAATTGAAGGGTGTATGGCCGATGACTGATATGGTTGTTACTCAAACAATACTAGCTACCATGATAAGGAACAGCTTATGCATTGTTTGAACTATTGTTAACCACCAAATAATAGTATGAACAACCATTTCTCTTCTTTGTCAATCCATGACTGTAGGAATACAAAAAATTGGGTTCGCATGAGTCAATCATATTTCTTTAGTTCCAATTACTTATGAACAACCACCATAAACTTTATTGTCATCCATAATACTGTGCTAACAAAAATAATAATATTAAGAACAACAACAGCAACACCACTCAATCAAGTTGTCAAAAAAGGCCACAACGCTTTTTAATATAATGTTTTCCTATAGTTTTGCTAGTGTTCAATATTAGATAGTTGGTTCTTTTATTTCTAGACTAACGCACATGGTTAGATTGACAAATAGACCTAGTTATATGATATTTTACTCCTATGTAAACGTGTAACTCAGATAGCAAGCAAATTAAGGTGGGAATGAATGGAAAGGTAGCAGACCCACAAAGGTGATTGCTGTCTTCCCTAAATTGGCTACAAAAAGGGTAGGGGAACAATCGAGGATAAATGATCAAGGGGCATGTGAATGTAGATATGTAATGCCCGAAATAATTAACCAATCCTTAACAAAAAAATGTATGCACAAGTCCAAAAATTGACAACTAGATCTCTCAGCTATATTCAATAGGTACACTAATAAAACATCTATTTTACTGCAATGAATTTGCACAAGACTTATTATCAAAAATTAAACTACAATAAAATAGATTCTGGTCTTTGGTAGCACAAAATTAGGACATTTATCTAATAAAGTTTTCGAAATCTCCCACTAGGTTAATAAATCTATTGTGTTAAAGCCTTATGGTCCATTGCATGCTTCAAGTAATGTACATTTAACTTCACTCAATCAAGAATAGCTAAAGGACGGTTAACTTGTATATCAATGTGGTGTTCAATATTGCTTTATTACTGCATTAGACTCTCTTGACAGATCCTCATATCTCCATTGGTTGTCAACCTATAAACCTAACAAATTAAATGCCAGCATCAGAGACATCTGTTCAGTCGTTAGGTGGCAACTACATATATGAAGGTTTGACCTATTGTGTTTATGGGTATCACAGTTGCACATTAACTTCCTAGCACAAATTTGTCGACAAATGGAAAAGTGGACCAGTAACAATAGTGCTAAAAATTGTAAAGCCTAGGTAGACCAAGGGGTTTATATAAAACAAGACCGATCAAGCTAAGACATGGGTCCATTACCGCCAACAACAAGCCAAGACATGGGTTCATTACCACCAATAACAAGTTAATCTATTTAATCTTTTCCAATTAATCAATTTCACTATAGAAACCATCAGAGCCCAAAACACCAATTTAAGTTTTCGAGTCAATAAAGCCTACGTAATCATGTTTAACAGGTTGCCAAAATGTAAAGTACATAGAGCATACAAGGGGGGAGAAATACCTTGTTGGTACCACCGGTGCTAGAGTCCACTTTAATTAACTCACATAAAGGAGCTTGGACATCGCTGACTGTGGGTTGCACCCCTACGACTTCAAAGAAGCTATAGTGACCAAAACCTAATGTGATGAAACAATATCAGCTTGGATTCGGGACATTTTTATCTTTCTCTCTCGGCTTCCTATCGCACTATGCACTTTACATCCCCTCCTCGATGGAACTGATCTTCTATCAACTGACGGAATTGAAGCTACCTTCGGAATAAACTTTTTCTGCAGTTGATGGTAACCAAATGCACGCTCAGTTGGAATTTATTTCCTGTTTTCGGTTCCCACGCCCTGATTTTGAGTTCCAAATGGGGCCTTATAGATTTTTAAAATAAGAGTAAATTATACAAATTTTTATAATTTTATTGAAATTATATAGATATTTTTTTATTTTTAAAAAATATATAAAATTTTCATGAAATGAAAAATTAGTTTAAATTTAATTTTTCAAGTAAAATACTTTTTATTACTTTAAATATATGTTTTTTTATTAAAACATTTGAATAGAAGGTATTTTAATAAAAAATTTAAAATTAAAATAAATATAAAGTAATTTTTTGTTTCAAAGAAATTTATATATTTTAAAAATAGTAAAAAAATCTAATTTCAACAAAATTTAAAGAAAATGATTGTGATTTACTTTTAAAATAAAGCTCTAATGCCTCATGTTGCTTTATGTGGTCATTATTGCAAATAGCAAAGTATGCAATTCATTATTCCGGGTTCTATTTCATGACTTCTTCAGGCTACTTTTTGATAAGCCCTAGTTTGTTAAGTTAGTGTCCAATTTCAATAAGCATGTATCCCAATAGCTTTCATTAGATCATTGTCACATTGATTTGTTTCTTCAAAGTTTAATATAATCTCAACATTGTAGTAAAATTAAAATAAACTTTTCTTCTATGCTGATTGTTTATAAATGTGTCTTATTGGGCTAAATTAATTTAATAAAAAATAGGGAGAATTATAAGAAAGGACCCAAAGATAAAGAAAATTTTCTTAAGGACCTGTTATCACTTATTTTAGGATGATTACTACTGAGTTTAACAACAAATCGTTGAACCTAATAGTAAAGGTCCTTAAGAATAATTTTCTTCATCTTGTAGTCTTTAAACATAATTTTCCCTTAAAAATACTATAACTTGTTTGATTTGGTGGGATCCAACTTTTTAAAGATCATTTTCTATCAAGCAATTTGTTTTATAGGAAGATGTTTTTAGAAAATTGTTCCAAAAATAAGAAATTCAATAGTAAAATTTTGCATTTTTTTCATTAAAATAAAATATTTTATTTGAATTACAACAAAAATTATAATTGATAAATGGTAGACAATGGTGACAAAGAAATAGTTGGTGATGTGATGCAAGAAATGGGTTGGATGAGGTTTAATTAATTTAAAGTGGTTCTAAAAGGTGTCAATAAAAAGTTATATAAGATTTAAATCTCAAAGGGTGATAGTTTGAGGAGGTGTTTGTGCAACATCCTCCTTAAAATAAAATTTAATTAGAATAATTAAATTAAATTAATCAAATTGGAACCCATTACATTAATAAAATTAGGTTCTAATATGAGAATTTAGTGATTTATGAATTTTGGAAAGAAGATAAAAATTTGTTGGAGTTGCTAGAAATTTAATTGGATTTTTTAAGAATTAATTGGAATTAAAAATTAAATTATTAAATAATAATAAATTAAAGAATAAATATCTAAGGAATGAAATTTTAAAAAATTCCTAAGCCTCACAGTATAAATTCAAGAAAAATATTTCAAAAATAAATATGTAGGTAAATTTTGAGGGTTAAAATATAATTACTGAAAGTTTAAGGTTCAAAAATATAATTTCCACTATGACCAAATACAATTTTAGCTAAGATCAAATTATAATTTTTCCTAATGCCAAAACTTCATTTTCTCCAAGAAACAAAGTTTTAGACAAATAAATAACCTAGAGACTTTGAAATACATTATCTAATGATTACTAAACATTTTTATACATCATACCAAACTAATAGAATCAAACTTTTGAGTTAACATTTTCTAATTTAAAAGATGTTTTCTTCCAGTAAACTAAGCATTGGGAGAGAGACAAAAAGGGAGGGAGAGAAACACCTCTTTTCCAAGTATATATATATATATATATATATCATCTTTGATGCTTCCTATCCTTCAGAAAACATACATTAGAATTTGAGAGAGTAGGAAGAGAGAGAGAGAGAGAGAGAGAGAGAGACATAAAGGGAGGGTAAGACATGAGAGTTAGTAGAAAAACAAGGGAATTTTTGAGGAAAAAGGAAGAAAAAGTGAGCTAAGGATTTCAATTGATTTCAAACATATAAGACACCTTTCCTTATCTCATTAAGGATTTGAAGATTTGATTTTTCCTTTTATCTCTTACTTTCATCTTCTTGATCTTCTCTTTTCTCTGTACATGAATAGAGGGATAAGTTGATCTAACAGAAGTAAATTTTGTATCATTCCGTAGGTTTAGAATTCACTTTAGAATGTTGTTATACTATTAATTAAAGCTTAAGGTATTGGTTGACTTACTCTTATTCTCACATTCTCTTCCATGATTATATTATTGAAAGAAACATGAAGAGTGTTTGAGTTGAGGGAAGTTTGGGATTGATTTAGTTGATTAAAACTTTTTTTTCATTGATTCAAAGTGGTTTTTAGAAGTTTAAGAGGATATGTAATAAAAAATATGGATGTAGTTTAGCTAAAAATGAAAATTTAAAGCTTTAAACATTGTATTTCGCAAAATAGAGATTTTGTGCATGATTAGGCTGTGCAAAATAACATAGACCATGCTAATTAGTATATGTTGGAAAAACACATTTTTTTTTTTGGGAAGGGGGTATATTGCATTGTTTTAGGAAAAATGTTATTCCATGCCTTAAACCTAAGAGTTACATAGCCTAGTTATGCAAATATGCGCATGCCATGTAATGTTCCCTTGTTTTACATGTTTTAGATGCCTAAGAAATGCATGATCCAACCATATGGAATGACATGAGTTGTGAACTGTCCAAAATGTGCATTTGTTGAATTTTACATGTTGTATGAAATTTGATATATGTATGATTTTGGTAATGACATGTTTATGACTAAGTTCCCTTTATAGACAATATTTTTTCCAGTAGAAGCAAGCAAGGGAAAAGGAATCTTAAGACTTGCTTGATTCTAAATTCTAAGCATCTACAAGTTTTATTCTTTAAAATTTTATAAATTGTTGATCTCGATTTCACTTCTCTTGGATCCTTATAGATGTTAATTAAGATAATATGTCACTAATTCCTTGAGTAAGGATAGTATCCTGAATCCCATGTATAGATGATTAATCCTTCAACATGCCTATGCATAGAAGACCATAGCATATGGAGTACCTTGACCAATCCTTCATTTCCTATTCATGAATGACAAGACATGAACCATGCCCACACATAGATGACTTTAGCATTGGAATACAATGATATAGACCAATTTATGTACTTTTAAGACACTGGAGATTTTTAAAGACATGGTAATTAGAAAAGGATTTCACTAAAATTTATTTAGGTAAATTATTAATAATTGTCTTGAATTGTTTGCTATGCTTTCTTTGTGAGTAATTGATATGATTAACAACTCTTAAGAATTTTGCTTGCAGATGACATTTATTCTATAAGTTGACATGTTTGGCAATAATATTATTTTGAGAAAAATATTTTATTATTAATATTAGTATCATATAAAGGGTTAAAGTCCCTTACTTGTGGCATTGACCTTTACAAGTGGTTATAAGGGTTAGAGTCCCTCTAGAGTCAAAATCCCAAGGAAAGGGTGACCTTAGATTGTTTATATGTGGATCTATACTAGATGACACCTTTATTTGCAATCATGATACGTATAGCTATAAATATTGATTGTATTAACATATTTTGTGATATGCAAGAATAAAAAAAGTGGTTTTTCATTTTGGACAATGCTAAAAATCTTGTTTTTATATTAGATAGTATGAGATACTTGATATGACGCCTTATTTGAATTTAAAGACATAGGTTTATGTCATGTAGTATAGGATACTTGATATTGTACCAATGGAGCTTTTCTTCTTTTAATCAGCATCTTTAGATATGATTAATTACAATTTCTTAAAGTAATTGCCTAATGAATTACCATTATGTGTATACGGTATTTGACTTATATAGGATACTATTATGTATTTATGCCTATTGAGTAGGCAATTTTGTTAAGTATACGTGCTATCAATGCATGTATGCAGTAATGTTAAATAGGTTATTATGTTATTTATATGTGTTTGTAGTACATTATTATGATGCTATGATTTGATTTATTTCATGATTGTTCTTCAAATAGATAAGGAATAAAATAAAAATATTGTCGACACATGTGGCAGTTGAATCATTATTTGTTTTTAGAATTTTGTATGTCTTACTAAAAATTGTCAAATTCTCACATGTTAGGGTAACATATTTAGATAGCAAAAATGCCATAGACTTGTTACATAGTTGAAGTTGAATAGATATACATGGATATTCAGGGGGTGGGCCAAATTCAGGTGATAGTTAATATGAGTCTGTGACAATCACAAAGGCTAGTCAACCAATACCTTTTTCTTCCCTTTCTCTGACCTTAATAGCATGAGTTAGTTGTGCAGTGAACCTAGTAGTATAATTTGATATCGTGGAGTCTTAATGATTATAAATAAATATATATATTAGCTCTATAATGAAATAATGTTTTGACCTTTGGACTATTTGTATAATTTTTGACCACCAAGGTTCTTTGACTTATGACTATTATGACACTTACTTAAGACACTAAAATATTTGAAATAGCAAGGAATATTAGTTATAGCTTTAGGTAGGTGTGTGATGTTTAAATAGGTTTTTATTCTACCATGCATAATAACTATTAACTAGATTGAAATAAGGAAGGGGATTATAGTTTACAAATAACCTAAATTGAAAGGATATTATATGTGAATCTCCCTCAAAAAAATAAACTTACTTTTGCTTTTGCTTCCAATGAGAAGTTTCAATTTTTTACTTCCTTCTCACAACAAAAAAATTGTTCAAATTCTACTACCACTCAAAAACTAGTTTTTTTTTTTGGGTATACAACTCAGTGATATACTACAATATGCCAAAATGAATATATATTTTTTTAAATAAACGTTTTCCCCCTTTACAAGCTTAAAAAAATATGTTTTAACTATTCTTTATTAAATATTTCTAGACATATGTGATTGGGCTTTAATAGGGATTGCAATTAAAATAATAGCTCCTTCTCACTGATTTAATTCTTTACATTTTCCTCTGTTTAGGTACTTTTTCTTATTTACAATTAAATATATTCATTCTAAATTGATTGATTCATTAAGTTAATATCTTTTATTTGGATTATAAAGAAAAATATAAGTGATAAATGATAGACAACGATGATAATAAAATTGTTAATGATGGGATGCAAGGACATGATTGAGTGGGGGCTTAAATTAATTAAAGTGGTACCTTAATCAAATGTGTTATTGGGAAACTGGACAAGATCTATATTGAAGGGTCATAGTCAAGGGATATATATTTTCTTCTTTCAAAAATTGAAGGAATTGTTTGCGAAAAATGTAAAATTGAAGGAAGTATTTGTATTTTTCTTTAATAATTAATAATATTTCTCAGTAGCCCCATTTTTTGTTTTCAATGAGCCTATATAGCTCATATGGCACCAATCTCATTCTTTAAAATTGAGATAACTTGATGTTATTGGTTTGATTCCTATCTTATTTATTTCCTTACTCCTTACTCCTGAAATCTTGTGTTTCATAATTAACCAACAAAAAAGTCTAATTAGATTTTAGTTCTTATGTGACAAATGAGCTAGAGCCGTTACATCGTCGCCTGAGTATAGTGAAAAATAAGTAAGGGCTTCCACATTTTCGTGAACGAATGTGGGTAAAGAAGTTAGTTCATGAGAGTAGGATTCGTTTTGAGACTTGGAATATAGGTACACTTATGGGTAAGTCAATGGAAATAGTAGATACCATGATTAGGAGGAAAATTAATTTTATGTGTTTACAAAAAACTAAATGGATAGGAGAAAAAACGAAAGAATTAGACACTTCGGGTTTTAAACTTTGGTATACTGGGAAGGTTAAATCTAAAAATGGAGTAGGTATAATTATAGATAAGTTTTGAAAAAATGCTATAGTAGATGTAAAAAGGTTAGGAGATAGAATCATTGCACTAAAGTTAGTAGTGGAAAAGGAAATTTTTAATGTTATTAGTGCCTATGCACTACAAGTAGGATTAGAAGAATATCACAAAGTAAAGTTCTAGGAGGATTTAGAATGTTTAGTTCAGGAAATACCATTAGGAGAAAAGATTCTTTTAGGAGGAGATCTATATGGTCATGTGGGAAGTGTATCTTCAGGTTACGAGGGTGTTCATGGAGGACATGGCATAGGGGAAGCAAATGCAGAGGGTAAAACTATTCTAGACTTTTCATTGACGTTCGATCTTATATTAGCTAATACTTGTTTTAGAAAGCACGAGGAACATCTTATCACGTACAAAAGTAGAAGGGTATGTTCTCAAATCGATTTTTTTCTTATAAGAAAATCGGATAGAAATCTTTGCATGGATTGCAAAGTTATACCTGGAGAGAGTTTAACTACTCAACATAGAGTTCTGGTTATGGATGTACGACTTAGGGGGGAAGTAAAAAAAAAAGGCCAAAATAGGGTGTTAATGACTAAGTGGTGGCAACTAAAGGGAGATAAAGAAAAGAATGTACAAAAACGAATTGTGGAGGAAGGACCTTGGGAAATACAAGGAAGTACTAACGATATGTAGAATGGAATGGCTAAAGAGATTAGGAAAGTGGCCAAGAAAATGTTAGGTGAATCAAAAGGTTTTGGACCTAGAGATAAAGAATCGTGGTGGTGGGATGCAAGCGTGCAAGATAAAGTTAAAGTTAAGAGGGAGTGTTATAAAGTGTGGTCATTATGTAAGAGTAATGAAAACTGGGAGAAATATAAAGTAGCTAAGAAAGATACTAAGAAGGCAGTGAGCGAAGAGAGAATGAGGGCATTTGATGGGTTATACCAATCTTTAGGTACTAAAGTTGGGTAAAGGAATATTTACAAGTTAGTTAAAAGTAAGGAAAGAAAGACAAGAGACGTTGACCAAGTAAAATGCATTAAAGATGAAGAAGGGAAAGTCTTGGTCATGGAACAAGATATCAGAGAACGGTGGAAGAATTATTTTCATAGGCTTTTTAATGAAGGCCATAAGATTGCATTGCAATCGGATAGGTTAGATACTAGAGAAGAGGATCAAAATTATACTTTTTATCGTAGGATTTGTGAGGTAGAGGTAAAAGAAGCATTAAAGAGAATGGAGAGTGGCAAAGCAGTTGGACCGGATAATATACCTATTGAGGTATGGAAGGGTTTAGGAGGGAAAGGTATAAGGTGGCTCACAAAATTATTTAATGAAATTATGAAATATAAGAGAATGCCAGATGAGTGGAGGAGAAGTTCTTTAATTCCTATTTATAAGAATAAGGGGGACATTCAAAATTGTGCAAATTATAGAGGAATTAAGCTCATGAGCCACACTATGAAATTATGGGAAAGAGTAATTGAGCAACGATTAAAAAAAGAGACCAAAGTTACGAAGAATCAATTTGGTTTTATGCCGGGAAGGTCCACTATGGAAACAATATATTTGTTGTGAAGATTAATGGAGCGATATCGAGAGAATCAAAGAGATTTACACATGATGTTTATCGATTTGGAAAAAGCTTATGATAGAGTACCAAGAGAGGTTCTATGGAAGGTTTTGAAAAAAAAAGGAGTTCGTATAGCTTATATTTGAGCAATACAAGATATGTATGGTGAGGCTACAACTAGTGTAGTAACAAAAGGTGGACGTACAGAAGATTTTTCGATAACTATTGGTTTACATCAAGGGTCAACTCTGAGCCCTTATCTATTTACTTTAGTATTGGATGTGCTTACTGAACATATCCAAGAACCGGTACCACGATGTATGCTATTTGCAGACGATATTGTCTTAGTTGGGGAATCGAGAGTGGAAACAAATGAGAAGTTAGAGAGGTGGAGATTACCTTTGGAAACTCATGGGTTTTGTTTAAGTAGAAATAAAACAGAGTATATGGAGTGTAAGTTTAGTAAGAGACACACCACTTCTAGCGTAGAAGTGAAAATTGGAGAACATATTATACCACAAGTCACACGATTTAAATATCTTGGATCTGTCATACAACATAATGGGAAAATAGAAGAAGACGTAAAACATAGGATTCAAGCGGGGTGGATGAAGTGGAGGAGTGCTTCGGGTGTTATTTGTGATAGAAGAGTACCACTCGAACTTAAGGGTAAATTCTATCGTACAGTTATAAGACCTGCAATGTTGTATGGAACTGAGTGTTGGGCAATAAAAAGTCAACAAGAGAATAAGTTCAATGTTGCAGAGATGAGAATGTTGCGTTGGATGAGTGGACATACTAGACGAGATCGGATTAGAAATAAATACATTAGAGAGAAAGTGGAAGTCGCCCCTATTGTGGAAAAGATTGTAGAATCAAGACTTAGATGGTTTGGTCATGTTGGGAGGAGACCTATAGAAGCCCCAGTTAGGAGAGTAGATGAGATGGAGAATAGTTCAATAATTAGAGGTAGAGGAAGACCAAGAAAAACTATAGGAGAAATTATTAAGAGGGATTTAGATTTAAATAGTTTGTCTAAAAATATGATTTACGATAGGTGCTTATGGCGTCGATTGATCCATGTAGTCGACCCCACTTAGTGGGTAAAGGTTTTGTTGTTATTGTTGTTGTAGATTTTAGTTGTTATCTTTGGGCTAACTTTTATTTTGCATTCGGCACAATTAAAGACTTACAATTAAGAAATATACCAAAGTAATTTTTTTTAATTAAAAAGCAGTTTTCCTCCTTCTACAAGTTTGGCCAAACAAGTTTTAGATAGTATTTCTAATTTGGCTCATTCTAAGTCTGTTGAAATTAATGGACTCCAATAGTTGATCCAAGCAATAAAACGGCCAAGATAAGTTTGACAGTTAATAACAACTTTTTCTTCTTTTTATTACACCCATTATGGAAAGTTACAATATAACAGAAGAGAAAAAGTACCGGGACCCAAAAATACGTACATGGGAATTTGCTTAATAGATTGATCAATACTAAAAACAGTTTGGAACTGAAATCAGCACGTGAATATCCAGCTTAAGACCGACCTTGTTATTTATTGTCAGGAATAGTACTGAAGCCCAACATGTCACTTCTTTTGCTCTTACGTGCAATAGTAAACTTTATATCTTCATCCAACCATTATTTTTAATGAACAATGAGAAAACCAGCTTAAATTTGGACTTTTAAGAAACCAGAATAGTACCCATAAACCAGAAGAGAGGAAGCTGAAATAGAGGTTACTATTGGTAGACGTGGAATCTCGAACATCATGCTCTCGCCTTTAAGCCCATAGTGATGCTGTTGACACGAATGACATACAGTCAGTTAGATGCCAGTGAAGAAAAATGATCACTCTCATGTGTAGAGGCAAAAATACCCTTGTATCCATAGGCGCATAGCTGTGGGCATTCTGTTGCCAGAGGCATCCCCAGTATTGTGAGTCCCACATCGAAGAGTTTAGCCATGTGGGGTGCACAGAGCGAACCGTTCTTTTGCCTTTTACTAGAGTCTACCGTGGGCACGTCGTTTTTTATGGCATACGCTTGTTCTTGGAGGGCTTTCTTTGGAGAGGCCGAACAATCACTGTTGAAGAGATTAATGTCTAATGAGTTTTTGTTTCATTATCCGGTGTTCCAGTTCATGAATTGCGTACTTCGTACTTTGATTTCGTTGGGCTATTTTCAATAAGCACTAGTTTATTGAGTTGGTGGCCTAATTTCAGTAACAATAAGCATATATGCTAATACTGCATTTTTCTCTGATTAAATCATTGCGACATTTATTTCTTCAAAGTTTAATATAATCTCAACATTTTACTAATCTAAATTTTCTTCTATGCTTATTGTTTATAAAGGTATCTCATTGGGCTTAATTAATTTAACACAAATTGCTGTGATTTGATTTGATTTGATTTGATTTGGTCAAATCTCATTTTTAGATCATTTTCTATCAGGGCGTTTGTTTCTTAGGGAAATAAAATTTTTAATGAGGAAAAATTGAGAAGTGAAATTGTGTTTTGTTTCATTAATTTTCTTAATTTGGATTATAAGGAAATGTATAAGTGGTAAATAATGGAAAATGGTGACAAGGAAATAATTGATGATGCCACGCAAGTATTAAGTTAAGTGAAAATGATAATAGTAATAATTGGTAGGCTTGGTCACAAGACAATAATTAGATTTAAAAAAGAAAAGATTTCAAGTTTCAAATTTTTAGGGTCTAAGCTTGGAACTAGATTAACATATTTTCAAATTTTATATTTGGGTCTAAATGAAAATATCAATGTTGAACCCAAACCTATCTCACTTAAGAAGTTCTTATTTGAGTCTAAATAAAAATATTTTGGTTTAAATCCAAAGCACTCAGTTTGGGCCCGAGTGTAACCTGTGGTTGCCTGCTTCAATTTGGGCCAAGTATAACCTATGGTTGCCTGCCTCAATTTGGCCCAAGTATAACCTATATTATCCTACTATTAGCAATTGTAATGGTATGGTTTCCATATATCTTTGTTTTAAAAAAAAATTATTCTTGATCATAGTGAAAAAAATTTTAGATCATTGAAAGATTTTTTTCAAAAAAAAAAAAAAAAGAAAAAAAAAATCTTCTCTTACAAAATAAACACAATTTTTTTTTTTTTTCTGTTTGTCATTCCTATAGAACAAAGTAAAAGAAACAAGTTAGATTCAACATAACCTCTCTATTTGGAGCAGGATCATATTGACTTGATCAAAATTAGTAGAAATTAGCACATTAAAGAAAAAAATTGATAAAGGACCAGCTGAACCAAGCCCAATATCATATCATGAGTTGATCTCTCCTTTTAATTGTCACACCTCAAAATAAGGATGTGATCGACACAAAATACAAAAATACCTTGTATCTAAAACCCTTACACATACATGAATCATTACTTACTCCAGTGGCATAATTAATAGAAGATGACCAATTTAAAAAATAAGCCCAATCTTTTCATCACACACATCAAGTTCAAAGTCTATGAAATTTTTCATATTTCATGTCAAAAATCATTTTTAACTCTTTAAAGAAAATATGGAAAAATCTTCTCTAAAATTAGGACATCCTAGACTTCTCAACAAACAACCAACTTTGTCATATACAACAAGGGAGCTTCGTTCTCATAAGCAACCAACAAAGATATACATAGGGAATGAGGATCTGCCTACAATTTATGAGTAAACTCTAACGTACAATATATACAAACATAAGAGCAATAGACCATTAATATCAAATGACCTATTATTAGCCCTTTACTACCAACACTCCCAAGCAAAGCTAGACAAGTGTTTAAACACAATTTCATTATCTACAAAAATAGATAATAGAATGAGTCATGGTACTTAATGAGTAGAAAGAAAAAAAAAACATGCTAACTAGAAGGATGACTAGGCATGGATTTTTTCTACAAAAATAAATTTTAAATGTGGATATAAATTAACAAGAAATCATTAAGGAAGAAATAGGCATCATATGAATGTAATGTTTCATTTATTCAATAAAGTTAAATGATAATAAGCCTAAAAAATTATAGCTTAAAATTATAAGGAAAACTAGTTGACTATAATATCAAAAGAAAACATGTATATAGTGCATACAAAAAATTTATGATTTAATCAAGATATAGAACTAATAAGGCATAGCTATGAGAAAACATACAAATTAAATTCATGCGTTAAAAATTTAAGTAATGTAGTACAAGCAAAACATATGTTAAAAAAAAATTGAATACAATTATAGCATTAGGAAGGTCTATGTAGAATTCTAATTTCTAATATACGTCATATACTAACATGTACATATAGCATATAAAGATAAATAACCATATATCCAGATATGAGTACATGATCCATAATCTATCAAGGGACATCCAACTTAGTACTCTTTTTGTGCTCAATCATAGAAATCACATAATAATATCTAATGTGTGCCAAGGACTAATAGGATTGTTATTAGCTATTAGTTTTCTGCACATTCCAACCTCATACATATAGTATCATATAATAAAATATAATCTATACACTCAAATCTCTTATATGAATTGATCCACAAAATATTAATACCCTTAATAGCATGACATTTCATAGGCATGCAACAATTGAGCAATTCCACAAAGGCCTATTTAGATAACTTATCACTTTTCAAAATTTCGAATTTAACTTCTAATCATCATATTTTATCGTAGTCATTCCGATAATACAAATATATATGGCATATCATAATCAAAAAAATTAATATTAATAATATACATGCAAAAAAATACTACCTAAGATGTCTATTCCAACGAACACGTAAAACACAAGAAAGAATAAAGAAAGTAAAAATGGAGAAAAGTTAAAAAAAATATCATGCTTTTTAATATGCTCACAATGCTTGCCGAATAGCCAACAGTGCTTCCTCATCAAACACAGTCACACTTCCAACGAAATTGTTTAAGGTGCTCCCTACAACTTAGTCATAACAATTCATTTAGTTTCCAAGAACCACATTTAGGCTTCTATTTCTCTATTACACTTAGTCACATTAATTTGGCCTATTTAACTTTTGTTTCTGCCTCACTCGTCCTACATGAACCAAGTTAATTCTTTATTTTAATTATTTTTTACTTAATTAATCTTTTGCTTATGCACTTCCTACTTAGTCAATTAATTTCTTTTTGATCAATTCCTATCTTTTAAATTATATTCCCACATGTTATAAGCTTGTCTTAGTTTGATGTTTAATTAATTAATTAATTTATTCATTGTTTTATTTGTTAATTTGTTGCCTAATTTTAATTTTCTGTTGTTAGTGTTAATTTAATTCATTTTAGTTATTCCTTTGTCTACTTTAATTTGCTATTGTTGATTTAGTTCATTTAGTTTATTTTAGTTAATTTGTCATGTGCTTTAATGCCTAGTGATTAACTTATTTTTATTTTTATTTTAAAATTTTAATATTTTTTTATTACATTATGGCCTAATTTAATTCCTACTCTAGCACTAGGCTTAGTAAGTTGACTTAATTATACCAATTCTTCATCAAAGTATATCGATTAATTTGTTCTACTATTTTCTTATTTCAACAATAGTTTTGGCTTGATCCACTCTGCCTATTAATTTATTTCAACATTTCAAGCTTACAGTGGTCATGGAATTTAGATGTTAATATAGAAGTTCAACTTATAGAGGAAGTTTACTTATAGGGAGAGCAACTCACCAAGTGGTTGCAAGTCAAGCTTGCACTTCAGCCAAAACACCACAGCCCCCAAAAGAAGGTAAACTCACAGTCAACATAGTGGAAGAGCGGTAACATTGAAAGAATGGAATTGAAATGGTGAGGCAAACAATTTGAGCACAAGGAAAAAATGAAGATATGAACCATTGAATAGTAGGAAGCAAAGAAGTAAATGGGATGGATTTTTACCAAGATTAGAATAAGTCCCAAACACCCTTCAGCTCTCCCAAACCCGCTACACTCAACTCACAATTTGGCGATGATGCAAGAGGAATTTCGAGTGGTTGCAGAAAGAGCAAACAAGCTAGGAGTTAAAAGCTAATCATCACAAGAAAATCGTACATCAACAAGGGAGAAAACTCATGAACACTGAATAGAGCAACAATTCGAAAATCGCAACTCAACAACCTACCTACAAGCACGGTTTGATTGAAAGCAACAAGAAGTGATACCTTTGGTCTTTTGGTCAAACAACCCACGACTAGCATCCAACGGAAGGACTCAAATAGAAGAATGAGAGAAGCTAGCTTTTTGACTTCTATACTTCAATAAAAAAAGTTTTTTTTTCATTTAAATTCTCAGATGTCAAAATTTTTCTTCACAAATTTATTTTCTTTCCTTTTATTAACTTTTTAAACAAATATGGAGTTAAAAACTTTACATCTCTTTAAAATCAATACAAGCATGCAGGATCGAAGACCTTGTATTCAGATAACAAAAGAAGGGGGGGGGGGGGGGGGATAAGGGCTTTTTTATAAGGAGGTTGGGGTAAGTGTTATATATATATATATATATATATATATATTCTATGATAAATATTATATATATTTTATATGTATTTTTATATTATATAAAATAAATATAATTTATTTTATATAATTTATATGTAAAATTATATTTTACATTATTTAATAGTTAATATAAAATATTAAAATATAAATAATAATAAATTTATAAATTTTATTTTATTGATAAATTTATATTTCTAAATATAATTTATTCTCCTTAACTTATTTGTAGATAAAAAAAATATTTGTTTTAGTTTGGTTAAGAATCTTATAAAAAAATTATTTTAACTTATTTAGAGTAATTGAACGGCTTAATTTAACAACAAGTTCTTTATTTTATTAGCTAAATAATATAATAAATATTTGTTTTTATTTTTTATTATTAATTTTATTTATTTATTTATTTACTGTAAAAATTTATTTCTTACTATATAAACTTGAAAGACTAAATTTATAATTTGTTGTATTATTTGTCAAGATTCATACAATTTTACAGACCTATATATGTATCATATGCAAGGGAGAGATTACATGAAATTTGGAATACTAAATCAAAAATAAAATATGTTACCTGACGTTTCCATATATATATATATATATATATATATCTACTCATGTCTGGCAGATGATATGTTAGATTTTTCTTTTTATGACCATATATTGAATAGTAGCTTTTAATTAGTCAATTGATATTTAAAAAGCAAAAGTCATATCATTAATATGAGCTCACAAAAAACAAAAAATTCTAACATTATTTAGTCAATAAAATAAAAAACTTGGTACTATACAAAACCAATCTATTATTCTGAATAAATTGAGATGATTTTTTTTATAAAATTCTTAATAAAAACAAAAATGTTTTTTTATATACAAATAAGTGAAATAAAATAAATTATACTTAGAAATATAAACTTATCAATAAAATCAAATTTATAAATTTATTTTATATTATATAAAAAATATATATGATATATATAATATTTATCATATATGTATAACAATTACCCCAATCCCTTTCAAACCCCGCCCCCCCCCCCTCGGCGGCGATAAAAACCCCCTTTTCCTCACTCCAATTCTCTCTCCCCACCCTTGTTATCTTTTTTTGAAAGTGGGGTTTGTGATCCCTATTCTTGTTGTATTGATTTCAAAGAGATGTGAAGTTAAAGACTCTTCATTTGCTTAAAGCACTAAAAAAAAAAAAAGAACAAACATTTGAGGAAAACATTTTGGAGATTATGTATCTGAATGATACATTTTTTTCAATTAAAGTATAGAAATCAAAAAGCCAAAGAAGCTTTAGGTAATTGAGTTCAAAAGGGAAACCGAGTGAAACATATGGAGTAGGAGTGTTTAAAGGTTCAGTTTAGTTTGATTTTAGACAAAAATCAAACAAAACCAACATTGTCAGTTTAACATTTTGTTGGATCTTATCTGTTTTAAATTATAATCGATTTGGTTTGATTTTTGTTCGGTTTGATTTGATTTATTTATTTATTTTACCCAAAAGTGATTTTTTAAAAAGATTTTGTTTCTTATAATATATAGAATTTAACTTTTAATATTTTGCATCTTTTAAAATTCTAATCAATAATAAAGTTAGAATAATTTATTATTTTTATCTTTTTTTTTGTCTAAAAAAATTTCATACATTCATAAAAAAGTTTTAAAGAGTGAGGAAAAAGATAAACAAGAATAACATCTTATAATAAAATAGTATAGATAATTTGTACATGTTAGTCTTCTTAAACTATACAAAGAGTGTAGTTTTAATGCAAGTTTAATTGACAAATGATCCTATTAATTTAAAAAGGCAAAAAAAGAACTATTCAATTTTAATCAGTTGTAAATTCAAGGGTTTGATTTATGAAAAAAACTAACAACCAAACTGACTTAATTAGTTCTAAAATAACAAAAACCAAAGCAAGCTTATTTTTAATTGGTTTTTAATGGTTTGGTTTGGTTTGGTTTGGCTTAATCAGTTTGGTTTGGTTTTGTTCATCCTTAATATCGAGGAAGGAGATGCAGTACAGGTGTGCAAATTAGGAATAAACATGTGTAACAGAAGAGAGAATATCAGAAAGAATATGGAGGAAAATGCAAGCTTTTGGAAAAAAAAGTTTGAAAATTGCTTCTTGGTCCCTATGAACCTTTACAATCTAGGTTAACTGAAACAAAATTAAAAATGAAGGAAGAAAGAAGGAATAAAATTAGAAATATTGTCACATCAGTTTAAACTTAGGTTAGGGGTTTAAAGAGGGCAGGGTTCCACCATTAGAGTTATAATAAATTGTTTTCATTTGCTCTTAATTTAATTATCATGTCTAGAAAAATTATTTCAAAAATTTGAATTATTAATTTAAATTCTTCTTTTAATTAAATTATTATTGCTTTGAACGTTAATTATTTTAATTCTCAAATTCTATTTTTTTTTCTTTTGGCATCACAACCAAACCCATATCCTAGCTCGCTTACTTAATTAGAGCCCTAGTTCATGAATTAGGTGCCAAGATATGGTTTCCTTTAAACCTATCACATAATAAGAATTTCCTTTATAATTTAAGAGACTACCAAATGCATTGGCCCATTTGACCACAACACTTCCTCCTCTGCTACAAAAAGGGCAAAAGTAACAACGGCATGGTATAAAACTTCCACACAAAAGCAACTATCATTTGATAGTATCCTTATTATACATCTAAGGAAGGAGGATGAGTATGAAAATATTGCAATTGCAGTTAACAAAATGGAAAATTAGGGGTTTATAGTTCAACATGCATGTAAAAAAGGTAGTTAGGAAGATGGATAAGTGTTAGACTTTCATCAAGAAATTGGTACATGTTAATGGAGGTGGTGATTAGATGGGAGTGAGCACCTGAGAGACTTTTAGGTATAAACCATACAAGAAAAGAAGAGCACAGGGCAGAAACTGATATAGTAAGAAATCAATAAGTGGCTATAAAGGTCTCTTACTTCAAGACTTGGTATAAAAAGATAGTCAAGGTTAAACGTAATTTGCTAACAATGAAGAACAACCAATGCCATGCCCATTTCTAGCTTAACAAAAGAAAGAAACAAAATTCCAATACCTAGATAAGAAGTAGAATTGCCTAAAGGAGTATAACCAAAAAGAATACAACACCCAATACAATAACATGCTAATAATATAGGGATTAATCAATAAAACAAACCAAAATCCTTAGGGGAGAACCATTATTTTAATTCAAAAATCATGGAAAAACTTCAACAATAATAGACTAATACACCTATAATATAACCAACATCGTTTAATACCTAGAGTTATAACTTCTAATATTATCTAATTTAATCTAAATCATTTTGAAGATACTCAAGGAATCCTATTAAATATTGCTTATACCAATTAAGGCTTAACATATGTAAAATACGAGGGTTGAGGTAGCAAAATGAGGCAAATACATGACAAACAACATGATGGGAGAGGCTTGGGTAGGACATGGCCTATGTTCTTAAACATGCCCTAGTAGTGCAACTCCTTGGCTAGGGCATGTGTCAGGCAGCATGCCCTCTGCATGATGTGTTTAGTTTTGCAGCACCTTTGCCTTGTTTTTGAACAAATTTGGGGAAATGGTTTGGGGGCTCCATACTATTCTGATTCTCACCAAATTTAGTATGATAAGATATCTATATAGGGTCTAATTTCAAGCTAAAATTCACACAAAAACTTACTTATTTAGACCATTTAGTGCATGCATCACCAAAGTTGCCCTATTTAGGCCTCAAAAACCAATTGGCACTTTAAGTTTACTAATTGGCAACCTAAGCCTCTCCAAACCTAACCAATTTCCTCCCAAAAAAATTTAATACCCCAAGCACTTCCTAGGTGATGCCACCAAAGTCAAAACCCTTGTAGATTTTATTTTAACCCAATGACTTCCTCAAATCTTAGTGCAACCTTATGCTTTACTAGCAACAAACAATCGCAAATCACCACCCAATCAATTTCTCCTTATTCCCATTAACAAATATCATCTAAACTACTCACACACAATAATATAAACACTAAATAACTAAGATAACCATATGTACACGATCAACCGCAACTTCCATTCATTACAAATAAAAGTTCATATCTATAATACAGAACCATATACAAAAGAATCAAAATAAGCATCCTAAGGGAAATGTTAGTCCCATAAGTGTCATGATGCATACATACTATACAAAAGAGTTCTTAGTGGCATAATATCTATTCATTATATCCATTACATTACAAAAAGCCAAAATGCTAAGCTTATAAGCCTATTATACTATGGTTGGCCCTCAGATGGCTTTTCCTTGCCACTCTTAGAAGATCCCTCACTTTAAATGTTAGTCATAACCCAGGTGAGATATATAATATCAATAACCAAAGTATAATTCTAAACATATAACATAGAATGAGTTACCATCATGCTTTACATGAAAGGATCACAAGGGTAATGCAAGCATCGAACAATGAACAAGCTTGGCCATCCAAGATTACTATCCCATACTAGTAATCACATAATAATTACTCAGTTATTGGCTAATAACTTAGGGAGTGACGCAATCACAATAAGAATCCCCTTCCAAATGAGTACAATTATTGCTCAGTGCATGTCCATGACACATGTACTTAATCAGGAGCATAATCACAACTTTAATCACAAGGACATGATCACAGTCCATAATGATTCGTAATGTAAATAGTCAAACTCATCATTGATATCAAATAAACAAATATACAAACATTTAATGGCATATTACTACATAGATGGATAGAGTTAAACCTCAATTATCTCACATAAATATTTCCCCTTCCTAATTTGCTACCAACCCACCACAAATAGATGCTCCAAGTACTAGCAAGCCTAAGAACACATCACAACCAATAGCCAAACTTAACCTATTAATGAACTCCATGTTTTTGACAAGCTGAAGTTTATAAAATCATTATCTCACCCTATCAAGCCTCCTATATCACACTTTCTTAACTCCAAGTACCAAATACTCAAGTTTCAACTGACAGGCCTTTGATTTTTGCACATATAGATGATAGTCCGTAAAACTAAAAAAAAAGAAGTGTTGTGAGAGGGAAAACACTCATAAATGAAAGGAAAAATTATATCCAACTTTGCCTATGTAGTGCTTTAATGTAAATCATTTTCATAACCAGTCCCAAATTCAAAAAAAAGAGGAGGGTTGTGTTAGGTAGTCGACAGTTAACGTAAAACTTTGTCGAATCTTTATGACATGAATCAATGATATTACAGAGTTAATGCTAGGTAGTTGCCCAAAAATAACACATTGTATAGCTCGAGTACAGTGTTAAATGAACAAGAGTCATTGCATTGACGCTTGGTGTAGTGAAAATAAGTAAGAGTTCCCACATTTTTATGAATGAATATGGATAAAAAAGTTAGTTCATGAAAGTAAGATTTATTTTGGAACTTGGAATATAGGTACACTTACAGGTAAATTGTGACGACCCTAACCTCTAATCATTGTAATTAAGATAAATCACATAATTAATAACCATAAAGCAGGATTACATGGCATTCAGACTAATTACATTATGGAAATATAGGGAAATTTGAACCTTAACAGTGTTAGAGTCATCAACCACATGATCATAACCACTTACATACCTCAGGGGGAAGAAAACATTCATTTAGAAGTTTTGATTATATTACCTATCATTCCCACATCACATTTGTCTTTTATTAATGTTTCTAAATCATCCCTTGAGGTTACCATAAGAAAAACCAAGAATTTATAGTAAATATAGGGATTTCGGGACATTTGCAGCAGCCAATTTTCCATCTAGCCGCGGTCAATTCCCCTCGACTTGACCCCTCGCATTGTTACTCGCCGCGGCGAGTTGGACCTTAGCCGTTGCCAACCTACATGGCGCCGCGGCGAAGAAGCCTCCTGGAACTTCCCTCGCTCGCCTCTTGATATTGGCTGCGGCCAATTACTCACTTCGCTGCGGCCAATTCCTCTCTGGAATGCCTGGCTCATTTTTATAAAAGTTCACCGCGGCCAATTCCTCAATTTACCGCGGCGAATTTCCCTCTGGACGACTCCCAGTTTAGCCTCTCGAAGTTAGCCGCGACCAATTACATATGAGCCACGGTGAATTTCTCTCTGGTGCTCTCCCTGGGCAACTTCGCCACTATTGGCCGTGGCTAGTAATATTTTGGCCACAGCCAACCACCTCCTGAACCTACCACTCTCAAAACCTTGCCTCATACTCTCCATTCTTCCTCCAATAACCCCTTAGGGTCACTCTACCATGAATTATACAACTCCAATGATGTTTATCTACTTGATTTACCTAGTTAATCTATCCTTATCCGTTTCAAGATTTAAAGCATTATTTTCTACTTACCAAGCTACCACACATCAACCAAACCATAATTTAATGACAGCGAATGTGTTCTGGTCACAAGGTGTATGGGGTCAATACTTAATGTTCATATAAAATCGAATCACTAATCCATTATTAGCCAATTACAAACAAAATGTCCAATTTCATGATAATCAATTTACATATACCATCTCTATGCTTGGCAACTCATGATGCAATGCAGCAATGATACAAAACTAGCAATTTAGTTACAATACATTTTGTCAAAGCTCCTAAATCGATGTGCTACCAAACCATTTAGCAAACTCCCATTAATTTTCTTCTTGCCACTAAGAGGTCCAGTTCCTGAAAATGTTAGCCCACAACGGGGTGATATATATATAATCTCAGTAACAAAAGGGCAGATTCCATATATATGTACAAGTTAATCAATCCAATGCAATTTCATGTCATCAATACCAGAATCATCAATTCAATTTGCAAATGAACTAGTTGAACTACAAAGAACTACTGTCCCATACCAGCAGTCATACATAATATGTTAATGGCCAATAACACTGGGAGAGGTCCGTCCACAACACCTACTCCATAATGAGCACAACCAGGGCTTAGTGCATAGGGGTCTGATCACAACCCAGTGCCGGATCAAAGCACATGCACGGGTGGCAGCCGCACCACAGCTCCACTATGGACTCACAAGGTCCATCACAATAACAATCTAAGTAGTCAACCAATCATTTAACATTTCAAAATCATATATGTGCAAACAATATCAGATCAACATGAACATATAAATGGAAGTGAAGAATAACCCCAGTTACCTCAATGAAGCCAATTACTCTTTCCCTAGCTACCATAATAATCCATATGCACACCAAGCCTATAACAAGCATAATTATCATCATTTCTAATCACAATCAAATATCCAAATAGTTAAACTACTAATGACAGACTAGAGGTTACTCACCTAATTACCAAGGGATTTAATTTCGGATTCCAACTTTCCCACACCAGAAATTGCCATAATTCACTCTAATTTCTGGGTAATTTCACATGAAACTAAAGCCCATATCATAGGTCAACTATAGGGATTTCAAACTAACAGAAAATGCATCAAAATGGGAGGGATATACTCACTTAACAACAGCCATAGCCTCACCTCTGAAAATCCACCATGGATTCACCCAAATTCGCATTTCAATCATCAAGCCCAGAAAATTGGGTTTTCCACCATTATCTCCTTGTAATTTCATACAATAACAGAACCCATTATGATAATACATCCTTAGGGGCATTTTCCAGCAAAGTGATACACCAAATGGAAAGGAAAAGCTTACTTAATCCTCCATCTAACCTCCAAGTCCGAAAATCTTGCAAGGAATCACCCAACACCAAATTTCAAATTTGAGAAAAAGATGAAAATGCTCAAACCCAGAAATTAATCGGACCAAAATGGAGAGGAGGATGAGAGGGACATGTTTTGTATAGATTACCTTAGCCAAATCTTCCTCTAGAAGTGAGGAATGGTGGAGGAATGATGAAAAACCCTAGCCCCTCTTCTCAAGTACGAAAATAACTTTCTAAGTCTACAGAACATGAATTCCTTGGCAGCCAAATGGGTGGAGAGAAGGCTTCTTAGGGTTTTAGTGAGGATGGGCTGGTCCAATGGGCCCATTATTTCAAGTGAGCTAGTGTTAAATGAGATAGACTGCAGAAAATCTAAGGCTAGAAGTGGGATGTGCTGACCCAATGGCCCAATTCATTGTGGGTTCAGATTTTCATTCTTGTTGGGCCTTATTTTATGAGTTGGGTTGCAGAAATTTGATTGGGCTAGGCCAAGTTCCAAGAGTCAATCCAACTTGGGTCTGCATAATATGCGTTGGGCTAACTTTAAGGCCTTATGTAAATTGAGTCTTGGGCCTCCATCTCATTAAATCAGATAGGGCTATTACTAGATGATCTCCCTTGGCCCAAATCTCATGATAAAGAGTTGGGCTTACACCCAAAATCATTGGACCTCCCTAAATCCTTACCCATAGCTTATTTAAATTGATTTTGGGCCCAAATTAAGCTTTAATCCAAATGAAATCTTGAACATAATTATCTCTCTATAAATTCTCGTTCATATTGCTTACCCAGTTATTCCATAATAATTATCCTTAATTAGTCCAAATACATTATTAACACCTTAATTAATTTTGGGGTGTCACATAAATTAATGGCAATAGTGGATACCATTATTAGGAGAAAAATTAATTTTATATGCTCGCAAGAAACTAAATGGGTAGGAGAAAAAGCGAAAGAATTAGACATCTTAGGTTTTAAGCGTTAATACATTAGTAAGACTCAATCTAGAAATGAGATATGTATAATAATGGATAAGTCTTGAAAAAATCTTATAGTTAATGTAAAAAGATTAAGAGACAGAATTATAGCATTAGAATTTATAGTAAAAAGAGAAACTTTTAATGTTATTAGTGCTTATACACCACAAGTAGGGTTAGAAGAGTATTATAAAATAAAGTTTTAGGAGGACTTAGAAGGTTTAGTTCAGGGAATACCTTTAGGGGAAACGATTCTCATAGGAAGGTATCTTAATGGTCATGTGGAGAGTATATCTACAAGTTACGAGGGTTCACATGGGAGATATGGTTTAGGATAAGCAAATGCAGAAGGTAAGACTTCTCATTAGCATTTGATTTTACTATAGCTAATACTTATTTTAAGAAGCGTGAAGAGCATCTAATCACATATAAAAGCGAGAGAACATGCTCTCAAATTGATTTTTTTCTAATAAGAAAAGTGGATAGAAAGTTTTTCATAGATTATAAAGTTATACTTGGAGAGAGTTTGACTACACAACATAGGATCTTAGTAATGGATGTTCGAATTAAGAAGAGAGTAAAGAGCAAAGGTCAAGAGATGGTGTCAAGGATAAAGTGGTAGCAATTGAAAGGTGATAAAGAAAATATTTTGCAGAAAAAGATTTTCAAAGAAAGATCATGGGAGACACAAGGAAATACTAATGATACGTAGGACAAGATAGCTAAAAAGATTAAGAAAGTTGCAAAAGAGATACTTGGGGAATTAAAAGGATTGAACCTAGGGATAAAGAATCTTGGTGGTAGGATACAAGCGTACAAGATAAGGTTAAAGCTAAAAAAGAATATTATAACGCATGATCTTTTTGTAAAAGTGAGAAAAATTAGAAAAAAAAATATAAAGTAGCTAAGAAAGACATTGAGAAGGTGGTGAGTAAGCGAGAGTTAAGACATTTAATAAGTTATATTAATCCTTAGATATTAAAGATGAGGAAAGAAGTATTCATAAGCTTATTAAAAGTAAAGAAAGAAATACAAGAGATGTTGACCAAGTGAAATGTATTAAGGATGAAAAAGAGAGAGTTCTATCCATAGAGTAGGATATTAAGAAAAAATGGAAGTACTATTTCCATGGGCTATTTAATGAAGGAGGCGAGATCTCATGACACTCAGATAGGTTAGACACCATAGAGCAAGATTAAAATTATACCTTTTATCGTAAGATTTGAGAGTTAGAGATAAAAGAAATTTTAAAGAGGATAGAGAATGGTAGAATAGCAAGACCAGATAATATACCTATTAAAGTGTGGAAGGGCTTAGAAGTAAAAAGTATAAATTAGCTCACAAAATTATTTAATAAAATTTTGAGATCCAAGAGAATGCTAGACGAGTAGAAGAAAAATACTTTAATTCCTATTTATAAAAATAAGAGAGGCATACAAAACTATGCAAATTATAGAGGAATTAAACTCATAAGCCATATTATGAAGTTATGGGAGATGATTATTGAGCGGAAATTAAAACAAAAGCCTCAAGTTATAGAGAATCAATTTGGTTTTATGCCTAATAAGTTGACCATGGAAGTGATGTACTTGCTACAAAGATTAATATAGAAATATCGAACAAACTAAAAAAACTTGTATATGGTGTTAATTGATTTAGAAAAAGTATATAATAGGGTGCCAAGAGATATTTTGTGAAATATTTTAGAAAAAAAGAGTCCATATTACTTTATATTCGAGTAATTCAAGATATATATGATAGGGTTATAACTAGTGTAAGAACATAAAGTGGGCTCGTCAAAAAATTTTCAATAACTATTAGCCTAGATCATGAGTAAACTTTGAACTTTTATCTTTTTACTTTAGTCTTAGATGTGCTTAATGAACAAATTCAAGAGCTAGTATCATAGTGCATGCTCTTTACAAATAATATAGCTCTAGTTGAAGAGTCGGGAGAGGAAATAAATGAGAAGCTAGATATACAAGGACTAACTTTGAAAACACACAGATTTCATTTAAGTAGAAGTAAAATAGAATATATAAAATGTAACTTTAGTAATAGGTATACTAATTCTAGCATAGAAGTGAAAATCAGAGAATATACCATACCACAAGTCATTTGATTTAGGTATCTTGGGTCTATCATATAATAGGATGAGAAAATTAAAGAAGATGTAAATCATAAGATTCAAGCGGAATGGATGAAATAGAGAAATGCTTCGAGTGTTATTACAGATAGAAGAATACTGCTCAAACTAAAAGGTAAATTTTATTGTACAACTATAAGATCGATAATGTTGTATGGGATTGAGTGTTAGGCATTAAAAAGCTAACAAGAGAATAAAATCAATGTTGTATAGATAAGAATATTGTGTTGAATGAGTGGATATACCAAACAAGATAGAAAGAACAATGAATACATTAGAGAGAAAGTTAGAGTTACACCTATTACGGAAAAGATGGTAGAATTGCATTTTAAATTATTTGGACATGTGTGGAAAAGACCTATAGAAACCCCAATAATAAGAGTAAATCAGATTAAGAGTAACCCAATAATTAGTGGTAGATGGAAACCACGAAAAACTATAAGCAAAATGATTAAGAAAGATTTAAATTTAAATAATTTAACTAAAGACATAATTTATGATAGAAATTTATAACGTTGTTTAATCCATGTGATCGACCCACCTAATAGGAGAAGGCCTATTGTTGTTAGTTAATTAGTTAGTTTAACTTTTCCTTCCTTTATTTGCTCAAAATCACTCTAAAATCAACAAATTTCAAGCATTACAGTTTTGCACCTAGCGATGAAATTGTGAGTTGTTAATATCAAAATGAAGAGAAAGAAGAATAAAAGAAGTTTTTTTTTTCTTTCACTCACATGAGCCTAATCTATCTCATTAAATCGTTAAAAGCTTGCAAAGTATGGAAACCTAAAAGCTTTCCCTTTCCTCGGTATGTTCTGGACATGTGCATAGTTGAGAGAAGAATGAAGACTGAAGGCTAAGTGTTGGGTTGGGCTTAAGCAATGTTTTTAGGTTGTGGGTTGAATGGCCTTTGGGTCTTTTACCATATCCAAGCTTAAGGTGTCTTTTACCATATCCAGGCTTAAGGTGCTCGGTGTAGGTCCAAAACTAAAAGAAATAAGTAGTTTGGGGTTTAAAATTATTTCTAACTTAAATATAAATTAAATTATAAGGATAAATGGTATTAATTTAATTTTCTAGCGGCAAATTATAAAATTACTTAAATTATTTATTTAACCCATAATTTAATTTATTTTCTTCAAGAATTAGCAATTTAATCAATTTTCTCAAAAATTCATAATAACTTTCACTTTTCTAAAATCTCAATTCATTAATTAATTAATCAATTAGACCTCTAAACTAAATTATTTTTTCTATAATATTAAGTAATTAAATTACAAGATGTTACAAAGAACATAAAAGAGCACTCAAGAAATACAACAATATGGAATAATCTATTCTCATGCATATGAAATTTTATTCAATTCACTATTTTAAATTGCTATATTACCTCTCGTACCAACTTTCAACCTATAAGCCCAAAATGCTATTAACATCATAAAAAATATCATCATTTTGGTCCAATAAGGCAAGTCATTGTCAGTCAACACCAATGAACAAATATACAAATACTTGGAATTCTTATTAGGAGAGAGGGAAAAATTAGGAACCCAATTAGTGGTTGTATATTAACATCGATGCAAATACACATGATCAATGAGGGAAAAAAAACAATCATCATCATAACACAAAAGGGTACAATCACAGCCAAATCAAAGTACTACAATTTTAAGAATTAAGTGTATTATTTATCTATCTATTTATTTTGGTTTGCATGGAGGTCTGCGATGATATAAATCAACATGCTTGCGTACTAAGCATTCACTACTCCCTAACCCACACTTGATATGATACACCTAGAATCTTATGGGCATTAATATAAGAACAACAACCAGAAACCATTCAATGATCAATATAAGGAAGGTTTTTAAAACTAAAATTAGTATGTCCATGAACCCTTGTTGAATCGCTGGAATATTTTAATTTCTCAAACTTACTGATCTCATTAAATTCCTAGTTGCCCAACCATATAACCTATGAGGCAACAACTTGCCATACTCTATTGGACATCTATGGTAAGATATAGCATTCGCCTAAGATCTGCAATTATTGTTGGTTCAATTAGCAAAAACATACCATGGCTATTACTTTTATTTACTAATACATCTTCACCCTGCAATTCTTCACAACAGAAAGGACTATAATACATAGGTTTGTAATGATTAGTACATTAGGACAATAATATCCCCACGCGAGTTCTTATAAAACATATCAACTATTATGTTTATTAATCAGTTGATGAGATAGTTTATATTCGACTCAATTTATCACCTTAGTTCCCAACTGAAATTTATAAAATTAGTTTCACTCTTAATTCATCAGCTTAAAAGGATTTAAGGCAATATAAGTTAATTCCATAGCAAAGCATAGCACTGATGTAATATCTGGTTCTCTGAAAACGAAAGAAAATGTGAGAAACGCAATTTTCAGTTTTTCCGTTAACGAACGAAACTTACCAGATATAAAAGCAAGTCCCCCAAAATGATGTAGTTAAGGTCTCAAAAAATTTGAGAAGCATTCTAGACTCCTAAATATAAGAATCCCAGGCTCAGATAGAAAGAAAAATAGAGTTAGAATGAAGAAACAATTTCTTTCGAAAAGCCTACGAAACGTAATGGCATTTTCGTAATTTCGGGTAATTTTTGAAATTCACACAGGAGGGCTTTTGAAACAAAATTTTTGAGTTCCTTCGGGTTCTCAGAGGCCTTGAAAACCATGGAAAGCCTCGGGACAGTTAAAATCTCTCCGGTGGACGTTTTCCAATGTCGGTTAACCTGAATTTTGACCGGTTCGTTCGGTAAGGTTTTAGCTCCAAATTGAGTGATTCCAAAGGCATTTTATTAAATTGGAAATCTAAAATTCATAATAGAAAAGACAGTTCTCAAAAAGGAGTTAAAACGAAAGAGAAATGAAAATGCCAAAAACGAAAGGCAAAATTGGAATTTTTGAGAAAGTGGAATCTTTTTTAACACACTTTAAGTTTCTTATTTCTTTTCCCCTCCATTTGCACGACCCATTCTGCCTAAAAACCAGAAAAAACACCAGCTCTCTTAGGCACACCATGGAGGAGAAGAAAAAAGCAGAAAAAGTAAGGAAAAAGGTAAGGAATTTTATAGTTTTTCATGCTTTCTCCTTTCTAAACCTCTCCTTCTCCATTACCCTTTCTTTCCTATGGTTTTAATGAAGTTTATAAATTTGTTTTAAGGGAGATATTAGGGGAAAAATTCGGATTTGAAGAGAGGAGCTCAAAGAACACAAGATTCAAGTGAGAAAAAGCAAGAAACAAAGTAATTTCTCTTCCTATGGTTGTTATTTTTGGTGCCTTCCTCCACCATTTCGCCCCACTTGAGAAAATCCTAGGAGGAGATGATTTTTAGGCAGAACCAAGCATGAATCTAAGGAAAAAGATTGTGGAGATTAAGAATATGCAAAGGGAATTATAAAAAAACTATTATATTTCAAGATGCAAGTTTTAGGGTTTCAATTGCATCTTGTAAAATCTGATTTTGTATGATACTCCCTAGGCCTAAGTAAGAGTTTAAATGAGCTCCCAAGATCCCTAAGAGGCCCCCCATATGCTTCTTCCCTTGAGAAAACAAAGAAAGCTCTATGGAACCCAATATACTTCATAGCCTCAGCTTAGATGGGTTCTCCTAGCTAGAGAGAGTTTTAAATTTTTCTAAGGCCACTCTTGAGTCATATTTGATGAATAAAAATGAGGGGAGGCCTTGGAAAAAATTTAGAACTCATAGAAAGTGATTTGGTGCCTTAGGTTCTATATTATGACCTAAAGAAATAACATAATGTTAGGCTTCTTGTTTTAATTGTGTGATAACTCCAAGAGGCTTAAAAGGAGTCAAGAATCATATTTGAAAGGAAAGAATGGAGCTTAGAATTTATTTGAGGAGTATTGCTTCATTAGGTGCATTTATGGACCATAATGAGGGTTATAGAATAATCTAGGGTTTAAGCAAATTGTGTAGTCTTAGAATGTGTTTCATGAACCTAATTGGCTCCCATAAATTGTATCTAGGCTAAGAGAAACCATCTCTACCAATTTGTGGGTGTATAACCGAGGCAAATGAGGGAAATTTAAGGAGAAAAGTGTGTAGATTTGTACAAGGTAGCTCTCTCCACCTTCTTTCATGCATGGATGTATGTTTAGCTTGTTTTAGAATGTGTATATGTGTATTTTCAAGCTATGAAAAGTATGTTAGCATACCTTCATATGTCATGACTCTTGATGGCATGTTATGTTTTAAATGAATCCATGATGTTTGTATGAGTTTGCTTGAGTGTGGAGAGGCCAAGAACTCTTCCCTTGGGTGAGGATGAGCCAAGAACCCTCGAGCTTGGTTGAGACAAAGCAAAGAGACTCTCAAAAGCAATGTGGGCTTCCAAGAGTATGGTTGAGTCCAAAGTGCTTAAAAATAGGTGAGGTAAGTCCAAAATCCATAAGGAGAAGTGTGAGGCCAATCCAAGCACTTGGTGAGCTCTTGAATGATTTGTATAAGTTGTTCTTATGCTAAGTTTGCTTTTATAATGTCTATAGCTTTTATTTTCTCCATGCATACATTTGTAAAGCTTGCTTTGCACATATTATGTGTGAATGAATGGGAGATGAGCTATTGGGATTCTTTGAATCTCATCCCCTCCTCTCCAATGATCTAAAATGCTAGGTGGACTAAGTAATTATAGTGAAGGGAGCTAACAACCATAAAGAGCAAAGATTGACAAGCTTATGTATCATATGGCTTATTTTGGAACCATATTGATGGTTCATAATATATATGATGTTATATATGCACCATGAACCCTAAGACATGTGTAAATATACTATTATGTGATATTTAGATATATGAAAATGATATATGACCTATAGCACTTATTTTGAGTATGTAAGGCCAAAGTGTGCAGTATGGAAGTTTGATGGAAATATGCATAAGTGTGGGTTGAATGGCCAAAATGAGATACATGAGGTTTGGAACCATTTGGGCAGCTCATTTAAGTCTCAAATGTGCTTTTAGACTTGCCCAAAAGGTGCCAAGACCAAGGGAAATCTATTTGATAACTTTGGTACCCTATATAGAGCCAAAATTGACTAATATGAAACCCTATATCACTTTTTGGCCAAATGAGTTAGTCTTGGTTTGAAATTTGGCATGCAATTAGATCTCATTGAGATTTTTCTATGAAGATAAAGTTCATAATTTTTGGAGTTCTACATAATATTTGATGATTTTTCAAAATTGACAAAATTTATGAAAATGGTCTAATGTACTGTTACAATGATCCAAAAATGTTTTCTGTCACTCAAACCTCAAATGATGTCCAATTGCTATAAAATTTCATACAGAGAAACTAGGTAATTTCAGTGACTTGTCCCAACTAGAAGCACCTAATTTGGAGGTCAAGAGAGGAAGATATGAGTTTTTGAAGTTTCTACCCAGTATCAGTCATCTTGCCTGACCAGAAGTATTGTTCTATCAATTTTTGAGAGCTAGGCTTAATGAACTGATCTAAAGATATTTTTCCTCTCTAGTTGACATCCACAGATTTCCAGATTGATATCATTTGCATGGATTGAATTTTTGTAGAATTAATTAGACATTTTTGAAGTTTATATCAGTAAACTGTGATAGTATCAGGATCCAGTCCGACCTCTAGACTATTTCACATGTCAAATGCTCTGTGTCTGGTATGTTACGACTTGTACACATTTTTAACATGAAGTAGATATATCAAGATTTTCAAAATGATCAAGATTGCATGATTTCAATTTTCTAGATTTAGTTATGATTTTTCAAACTTTATAATAGAAAAGAGGACATTCTAGCCGAAAATGCAAACATGGGTTTTATGTGCTTCTTTGCTTTCCACGAGTTGTAGGCCAAATTTGATGATGGAAATGAGTTATATTCATGTGTTTAAATATGAGAACGTGATAGATGCTTTCATATGGCCTACGGGACTCCAAAAGAAAAATTTTACCTATAGAGAAATGTATTTTAATTCATAACTCCCTATGCCATTATATTGTTTCCATAGAACAAACATAAGATGAGGCATGAGAATTGTATGAATGGAGTCCTAGAAGTATGGTGTTACAACTGAAGTAAAAGACATCACCAATTTCATGCTAATTACAACATTAGATAGTAATTACAACTGCAAAAGAGGGCAAAGATGGTAACTTAACTAGTGTCAATAGATGCTTTGAGGTTTTTATTAGCCCTTTGTCACAAGCCCACATCGGATAGATTTGGGATTGGTCTTGGGCATATAAGCAGGTGCGCTACACACCCCCACTAAGTTGACCTTTTGAAGAAAGGGTATTGGCCCTGTGACAAGTGATTTCAGAACGGGCTCTACAGTCACTGTCAGGATGGATGACGTTCGACTCTACCATGAGAATGGTAGGCCATTCATGATGAGAATGTCACGGATTGGGTGAGTGCATATGTTATGAGCCCACATCAAATAGACTTGGGGTTAGTCCTGGACATATAAGCGGATGCACTATACACCCTACTAAGTTGACATTGTGGGGAGAGGGTAATAACCTGTGACACCTTGCTTCTTAGTATAAAGTTAGCAAAATTGACAATATTTATTTGCCCAAGCATATTCATCATGGAAACAAGACATTTTGATTCAATTCATACCCATCGTTTATTTTACTGAGATCATAACAGAAAATAGCAACCTATACCCCTCATCCATATGAGACCTAGTGGTATGAATCAAGCATCAATATATACAATTTCAAATACTTACTGAATTCTTGTCACAAATATTAAGGGAAGTTCACTTATAGGGACGGCAAGTCACCAAGTGGTTGCAAGTCAAGCTTGCACTATAGTCATAACACCACAGCGCCCAAAAGGAAGTCAAATGGAAATCACGGTCAACATTTCATAGTCGAAGAGCAGTAACATTAAAACAACATAATTGAAAGGGTGAGGCATACAATTTGAACACGAGGAAAAATGAAGATCTGAACCATTGAATATTAGGAAGGAAAGAAGTCAAGGGATGGATTTTTACCAACATTGGTAGAAGTCCCAAAACCTCAGCTTTCCCACGCTCGCCACACTCAATACATAATTTGGGGCTGATGCAAAAAAATTTCCAGCGACAGCAGAAAAAGCAAACAAGTTGGAAGTTAAAAGCTAATTATCACAAAACAAATCTTACATCAACAAGGGGGAAAACTCATGAATGCTGAACAGAGGAACACATTCGAAAATCACAGCTTAACAACCTATCTGCAAGCACGGGTTGACTGAAAACTTAATCGGTCGAGAGGGTAATGCTTGAATGAAGAAATGGAATGCTTGACAATTAAGAATAAGAAAGGGACGAAGTAACTAAAGCTGGCGTTGGCAACCAAGAAGGGTTTCGGTCAGCGAGAGAAAAAGAAAACGAAAAGGCTGAAATGTAGAACAAGAATCAGAAGGGGAAGAAGTGATACTTTCGGTCTCTTGCTCAAATAGAAGAATGAGAGAAGCGTCAGGTAATGAGTTCAAAATAGAAACACAGTGAAACATTTAGAGGAAGGAGATGCAGTAAGAGCGCACAGATCAGGAAGAAACGCGTGGAACGAAGGAGAGAATATCAGAGGGACCTATTGGAAATTTTTGAAAATTGCTTCTTGGTCCCTATGAACCTCTACTGCGCAGGTCAACCAAAAACAAAAAAGAGAAAAAAAGAGAAGAAAGGAGGACACAAGTGCCACGCCGTTTGAACTTAGATTATGAGGTTGCGGACTTTAATATGTCAGCACTGGAGCTTAATTTAATTATTTTGCCTAACACATTTTAATCATTTTGAAATTTTAAATCTATTACTTAAAATTATTCTTTTAATTAAATTATTATTGCTTTAAACTTTAATTATTTAAATTCTCAAATTCTCTTCTTTTTTTTGGATTATGACTAAATTAATTATTTTAATTAATTTCTTTAATTTATTTGGATTATTACATTAATGGAATATGCTCATTAGTCCATAAATGCACCACGTAAGCCATGGGAGCAACCAAATCATGCCACATCTTATAACTTATTGATAAATTATAATTCCTCTTAATCTTCAATCATCTAATTATAGGCCTATTTTGTAAAAACTAGGATCCAATTAGAACTCGAGATTTAGAGTATAACCATAACTAACCAACTTGAGATACGACCTCAATACCCTTAATGGATTACCTATAAATGACTTTTAGGGCATATAGGTTCGATTGATGTTCATTATTCTTCTATAATTTTTACTTTTTGTGTAGTTACTAACCTTAAATTTTATAGTCTTACCAGGAACGTTTGTTCCACAGGATTGTTACATGGATTCGCAACAAGGAGACTCAAAAAAGCTACACATGAATCTTTGTCAAACTATTATTCTCCAAAACTCTATATTTAATACGTGAATCTTAATTTTGTATAAATTTGAGCTATGTGACTAATTTTAATGAAGTTCAATATTTTCTTAATAAAAGTTATAAAATAAAAAAAACTGTTAAAAAGTAATTAATATTCATAATTTTATTATTATCCATTCATTTTTGGTAAAATTTTTAAATTATATATATTCTTACATTTATCTCACTATTTTTTTCATATACTTTGCAACATATTTTTAATAAATTAAATGTGCACGTATAGTTTAGGAAAAACCCAAAAAAAAATACAAAGCTTATATAAATATAACATTATTCAAATATATAGTATGAACCAAGGTGATTTTATTGAAACAAGAATTTTAATAGAACATATTAAATTATATTTTCAAATATTTTGAATTTTTTTGTAATTAAATTAAAATTAATGGTATTTTATCTTTAATTTTATGTGTCAACTAATCTAGAAGCACTACACTTTAATTTGAAAAGTTGTCAAGCCTATCAACTTTGTGCATAAAAATTTTTACTTTTATTATTATTTTTTATTTATATATATTAAAATACATTAACTAATAAACTTGTCTCCAATGTTGCAGAACATGTACAGTTTTAAATGAAACAAATCTAGTAAGTAAAATATTAATATCTTACCTTATAACTTGCAAATTTATCAATAGAACCACATACATCTCTAAGTGACGATAATCCTTTTCAAGATAGATTTTGACATTTAAAGGATATAAATAAGTATTCAAAATTTGTTGTCGTTTGGGAAGAAAATCCAACCCATTTTGTATTACCAAGAAAATTGTTATTCGTCTACCCTTATGTCACTTGTCATACCAGATTAATTTTCTAAATTTGTGATTACCAAGCCATATCAAAATTATAGCTCTTTATTTTGTACCTTATTACCTTGTCGAGGCTGATTGACAAACAAATACCATTGATTAAACAAGAATCTCCCATCCAAAATCAGATGTCTTATTTGTCAAAATATTGGAGAATGATTAAAACTTGTGTCCCCCTGATTGTAAATAAGTACCAAATCGGTGCCGAATCATTGTAATCATATATACTGGCTAGCATTGAGAGTTAAATAATACTACACAAACCTTATTTATTATTTCTTGCTGCTCTTGAGACAATTACTATTGCAAATTAACATACAAAAATGTTAGGTGACAAGAGTTGAGCCATAAGTACACCTAATTGAGATCCAAATCAAACCATATGTGCAAATGGGCACATGAGAAACACATGGATATAAGATTCCTTTTGCTAGTCACAAAATTAACAGCCATCTTCAATATGCAAATCGTGTAAATAAAGGGTTGTTGTCAAGGGCAAAGTACCACATAAACAAAATAACCTAAGTTGGAAGACATAGCTTTTAAAGCTTATCCCAATCTATGCATAAATTTGAATGACTTGACTTTAGCTGCCTAGTTAGTAATTTATATTCATTTGCCACTTTTTATAAGACCTTGCATTTATATCCACTCATACCAGTTGATCACCCAGACCTATAATAGAAAATGTAGTTTGCAAAAGTCGTTGAGCCTTATCCCTCGAATATAATTGAGTCACCAGTAGATTATTCCAACACCCTTGATTATGTAGTATATGATCACCAACCATTTGTCTAGAAGGAAGAGGATTAACTTGCATCGGCCACTATTAGTGGTTTAAAATGAAAATTGACATTCCATCCCCAGTATAACAATGAAGATGATTAAAATGATTGACTTAGCCTTTTAGATTCCTCGTTACATTTAACTCATTGCTGAATGTGGTGTTAAGCTACCATCCACCTTTAATTTATAATATTTACACCTAAGCATTTGAGAGAATAAAGATTCATTTTTTTTCGATATCAACTTCCAAATATGTTTGGCTAATAAGGCATGATTAGACCATTTAGTACATTTGAACCCAGGAGCAACTTTTGAATGAAGAAGGCACAAATCTAATCATTTAAGTAAATGCACCTTAGGTTTGGCATTCATGAAACTCCAAATTTTTTTTGAGATTTTCATATTGATTTGCTGGCAATATTTTTATGATAATTCAAAACACGATAACAAGTATATGAAAGAAGAGTTAAGAATAGAGTTAATTAAGATAACTCTTGCCACTTAAGAAGGTAGTACGGACTTCCTAACTTGTGATTTTTGATCAATTCTTGCAACTAACTCTTGATAGATAGACTTAAGTTTTCTTGTAATCAACATCACACTGAACACCTAAATACTTTTCTAATCAGGATTTAAATTTCACCCTTAGAAAATAAAAAAATCATCTTTTTAATATATATGAAATATTTGGGCTAAAAACCACTTTTGATTTATTGGTATTAACACATTATCCAAAAAGCCTATTATAATGATCCATAATGGCATTGACCATAATACACAGAGCATTAATAGCTTGGAAAAAATGTAACGTGTTATTAGCATATATTAAATGTGGTGTTAGTGGGGCACTACTCCCAGCATTGATACCTTTTCAATTTTGATTTTGTTCCTCTTTAAAAATCATGCATGACAACAATTTGCACATAAGATAAACAAATATGCAGATAATGGGTCAATTTATTTTTATTTTTCAGATGTAAGGTAATGATATATTTATGTTAATTTATGCATTTAAAGAATTTAAGAAAAAGAAGACACTATTGCTTAGAATACCAAGTGAGAAACTCCTTACATTTCTATCTTATTTATATAGCTATATAAAATGTAGTACAATGTGTGGTATAACTATAGTAGAACTAGTACAATGTAATACCTTGAAAATTCTAGTTTTAATTAGATCATTAATGGTTAATAATTTATATATGGAATTAAAAACAATGCCTATTAATGCAAAATAAATTACTGAGGCTGTAAACAAAAACTAATTGATTTTAGACTAATTGTAGGACTTAGAAATTATCTTATGGAGCTACTTTGATATATGTTTTGTATCCGTTAAGTTACTTTTGCTTCTCAAAGTCCCTAAATGAGCTGACCTTGAGAATCTAAAAAATTTGTGAGATTTTTAGTTGCTTCTTACATGTGAAGACAAGTTACCCTATGTCTTATTTTGATTCTTGTGTCCCATTCACTTTTTCCTTTTCTTTTTCTACTTCCTTATCTTTCTTTTTTTCTCAAATCCTTCACATTCTTACGAAGATAGCATCTCTCTCCTTCTTCCAAGAAAGCACAATGCTTATTTAGCTTCTTCTACCCACGCGTCCACCTTCCTCTGATCACATGTTGTTGTGGGCTGCATCACTGAATGTCCTTCATGTCTATTATGGCACCTATGCACTTCTTCTTCTTCTTCTTCTTCTTCTTCTTCTTCTTTGTTGCTTGGTTGTGTATGGTGTAGGTTTTAGTAAAGGTTAGATCTCCTTCTTCTTCATTTTTTTTCCTTTCTATTTATCTTCTTTCCCATCCTTGGTTAAGGCTTGATGTTGTGTAGCCCCTTTCATTTCCTCCATTTTTCTTATGGCTAAGCTCTCAAATTGGGTTTTTTGTTTTGCGTCTCTGAAGTGTAAATTCACACTTCAATCTCTCTCCATCAAGCTCCATAAGATATAATCTAGACTTATTTTAAATTATGGAAGCTTAATTTAGAAAGCCTAGACTTAGGATTTGTGGTAATAATAGGAAACCTAAATAAAAATTTGGGCTTGAGGTGGTACAAGATGTATTTGGTTAAATTGATAGTCGAACATGTTAACTGAGTAGCTAAATCATAAATTTTATGTTAAATAGGATTTTAAGTAGTATTGAGGAGGCTTTTTCCACTAGAGTTCAATCCTAAGTAACAAGAGAAGGAACTTCTATTATGAATGATTATTGGTAAGTGTATAAATAATGAAGTAACAACTTTAATTTCATCTCTTAACTATGTTTTCTTGCCCAACTTTAAGTTTTCATGCTCCACCATTTTGGGGGAAACAAATCATTGATTTTTAAAACTTTCATCCATATGGTGTGATGTGTGTGTGTGTGTGTGTAGAGAATGTGATATTTCTTGAGTTGTGGTTAAAGATTGATAAAGGTTGTTGCATGAGATATATATGGAATGAAAGTTATAATAATGTGAATATGCAAGTGAGAGCATGTTAAGTGAAAGTGGTGGGGTTATGTATGTGTGTGTGTGTGAGTGTGTGTGTGTGTGTGTGTGTGTGTGTGTGTGTGTGTGTGTGTGTGATGAGATAAAAAGGATGAAATCTTTAAATTGTCATTTCATATTTTCAGTAACTATCTTTATTTTCATAATAAGCTTTATTCGTATAAATTTCTTTTGTGATTCTATTGATTTGTTGTTTTTAGTTTAATTTTTTTCAAATCACTTCATTTAATTGATTTTTGTGATTTATCATTATTTAACTATGATTGGATTTTTGTATTATTTTTTCTAAGTTATTTTACACTATTTATTTATTCTTCTTTACTATTTATTTAAAAGTGATAGATGTATTCCCCTTACTTAATTAATATTTAGTAAAAGATTATTTTGTATAACAAAAGCTAAAAAGTACTAATTATCATAAGGTTGAAGAAAAGAGATTACATAGCAGCATAAATATATGACTTTTTTTCCATAGATTTTTCCTTATATATGACATTATCTTAGTGTTTCATTAGTGAGTCATTGCCATATCATTTGATTATAGTATCTTAGCAATCAAAATGTTATCGAGTTAGACTATGGAACCAATATTTACATATTTACAACAAAAAGGAGGGGGGTTCCATCCTCATTCATAGTTGTCCATTTCATGGTGATTATATCCTAGACCTGGCCCACCCAACACACTAATATATACATAAACTCAATTTCAATCACAAGCCTAACTGTCAGCATCTTTACAAATTGAATTTGAATACATTATCCTAAATGGTGAGAATTCAAGATTTTTAGTAAGGCATTATAATTTTCAAAATAAACAATGGTTCAGTTGCCATATATGCAAAAAAAATATTATTTTATTTTACCCTTATCCATGTGGGGAAATAGTAGATGAATAAACAAAATAGTAACATACATTATCGCATTATATACATGTAAGATAAAGTAACTCTGACTAATGTTTATGGAATCATTTCGATCACAAGGTAACATGTACATTAAGATGCATGAAATAACATTTTGTGCAGGTCATAAGGCTTAAATCAATAATAAGTACAAAACAAATAATATGTATAATATCAGTCCATCAAGAAAATTCTCTTAAGGAATTGTAGCTAATCCCTTCTTAAAAATGCTAGTTTGGAAGGAAAGATTCTATAAGTATTGTACCAAGCATTTCATACTACTTGGTGTAAATCTAAGTTTTCAAATTCAAATGTTGTTATCAAGTTTCTCATATTACTTAATGTGAAACCTAAGTTGTTAGCATAATTAAAAGGGAAGAACCACTTCCTTAATCCTGCATATCATAAAAATTTGTTAGTATGTTCAACATTCATAGCCATAAATACCAAGGTATCATGATTACAGACTAGGGCATCTCCTTGCATGGATCCACATCATATTAGTGATAAAAAAGGTTACTTTCTTATTGGGACTTTAACCCATGAGAGACTTTAACTCTCGTGACCCTCTTATAGAACTCAATCCTATATATATGAGATACTCTAATCCTTTATTTCGTACTAACATTATTAAGGAAACAACATCATTATCTAACTAAGTAGATTATGGAGGTGAATATCATTTGTATATATGAATTATGAGAAACTTTGATGCCGCATGAATAGAATCATTTAGTCACACGCATAATGCTATTCCAAAAAAGGATGTTTTTGCATGTGATTCTTATCATGGGGGCCCTTATGGCATAAAATTCTTAATTTAATAATTGAGACATAAAGTTCTTGAAGTTTAGAGCTAAATGAAATTGTAAAGATCAATGTTTTAAAAATTATACCAATCATTAAATTGGTAAAAGAAGTGATTCATGATTTAGTGATCAAATTGTGGTGAAATTAGTTTAATTAATTTATTTAAAACATATTTAATTTAATTTTATTAAAATCCTTGTATGAATTTTCTTTATTTTTCATAATATTATATTAAAACTTTACATTAACTGCTAAATACTAATTGGTGGTCTAAAGAAAAAGGTGCAATAACCATTACTAAGGTCCCATGTTTAAATATGCTTGATGTTAGTTTTGGCAAAATAAAATCTCAATAATTGCTCATATAAAATTAATTGCACATATTATCTAAACATCATGGATCACTCAATATAAAAATTAGAGATGTAGTAAGTAATGATAAATATGCCTATGATAGTGGGGTCTTTTGTTTCTTCTAAAATTTTACATACAATTATGGGACAAAAACAAAAGTGAAATTTAATGCTAAATTATGGCACAAATAGTATATGTAGGCATTTAAATTTTGTAGTGTTTTTAGCGTTGGAAACCACAATTTGACTTGGGCATTTTAAAAGCTTGGATCCAACCAAAACTCAAAATGTGAAACCCTAATACCCTTAAGGGAATGCCCATAAATGACTTTCTAAGGCACCATGATGATTTTACATTTCAATATTCTATATTCTTTGCTCAATTATTGAGTTAAGCATTAGAGTCTTTGTAGGAACACTTGCTCCTACAAGATCACTGCATGAATTCACAACTGGAAAACTTAAAAGGTTATACATCAATCTCTATCAGAATACTACTCTTCAAAAATCTATTTTTAATATGTGAATCCTGATTATGTGTAAATTTGAGCTACATGTGGCTAGTTTTAATAAAATTCAGTATTTTCTTGATTAAAATGTTAAAATAACACAAATTTGTGTAAAAAAGTAATTAGGATTCATAATTTTATAATTATAAATTCATTTTTTGGTAACATTTTATAACATTTTCTTATAATCAAATATCAATTAACAAATTGACCTTACCTAGAAAATCATGATTGGACATCTTTTGATCATGAAATCAACTCTATTAATTCACATCCCATAGTATAATTACTCAATCAATCATATATTTATGTCTTATCCTCTATTAGCCTAACTTTATGGCTATTCCCTATAATCTTAGACCCAACAAGGTCATAACACATGTAAACAGACAAACATCAACCTCTTGCATACTATAAATACCCTTAGGGCAACTAGGTATAGGTTACATTCCACTTATTCCTATTACTTCATCTCTAAAAATCATTGACTAAAGCTTTGAAGTATTTTTGCAGAGGCATTTGTGAGGATTTAGCCATAGGCAGAGCCAAGTATGTTTGAGGGTGGGCATATGTCCCCTCATTTAAAAAAAAAAAATTTGTACATATATATATAAATTGAATTTTGATATTACGCCCCAATGCTTCTTCAAATTTACCCATTAGATCATTGAATTAAATAAACGAACACATATTTTTTCTTTCTTATTATTTGACATTTTAACTTGAACTCACATATGCTTTTTTTTTTTCTTGTTGCTCTTTTCTTTCATTTCATTTTTTTCTTTTCTTATTTTCTTCTTATCTTTCTTCCTCTTTTCCCATTACCTGCTCACTTTTTCCTCTTTTTTTTTTTTCAATTGTTCTATGCTTAATATGTCCATGCCTTTGATATTTGTAAATGTGTACTAGTTTTACAATAAATAAGTAGAATATGATTAAATTTAAATGTCAATATATTATTTTTAGTTAGACTTAGAGCAATTGTCTCTAAAAGAACTTCAAAAATTTTTTAAAATCTTGTTTGATAAAATAGTATTTATAATACTCTATAAATGTAGTTTTGTAAAAATAGAAAATAATAAATTTTTATACTTTAATAGGCAAGCTTTTTTTCTCTTTAAAATGCTATTTTGAGCTGTTCATTGAATTATTATTATATTAAATAATTATATTTTTTTAATATACCTTTGTCGTGCATTATATGAGTATTGAGTAAATATAAAGTTATAGATATTTAGATAGTAAAATTGTTAATATTAATATAAAGAATAATTCTTGACATATTGTGTTCATTTAAACTCAAAATTTTTCTATATTTAATAGGAAGAATGCTAGAATATTATTAGTAAGTTAATCTCATTTAGTTTAATTTAAAATGTAAAAAAGAAAACATTTTATTTAAATAATATACTACAAAATATAAATTTTTTAAATAGGATATAACAAAATTTTTGAAGAGAAACTTCTGTTTTTTTTTTTGGTTGCTCTTACTAATTTAGAGCTTTGGCTCTGCCATTCAACTAGGAAACTCAAAAGGCTATAGACCGATGCTTTAATTCAAAGAGTTTAAAAAGATTGTGTTTTTCCAAGAATTTAAGCTATAAACCAATAAGTGCTTTCTTTGTTTAATTTTTAACCAACACGCGAACTCATTTATAGAAACTTTGAATTTGGTGAATAATAATAAGAATTTGATGAAAGGAATACCATGCCACACTGCTTTTAGTGCTATACGCCTATCTTTTCGAGGCCTTTCACCATTTGAAGAGGCCTAACAAATTTAGTAATAATATTTTTTTTAATTTAGGCCCTTCCTTCAAGGTTGTAAAGGTGGCCTTTTGTTATGAATATATCAGCTTAGGCAACTTCTTTCTCAAATCAATGCTTGACTTTATGAGGATTTAAATGGGGTTAAGGCAGCCAAGTGGGATATAGTATACGGTGGTGCTCGCTTTTGCTACTTTAAGTGGAAGGTAAATAGTGTTTCCTGGCATAAAAGGGGGATCGTTGAGGAATAATGATTGAAAAATTTTAATGGCACCAAATCAGAAAGTGCTCCTCAAAGATTGTGAGGGAAAAAAAATTAGGTTTAGAAAAAATTCATAATACTCTTTGTAGTTACTGTAAATGTTGAGAGTCATTGGTGGATTTTATTCTCCTTTTTATTGTGTTCTAAAAGTATAAAGTAGAAAGACAATTACATGATTAAAACTACTTTGATTGAGGAAAATGAGCTAATACCAAATTCTGATGAATTGTTCATTTGTAACATAGAATGTAAAAAGAATATGATTACGGAAGGAATGAAAAATAATTGAGGACTCAAATGACTTTTATACTTTTACTTTTAAAAAATAATAAAAAGTAATAACATACTATCAAATAATAATTATAAAGGTATAATAGATATTGTAGATAAATTATATAAAAATAATCCCTTTATAGAGTTTACCAAACGACCTTTAAGATTTTTCATTATGATGTCTCATTATACCATGCCACAATTATAGTGATTTTTCTCATGGTTATCAAAACCAGATCAGACCAACTAATTTGAGCAATTCAACTAGGAACCAATTCCTAGTCCGATTCGATTGGCCTAAAAAATTAGTTAGCCAAAGAATTAGCAAAAAGTTGATCAGACTAGTTAAAAAAAAACTGAATTTGTCAAAACTAAGCTGGTCAAAAATTAGTTTAAATTGATCGGTAATTTTTTTAAATAAATTTTTTATATAATAGAATAGTATATCTTGAATAAATTTGACAAATTAAAATAAAAAGCATAAGAAAAAAAATGAGTTGAACACAAAGAAATTAAAAGAGAGGGAGAGAGAGAGAGAATATATGATAATCAAAAGGCACATACTTGGCTATTTTTTGTGCTCGTCTTTATTATGTCCCGTCTCTTAATTACATTTTTTTTCAAATATTAAATTATTTGGCCAAAATTGCTATTTGTTATTTTTTTAAAATTTTTTAATGATAAGTAAAATTTTAATATAATTTAAAAACTCCAAAATTTTAATATTAAATATTGTTAACTTTTAATTATAGATAATTTTTCAATTAAAAAAAATAATTTCTCAAACACCTTAAGAAATATTGAATTGATAATTTAAAATTTAAAATTTAATGATATTTATTTTTTATATTAAAATTTTAATATATAAAATCTTAAAAATATATATTTAATTATTAGTAGTTCAACTATAATTTAACTAATAAATTTACTATAAACCAGTGTTTAAACTAATTCAATAACTAGTCTAATTTTAAAAATATTAATTTTTCTTTGACATTTTGAGCGAAGCATAAACAGTAGTGTTTGCCCAACATTGTTATTTGCTATTTGCTATTTGCTATTTTTTTTAAAAAAAATTTTAATGATAAATGAAATCTTAATATAATTTAAAAACTCCAAAAGTTTAATATTAAATATTTTTAACATTTAATTATGGATTTTTTTCTAATAAAAATAATTTTTCAAATATTGAATTAATAATTAAATATTTAAAATTTACTAATATTTATTTATTATATTAAAATTTTAAAAATATATATTTAATTATTATCAGTTTGATTATTATTCAACCAATGAACCATAAATTAATATTTTGAATTGATTTAATGGTTGATCTAATTTTAAAAATATTAATTTCTCTCCAACATTTTGAACGAAGCATAAGCACCCATCACAAGAATATAATAAAAAGAAAAAGCAATATCTCATACTTCAAAATTGGAAGTGCCCTTTACGAAGATGCAAAAGTGTTTTTTCTTTTTGAAAAAAATATAAATACAATTCTTTTACTTTATTTCTATACAATTGGAAAAATTTGAGATTCAGGGTTGGGCATTTCATTTTTGCGAAAGGAATTTTTTTAATATTTTAATCATTCTTCTACACTTTTAAACGAACATGACAATGTGCTATGTTAATATATATATATATATATATATATATATATAAAAGGTAACATCTACGTTAATAGAAACATAAAAATCTAAATGCTGAAACGTGAGACTAATTTTTTATTTTAAAAGTTAAATAAAAGATTTACAAATAACCCAAATTCCCAATTAGGCAAGCCTTGGTGGCAAAATGGTATTTTACCCGAAGAAATCAATGAAATGAAGGATGCTTGCACTTCTCTATCTATCCACTGCGTTTTGGCCTGAACTCAATCGCTTCAACAATAAGGCCATCTTTTATATAGCCATTAGTCTCCCATAGCCTGCACTCTATAAAGCCTTCATCTCCATGTTCATTGAAGAACTTCCCCATCTCAACCTCCATCCATCCATCTTCTCTGTGCCGAGCTGCTCTTTTTTCCTGTTTGATGGAATGTGTTGAAGGGTCTAGGATCGCTCTTCTGTGAGACCAATTAGCACTTTCTTCATCATTTACACTCAGCTCTACATATCTATCTGCCAAAGAATGTTGGCTTTCTAACTTATAGACGAAGAATGCAGAATATTTTGTCGCCGGGGACAGAAGATTAGCCCTTACCCTTCCTTTTATTTCAAGCCACCACACATAGTTAAGCCTCGCTGCCTTGGCGAATCTGTAAAGGATGTTATATCATAAATAAATAAATAAATAAATGTTAATATATATATATATATATATATATGTCAGTATACTTTATAAATGAAACCACAAGGAAAATGCTTGACAATTCTGTTCCAAAATAGGTTTTGACACGTAATTTGAATATTTTGTTGGGAAATTTTTGAAATAACGATATGAATTTATTTATAACTAACAAAATTCAAATAACCACCAATTGTAGTGTTTGGGTACCACCCAAGTTAGGTGGCTTTGTCATCGGTGTCTGGTTAAAAAAATACTCAATTGAGTTATTATCATCTTTTTAAGTTTAGTTAAGTGACGTTTGTTTTCGGCAAAACTATTAGTTATAGAGTATGTCTAGAATTTCAGACAGGCCCATAAAAATTCAACCTAAGAAATTACTTCCAAACAAGGGCGGAGGTAGAAATTTTATCTTAAGGCCACAGAGATTGTAAGTTAATAGATAATTTTTTTAACAAAAATATAATTATATACAATATATATGAGAAAAAAATATTAATTAAAGAAGTTAATTGCGTATCTTGGCACGCACTGTGATGACTGTTTATGCTACGCCATGACTTGCAACATGCATGAGAGGAGTATGTTTCCTTAATAATATGATTCATCTCATTGGCTAATTCTCTTAACTTATATAACTAATTTCAAGTATGAAGAGAAACATCTATTGATAATTTGATAACAATGATAAAATAAGGCAATTTATCAAACTTACAAATGAAAAAAGACTACATAATTTTAGAGATAAATAAAATGCAAAGAGAAGTTAAAAATCATTAAATACAAAGGACACAAAATATCTTTAAAACATGAAAAAATAATGATAAAACAAATTAAAAAGACATAGAGATAATGGTGATCATCATTCTTTCTTATTTTAATTTGCTAATATAGAAATGTAAAGAGAAACTTTTTTTATTTTTCGTTTTGATTTTTAGTTGAAAAGCTTTTTTACAATTTCTTACACTTATTTAAGATTCTTGTTGAAGAAGTTTTAATCTTGTTTATTTTATTATTTTTGAAAACTTAGAATTGTTAAAGTAATTTCTTCATTAAATGTAAGGAAGAATTAATGATATTTTGTCATTCAAAGTATGACACATATAATAAATCAATATAGAATTTGTCATTCATTTATATTATCAACTATCAACTATATAATCATATTCTTTACCGCGTGTGTATTTTATTATTTGAGGGAATGATCATTTATAAATTGGATCAAAATGTAGTGATGAAGCACCTCATTGTAGTTATTGAGCTCATTTTAAATTTTATTTTGAACCAAATAACCATAATGAATGATTTTTAGTCATTATAATAATAATATAAACGTTTCTTATTTGTACTTTTTATGAAAAAAAGCCTTCTATTCAATTTTTATGGGTGTCGTTATAAAAAATAATGGCATTTCAGAATATTAAAGAGAACAGAAAACCTGGATTCTGGAGGAGAAATCCATTCCCAGTAAGGTTTTGTATCTCCCCAGACAATTGTAAGGCCCTTTGCACTAACCATGCAGCACTTTTTACCACTATCTTTCTCTAAGCCAAGACCCTGCTAAATACACATTAATGTTAATGAACCTTTTAGCTAGCAACTTCAGTATTTGGGATATTATATATTTAAATTTCTTATATGAATAAAAGTTTTTCTCTTTTTTTATTTGCCAACTACATTTCAATACAAATTTTTTGGCATAGAAGGTAATCATTTTTGCTTTTTAGTTCTGTTTTACAAGCTCTAGAAGAAGTATCGCACATGATCAATGCTTGCAGCTTAATAAACAATGTTCCCAACAAATAAAAGGATTTGCATTACTTGAACAAGATTAACCACAGTTCTTATGCAAATTCAATGATGTATGAGATGAGACAATTAACATCACTGATTAACACATTAATTGGAATTGAGTGCTAATCTTACCATTTCGCCATTATTCAAAAGAACATGATGATCACAAAGATGAAAGAAAATTTGTTTCTTGGTCAAAAAACAGGTCAAGGATGGTGATGAGGATTGAGCCATGATGTCTTCGTAATCTGGTGGCAGAAATCTTTCCCACACATCATCTGAATCTTCAGCTGCTTTGAAAATAGAAGAGACAGAAGATGATCTACATGCATCTTTAGGAGATGTTAGAGAAATAATATTTGAAATGCTATCTACAGGTAAAACTTTTGTCATATCCATAATTTCTTGTTCTTCTCTAAACACCAGCTTAATTTTTTAAGTTATTACCTGTGACATTATGATTAATTGATAACCCTACTAAAATAGAAATTGTTTCTCAAACCATATTCCATAATAGGACACTTGCTAAATTATATTACTGATTTACAGAACTTACCAAAATAGGGCATTCCATAATTGCTTTTATCTTTTTCTGAATGAAAATTGTTTCCCTGGTTCAAATATCAAATTGGCTTTTGTCGTATATAGCATACCATGCACTCTGAAGTTCAGATTCTTACATCATTTGGTGAGTAATTAATATGCATTGATTTGTTTCTTCATCAATATCGCAATTATAATTTCCTTTTCATTTATTGATACAAGTTTGTTCGCTTATTGAATTAATAAGCAACTATAATTGAGCATTTTTTGCCAATCGAATTTAAAAAGTATTATCAATTTCAACCCATTAATAACCTCGGTGTCCAAGCTATCTTATACCTAGAGGAAACCCTTGACCCCATGGACAACAAGATAAAACCGTACGCATTTAGAAGAAAGCTTAAGCCACAAACAAAACACGAGAATTAAACTCTAGCAAACCAGAGAATAAAATCCAAATACTAAAAAATACGCTAAGAATCAGGAAACGAAACAGGGAAAGCTTTTACTCAAAAATTCCCTCCCCAGTGAACTGAATTAAAGAGGAGAGAACCTTAAGGACCGGTACAATGGATTTTAACATCTTCAGAAAATTAAGGAAAACAAGATATATTAGGATGAATTTACCTTTCCTTAATCAAACTTGAAGAGCTTGAAGAATGTCGACGTGGCTGTATAATTGTTCCCTTCAATTACTTGCTTTCCCTGGATCCTTTGCCTCTCTATTTGTTTACTCTAATATTTTTTAATTAAAAAATATTAATGTAGAGAAGATAAACAAAGCTGGAATGGAATGTAGAGAAGAATCTGACCTCTCTTCTCTTTGATTACTGAGTGAGCATTGCGAGAAGCACCGGAATTCCAAGACAAGAAAAAACAGTTCGACGTTACGGAATTGAACGGATCCTTTGAAGCCAAAACGCATATGCGTTTCAAAATTCAATCTGGTGTTTATAGACCTCTTTGATTCTGATCTAGTTTTAATGTATTTAAAATAAATATTTTTTAGAATAAATTTTAAAAAAAATTAAAAAATCTGTTTAAATCATTATTTTAAAAAATCATTATTTATTATTATTATTTTTTGATTTTGCAGAACAAAAGTTACAAAACATCCAAAAAATATTCTGATTTTTTTATTTCCGAAAATATAACTTTATCTTTTTTGTTTTCCAAAACTCTTCATTAAAAACACATTATTAAAAATTTTTTTTTTATTTTTTTTGTTTTTTGTTTTAAATTGTTTTGGAAACAGAAAATTAAGTGTGCGTTTGAAAACACGTCCATGTACCTGCGTTTCGGCTCAAACCAAGGTTTACACAGGAAAATCACGTTGGCCGCATGTTTGGATCCACGTTCGATCTGCCGCACCATCGGTCTGAGGAGTAGGAGAATCAAGTTGGTTCGAAGCATTTTACACCTGCTTTCCGCCAACGCCAACGCACGTTAATTACTCCAATGCATGTTAATTGTCCTTTATACCCAAAACCCAACTAGTGGATCGACGGCGATCGCCTTCTGCTTCACTCCTTCCTTCTCTTGTTCCTCCTCCAACCTCAATGCCATTTCTTCTACTTCCACTGCTTCTTCATTTCCATCCTCTTCCTTCCTCTGCCTTCGCTTCACACTTCCTTCTCCACCACTTGTTGTCTCCTCCTCCGTCTTTCGCCACTGCAGGAGCCCGCCTTTCATTTTCTATTCCTCCTCCTTTGCCACAGCCACCACAGACGGCGGAGGGATCAGGATCGATGGCGGTGGATTTTATGGAGGTGGCGGTGAAGATGAAGGTGGCAATATAGGGGATGATAACAGTAAGAATGAGAAGGCTATTATGGTGTTGGCGGAGGCAGGGAGGTCGCTGGAAAGTTTGGCTGTGAATGGTGCATTGGTGTAAATTCTCTTGTCATTGAAGGTTCTATTTAAGCACCAACGGTTTTGTCACTACGGTCATGTTTTGTTACTGATCAATAACATGTGGTACGGTTGCTGTGTAGATTGTCCCTTTTTTGGAAAATTCTGTCATGATATAATTTTGTTTTAAAGTGCTGAGTATTTATGGATTTTGGGTGAAAAATCTGCATGCAATAGTTCTGCATACACTTTCAAAGATGAATAAAAAGAAAATCTTGAGCAAGTAGACTTACATCTTTGGATTAAAGTGCCGCAAGTTTCTGCGCAAATTGCATTAAATTTCTAGACATTTTGGGATTTTGTTTTTGGGCTAAAAGATCACTGCAAATGGCCATATTTTTGCACTAATACTGCATTAAAATTTATACACATGTTGGGATTCTGTGTTTTGGCTTTAAAAAAAAATTACTGCAATGGCTATGTTTCTACACAGATTCTGCACACACTGGGATTTTGTTTTTGGGTTGAAAATCACTACAAGTGGCTGTATTTCTACGCGTGAAGATTGTCCCCATATCTCACCGTACACATCATTGAAGTGACATATAGATCGTTTAAATTTTATATTTTATTAATTTAAATAATTAATTTTTTTAAAATTTATAGTTAAAAGATTATTTTTATTTATATTTTACATCCTTTAAAATAAAAAATTATTTAAAATTAAAAAAATATAAACTATTTAAATCTAATTTAAATAGTCTAAATTAAATGTATACCCTTGCATATTCTTAAAGATGTGCAAGGGATCTGATTTTGTGTTTTCTTCAGGTGATTGCTTCAATTTGGTGGCTTCAGGATTGAATTTTCCATGTGGAAGCATTATTGGCGTTGATGGCAACAACGATTGTGAAGCATTATTGGCGTTGATGGCAACAACGTGGAAGCAATATTCTTTTAAACAATATTCAAGTTCTTTATATAATTCGAATTTAAAGAAATAGAGGAATTTTTTTTTTGAACTTCTTTATATAATCTTTATGTGATTATAATCATGCTATTCAAGTTCATTCAAATTTTAACCTTGCTAAGAAATCGAAGAATCATATGGTGAAGGGTCAAGTGCTCTAATATCATCAAAAATAAAAAGATATATTATATTATATTATTTATTAAATATTATTTAAATAATAATAATGTTATAGGAATAAATCAAATAAAGTAATATGATTGTCTTTTTTGATAATTTTACACTTAAAAGTGATTTTGATATATAATATTCAAACAAAATCAATTCTATCAGAATCACTTTTCACCTAAATTTTCCAAACATAAATCACGTTCATGTAAACTCACTTTTACATAAAATCAATTCTACGAAACCAAAGTTTAGAAAATCAATTTTACTCACCATCAATCCAAACACACACTAAACAGACCACACTTTTCTTTTGTTTTATTGTTTTTCCTAATTTTGTTTCTTTTGGGTTTATATATATATATAGAACAAAAGTTACGCTTGAGTAATTATGAACTGGGATCTAGTTGGATCCAATTTGGTATTTAAAGCTGTCTACCTCTCTTTTATTTTTTAATTATCATGGAATGGATCAATTATGCCTAAATTGGGCTGGACATTTTTGTGTTTGTGATTTCTTTTAATAATTATGAGTCACTGATTAAATACAAGATTGTGAGGAAAAAATTGCGATAGAGAAGACAGAATTTACAACTTACATTTCTTGAAATAAAATAATGTATTATAATTTTATAAGAAAAAAATAATGTATTATAAATGATTTGAAGTGTGTTAGAAAAATCCTTTTTTCATGACTTGAGCTAAAGAAAATAGCCTAACCTAAAAGGCTAATTTTTTAAGTGGGAGAGCTTCGAAGTTTTAAGTACTTATCAAGTTTTATGTTGTTAAGGGCTATTTAACATAAATAAATAAATTTGATTATAATTTATTTCTTCCGTTTATATGTTTAAATGGGCTTTGCTTCCTTATATATACTTCTATGCAATATTGTCACGATCTCAATAAGTATAAAAATTAGTTTTGATCTTAAAAGAGATCAAATTTTGCGTGAATAGTGATCGATGATGTGAAATTGTAGTAAATTCTGATCTCGTTCTTTGCAATCTTGGAAACTATTATTTTCTTTTTTTATTTGTAGCCCTTTTCCCACGAAGCTCGTTCAACCTTCCTCCCTACTACAGTACTCTTGCACGTACTATTTTCTTCCACCTTCCCTTTGTTATCCAGTTGGTACACCAGTGGACACTTTTGGTTTTCAAAGAAAGCTGTTTGAGAGGAGAGAATCAATTCCCCAAGTCCAAGAAGCAAGCACCAGCAAGTGGTGTTTGAAACACCTGTTTGACAATGGCACTGTTGAATATGTCTGAAGTTTGATCTTGTGAATTGTTACTTCAATTTATAACTTACTTAATGTATGAATATTGTCGTTTTAGAGACTTGTGAGTTTTATTAGTGTAAGGGACTTGGTGATTATTACAATTTATGAATCGTGTTCTTAATATTTGATGAGATTTTGATAGCACTATTATCATTTATGAATTTTATGTTATTATATATTAAAAAAAATTTTATCGTAAGTGGTAGAATCCCATGATCCTCTATTTGATTTTTTTAGCCCCTTGACGATTTTATATAAAATCTAAATTTTTATAACTATGAATATATATATATATATATATGGATATACATATATACATATAATATTTTTGTTAAAGAAAAATGCTTATGAGAAAACTAGGCAAAAAATATTCACAAAAAAGCTTTTGGATGAACAAATAATCCACTAAAGGAAACAAAACATAAGGCCAAATTCTCCTTGCTTTTTACTAGAAAATATACACATTCATAAAATGTTTAAGCGAAATATCATTTAGAGGAATATTGAACAGCAGCTTGGGGGTTGAAAGCTCGACTGACTTGCTGCATTGATGGTTGAGATTTTAGTGAAGGACACAAGCAAGCTAATGCTATTGTGACTAAAAGAATCACATCTTGTGCATATTTCTACAAGGAAGCGGGAGACAAGAGTCTAAGACATCTTTTAATAATATGCTCTCAGCACAAATCTTTGATAAAAACAAGATTAACTCTCCAAGATGTCTTCCTATGATTGTTTCTAATGCTACCACTCCAAAAACTATAAACATCACATTTTTCAATCACCACCAAGGTGTATGCAAATGCTGCAATGACCCAAAAATTAAGAAATGCTATAATTATCTAGAGTTAATTCTAAAAAGTAAGTTTAATGCAGTAAGAGGAATAGTAGAAAAGCAAAAAAGTTAATCTGGAGCAACATAACCATACCAACTAGAAGAGTTTGATTGGAGGAATCCAAATCAAGGATTCTAGTTGTGCCAAAGTTTGAGAGAAAAGCCTCCATCTTTGAATTCAACAAAACATTGCTACTTGTTATGTGTTGATGGATAATTGTAGGAGTACAATCATGATACATGTAGAACAATGTATTTGCTATTCCTTTAATGGCATTCACCCTCTTGCCCCAATCCAACTCATTAACTTCAACATCATTACTCAAGACCTAAAAAAGGCTTCCTTTTTCCATGAATTCATAGATGAGAAACATGCGTTGATTGTGCAAACAAAAACCATGAAGTTTTATAATGTTGCAATGTCAGATTTTAGTCAACATCTTCACTTTAGTGTGAAATCTTCAGCAAAAGATGGGTCTTGAGATTTTCTTCTACGAAGTTTTTTCAATGCTACAATTCTACCATTAGGAAGTTGTGCCCTATAACACTTCCATGGGCAGCAGTTCCAATACAGTATTTGATATCAAAGTCCTTTGTTGCTTCAGTGATGTCTTTATATGCAATTTTACCATCATAATTTCATATTGGAAATAAATCTCCATTCTTTATTGCTCTTCTCTTGACTTTGGTTTTCTTGTTCTTTTTGAAATATTGAAGAAGGATAAAACCCACAACAAATATGATGGCAAGAAAAATTGTCACAGGAAGAATGATCTTCAAGTAAGACTTTGGAGTTTTGGAAAAAGAATGATTCTTCTCTAGACTAAGTAACTCCTCATTACCATTTAATATGTCATAAGGAAAAGAGTAATAAACTTCACTTGGAACATAGCCACTAAGGAAATTGTATGACAAGTTGATGTATTGTATTTGACCAAGTTCTCTAGGTATGCTGGTAGTGATATTATTGTAGCTCAAATCCACGCGATAGTACTTCAGTCAATAAGAGCATAAGCTAGATGGTATCTCTCCATTAATCTTGTTGTGACTAAAGTTGACAACCAAATAACGATATGGAAAATATCCAATCTTATATGGTATGCCACCAGATATCATGTTATTGGATAGGTCTAAAGTACTCAAATTTTTTAAATTTCCAATGTTAAGATGTATGGAACCACTTATTTGATTTGAGTTAAGGAAAATGTTACTCAAATGAGTTAGTTCATAAAAAGATAGAGGAATAGGGCGAAAAATATTGTTAGAACTCAAGTCCAAAGTGATTAAATTTCTTAGTTTCCCAATTTGTTGGGGGTATGAAATCACTGATTTGATTTAAGGAAACAACAAGCTTTTCTAAGTCTATCAAATTTAAAATTAAAGAAGGGATCTCATCAGTGAACATATTTAAGGAAAAAGTCAAAGATGTGAGACTGGTTATAAAACCTAAAGTTGAAGGAATGGCTCCACTCAAAACTTGTTTCCACACAAATCCATTGATTCTAATTAAGCGAGGTTTATAAGCATGGTAGGTAACTCACCAAAAAGGTTGTAGGACAAGTCCAGATGGGTGAGCTTTTGAAGAGCTCCTATCTAAGTGTGAATGGCACCTGTCAGCCTTATTCCATTGACTAAATCGAATTTGAAGACATAAGAATAGGATGAGAAACATTATTGGAACTCAAATTCATAGTGATTAAATTTGGTAGTTTCCCAATTTGTTGGGATATGAAACCAATGATTTGATTTCAAGTAAAAATTAAGCTCTTTTAATTTTGCAAAATTTAAAACTGAAGAAGGGATCTTACCAGTAAACATATTTAAGGATAAATCCAGATGGGTGAGATTGGTAACAATATCCAAAGTTGAAGGAATGGCTCCACCAACCCAGTTTCCACTCAAATCCGAAAAAACGAGGTTTTGAAGAGCTCTTATCTAAGTTGGAATGGTACTTGTTAGCCCCATTCCACTAATTGAATCAAATTTAAAGACAGAGAAATAGGACTAGAAACATTATTGGAACTTAAATTCATAGTGATTAAATTTGTTTGTTTCCCAATTTGTTGGGGTATGAAACTAATGATTTGATTTCAAGAAAAATTAAGCTCTTTTAACTTTGTAAAATTTAAAATTGAAGAAGGGATCTTACCGGAAAACATATTTGAGGACAAATCTGGATGGGTGAGATTGGTAACAATACCCAAAGTTGAAGGAATGGCTCCATCAAACTTGTTTCCACACAAATCCAAATAGATGAGGTTTTGGAGAGCTCTTATTTGACTTGGAATAGTACTTGTCAGCCCTATTGCATGAAGATCTAGATATACCAGATTGAGAAATATGTAGCGAAGTTAAGATCTACAAGTCGAGGTTGCTGTGCAGTGGTGTATGGTCTCTGAATCAAAATAATGCTTCCACAGTCATTGAGAATTATGTTAGACCATTCACAAGGGTCTAAGGAGTTGTAGCCGCTATCGCTAATATTATTCCACCGTTGGCTCTGAAGCATAGCATGGTCTTCCCTCCTATGATGGCAGTAGCATTGTGGAACAAAGTAATGGCATGCAATAATAGTAATACTATACTATTACTACCATTGTTGGAATAATGGACTTAATATTGGAGATTGCCATCTATAATTTGTCAATGCAAGTGATCAACCAATGAGTGCTAAAGCAGAGGCTTTATAAGAAGGTTGGCCTTTAAAAAATGTCCTCTACATACTATATTTTTATTTAAAAAGTATATGTCAAAGATTTTTAAAAAAATATTTTGTTAAACATCTAAACCAATCTGATCAAGCAGAAACAGTGATTAACCAATGGAATTAGATTGCATGTATGAAGTAATCAAAAAATTAACCAAACTCAACCCCGACATTTTATGATTTGAGTTAATTAATTTATAATTCCTTCTGATTTTGGTTGCCTTGAGTTAGATCTTGTAAAACAAATTTATTATGCTATAATTGAGTCTCAAAACCCAACCATGTACATATCTTTAGATTATATCGACGACTTGATGCTTTAAAAAAAAACAAGAATTAAATGAAAAGAATATTAAAGAGAGTTTGAGCTCTTAAACTATTGATTTTTTTTGAAATTGAGATCAATAATTTATTATTATATATAATGATCTCAAAGTGATTCAACCATAAAAAATTATATAACTTTATATTGATTACTTTTTTTTAATGATTCTTAGGACTTTTTAAAAATTATAAGAACTTTTTAGAAGACATCTTTTAAAAACAATTTTCAAAACAACCGTGACTATTATATTAATATACTTTTCTTTATTGTTTTGAAAATTCAAAGAAGGAATAAAAAATCCATCGTTAATGGCATTCATTATTAAAGTCTTTGGAGAAAGACCAGTGGGACTAGGCATCAACATGCTGAGTGAGATGGGCACAATGGACTCAAGGTTGTGTAAATTTTTCAAAGTACCCAAGCAATTATAATAAAAATAAGTGAGTGATGGGATCACATTCATTTCAATCACATATGAAATTTCTTTTAGCTTATCGATTAGTATAATTTTTGGCTTAATGAAATTTCTTTTCATTTTATTTTTGTTTTCTAAAATTAAATTCATAATTTTTTTTGTGTTGTCAAACTAAATTCCAAATTTAGTCCTTGAAAAAATATATCAACTTGAATTTTGTCCCAAAAGAATTTAATAACAGTCAATTGAGTCCTTAATTTTCTTCACTTCGAGTCAAATGAATTAGTGTTTGTATAATCCAATAAAAATAACTTTATCGAACCCAAATTAAAATAATTTGAGGACTTAATTAGATATTATTATTATTATTATTATTATAGACAGAACTTAAATGGATTATTATGAGTAAGAAGAGAGATAAATCTGGTAAAGGTGACAACCACTAATAAAATGAAATTGAAAGTGGAGATATCATCATGGTAAGTTTAAAATTGATATGTGTTCAACCACATTAACAGTTTGAAGAATTGCTGATGATGCTTTTCATTTGGTTTGGGACTTATTTTATAATGCAGGTCAAGCTGTTTTTTCTATTACAATTTTATTTATTTTTTATTTGTTGCTCCGCATAACAAATATTGAGAATAGAGTATAGACTTGGAAGATTACCTTTTGTAGCCATTTACCTTTTTTTTTTTTTTGGTTTGGTGAAAGTAACCATTTTCGCTTATGAGGAATGGCCATCGACATGTGAGATGGGATCATGCAGGAAATATAGAATGTGGAAAAAAATTAAGTTTTTGGCATGTGGTAGAACGTCAACGATTAAACTACATATAAAATATGATTAAGTTGATCAATCCAAAAAGAAGAAAAGAAAAAAAAAATTATATCACATTCACTGGCTGGTCCCAAACCATTCATTTTAGGCTTGTGAAATGGGCACAATTAAATATATGAAAGCGGGAATGAGAATATTGTGGGAAAGTACTCAGTGGACCATAGGAAGAAAGTGACAAGGGGATAGGTTCACTTCCATAAAATTGGTCCTCGTCTTAGGAAATTTAGCTAGATAGTTAAATATTTTTTTTAATTAATTGAGTGCAAAGCACATTATTGTTAAAGCTATTATTCCAAAACTCTATAACATAATTCACCCCAAAAAAAAATAGAAGGTATTTTTTTTTTTGGCTAATATGAGTTCTACATTTTCATTTTGAACAAGATCTAGTCATAGAAAAATACGAATAAGTCAGGTTGTTTTCACTCTTAAAATCCAAACAAAAATTCGAAGTCCACTTATAATTTGCCATTGCGACACACTTACTTCATGGAAAGTACAACCACAATTAATTAAACTTCAAAGGAATTTAGATGAAAATGTGAACAATGTCTTGTCAATCCAAAAAAATGAAGAGTCATCACATTCATAAAGTGGTAAATTTGGCTTCTCACTAATGTTTAAAGAGTCAATCTTTAACGTGAAACTAATTAACCAGACTTTTAAAGTAGATTTGAGAATTTTTTTTTTTTTTTAATTCTCACTATACCTTCTTTCTGAATCAGGGTACAATACTTTTTTGGTAACAGGGTAAACATTCCCCAAAATGAAGGTTGCAGTTTAGATAATAAAGAGTAGATTATATAATATTTAATTATGAGGACATCTTAATTCATCTTTTAAAAATTAATAATAGAGTTAACCCAATTAAATATTGTTATTTTTTGGATATCAAAGAGACATGATGGCTTTCACTTTTTTTTTTTTTTCAGAGCTGAAAATTAAATCATACTTTCAAATGTTTCAAATTTTGTGTTACATAATTGGCCATGTAACACTATATATTTCTAACTTGCTTCCTATCATTTTTAAGTTTCCCATGATGAATTGCACAAAAGGGAATGGAAGATGACATTAAAATAATGCCTTATTTCGCATTGCGTAGCGTATAAAAATTTTATTCGGTGTCATGCGGACCATATGAGTTCATACATCATATTCTCATATTTAATTACATACATACAACTCATTTGCATCACCAAAGTTGGCCCACAACCCGTGGAATTCAAAGGGGAGCATCAAACTCACACTATTATTTTCGGCCAAATTCTCAATTTTCTGTCACAACTTCAGAATTTCATAACTAAATCCACAAAAATCGAAACTCAACAAAATTTATCATTCCAGAAAGCTCTGGATGTCTACCCCATGCTAAAAATAATTTTAGCTTATGAATCATTAAGAGGAGAACATTTGACATCCGAAAAGTCACTGAGATCGTTGCTATCTGGGCCACTGGTTCAGTTTACTGATATGAAGTTTCAGAATTCATAACTAATTCTAGAAAATTTGGAATCAAGTATTCTTGGTCATTATAGAAAGATACACATGTCTAATTTATTCTAAAAATATTTCCAGGCCATGAAACATAACACAGGAAGCGTTTGACATGCGAAAATGGGCAAAGATTTGGACAGCTACTGGTACTAATGCAAGTGCCTGCTATAAATTTTGAAAATGTCCAATTAATTCCAAAAAAATCCAATCCATGCAAATAATACCAATTTGGAAATCTATGAATGTTAAATTTATGGAAAAAATAGACTCAGACCAGAGAAAGCACTCTTAGCTACCCAAATTCAATAGAACAGTGACTTAGGTCGTGCTAAGCTGCTGCTACTGTCCGAGAAATTCAAAAATTTATATCTCTTAGTTCAGACCTCCAAATGAGGTGCTTCTAGTTGATACAAGTCACTGTGAATGCTTAGTTTCTGCATATAAAATTTTGTAGCCATTGGACCACGTTTGCCCCTCGGATGACACAATTTCAAAACTGACCAAATGAACAGTACTGGTGCAAATCCGAAATTCTGATACCAACTTTGAAAAATCATAGAAAATTCCACAGACCTCCAAATGACCTGATATTTATCTTCTCAAAAAGCTCTAGGTAACATCTAGTTGCATGTAAAATTTCAAGTCAAGAAGAGGTCATTTGGTCAGACTTTGCCATAACTCAAGAATATGACAATTTTGGTCTTAACAAGAGGCAAATTTGGTTCACATGAGCCATCTATTGTTCCACACACATTTGAGCAACGTAGAAAGTATAAATATAGCCTAAATAAGTCCCTCATAAGGTCTGAACCCTCATGCAACTCAAATTCACCATGTCACTTCCATAAACATATATGCACAAGTGAGCTCCCAAGTAGTCAAAATACACAATTCTATTCATTAAACTCTATTCTTGATACATACACTAACTTTACATAGTTTTACACTTGTTCAAAGTGTCATGGCTCAAAAATAATATTTACATACCTACTTTGACATTCTAGATATCATAGTACATCAAAAATGAAAAGATTTGCTAAGAGATGGAGATTTAAACTCCTTGGCTTCCATCCTTTGGATCTTGAACTCCACCTAGATCATATGAGATGAGAGAAAGGAGGGGGTGAGATTCATTGAATCTCAATAGCTCATACACCTATTCAATCACATCTTCAAGGCATAAAACATGTCAAAGGTACAAGTATGCAATCAATCAATCTATGAAGCATTTATCTTTCACATTTTTGTGTCACAAACTCATGTCAAGCACAAGAATGAGTTGTAGGGACTTTTGGTTTGACCTCACCCCATTTCTAGAACTTTTGGATTGCCTCACTCTTGGTTCTTGGGACTTTTGACTTAGCCTCACCCATCCAAGGGACTTTTAGCCTTGTCTCACCCATGCCATGAGACTTTTGGTATCTCCTCACCCACATTAAGGGACTTTTGGTACTACCTCACCCTTATGAGCCATTTCCACCATTCAAAGACATTCAAGAAAGCATATTAGTACCAAAATAGCAACATAGCAACATAGCATCAAGTGGCATGTCTTAAACATATAAACATAAACACAAGCACACAATGACACCATATGCAACAAGAAAATGCAACAAGAAAATGCAACAAGAAAAGGTGGAGAGCTACTTTAGTACAAATTCAAGCTTTACTTTGCTTGTTTCTTCTCCTTTTTGGTTCCATAAACACAAGGAGGTGGGGTTGAATTTTTTTGGCCTATTCACAATAAACAACACTAAATTATACTCTTGGAACAAATTATGACATCCAACTCACTCTTAAGACTACACTTTGGTTTATTTGTCACAATATGGTTCCATTAAGGACCTAATGAAGCAACTACCATAATTAACATTTTTGGTTCCATTCTCTTGCCATATTTAGACCTCTTGACCTCATTTAAGGTCCTTAAAGCCATCATACACTCACTTTCACAAACCTAGGTCCATGTTGCTTCATAAGGTTACATTATAGAAGCCATTCCCTCATTTCCCAACCTAAGGTTTCTAAATTTTTCCCAATGGTTTCTCCCATCTTCTAATATCATATAAAGTCCCAAACCAAGGCTAGAACAAATTAAAACATCCCCTAGCCTAATGAACCTAGCTTAGCCGAAATATGCACCATAATGGAGGTTCATGAACTTTGTGATTTTTCCTTGATGGGAGAGCCACTTGGGAGGCTTTCTAAAGGTCTTAGGAGCTCAAGGAAGCATTCAAATAGCCAAGAAAACATTCACACAAAATCAGATTTTGCAAAACCCTAGAAAACACTACACTTTTCTAACTTGTTTTCTATTGGTTTTTCTTGGAATTTCTTGCCATATGCCATCTCCCCATGGCCTAAAACCCTTGTTCCCTCCTTGTATTTGGATAGAACATCCTCCCCTCCTTTGGTTTTGTTCTTGGTTGAAATACACACGAAGGGAAGGGGAAGAGAAGATGCAACAAAAAGCAAAGATTACCTATGGTTCAAGTGTCTTTCTCCTTCATTCTCTTCTCCTTAGCAAATTCGAAATTCTCCCCTTAGGTCTGGCTCAAAAACAAAACTAAATCATTCAAAAAATCCATGGAAAGAAAGGAGGAAGAGAGGAAAACAAGATTGGAGGAAGATGGAGTAAGAAATTTCATGAAATTACTTAGTTTCTCCTTAGCTTTCTTCCTCTTTTTCTCCTCCCTTTGGTATGCCTAAGAGAGTTGAAGATTTTCTGTATTTTGGGCAGAATGGGTCGTGCTCATTAAAGAGGAGAAGAATGGAGAAAAGTGTGGAACTCTTTAGAATATTCAAGAAACCATAAATTCTAATTTTGCCCTTCCGTAATGGCAAGTTCGTTTTGGCTTCGTTTTAGCTCCTTTTTGAGAACTGTCTTTTCTATCATAAAATTTAGATTCCCAATTTAATAAAATGCCTTTGGAATCACTCAAATCGGAGCTATTCTCGAATGAACTGGTCAAAGTTTAGGTCAACCGACGTCGAAAAGAGTACACCGAAGGGGCTTTACCCGTCCCGGGGCTTCCCATGATTTTTGGGGCCTCTGAGAACCTTGGGCAACTCAAAATTTTCATTTAAAAAGTCCTCTTAGGTGTTTTTCCAAAATTACACTTATTTACGAAAATGCCACTGGCCTTTCGACAAATTTTTTGAATTGCTCAAACCCCAGTTTTTGGGCAACTCAAGACTCAAATCCTTATTTTCTATTATTTAAAATTTTATTCAAATTTTATTTGGCCTTGAATCACTCATCACAAAGGACTTGCTTTTCAAACCGGCTCGTTCCAGTGATTGTACAATGTACTAGGCGTTATAGGCCACATGGAATATCAGAACTTGCAAAGATGTATAATTGAATCATACAACATATTGCATTTCCAAAACATTTTCCATGCTTTGCTTTTAGTACTAATTTATTTTTATAAAAATATAACAAGTTGAATTTCTTTTATAACTAAATATCATATGATTTTGGCCATTTTAAAATTGTCTTTCAAATATTATAATTTTGTTAGAAAAGAAAATCAATAAAAAAGGTTTTTCCTACATTTTGTTCTTGTTGAAAACCTTATCAATGTCACACCCCAAGCAAAAAAAGAGGTGACCAACACGAAAATTAGGGTAAAGCTCAAATCCATAAGCCTTATAGATACTACATAATTGAAGAGGACTTTTGATGGTTGAACACATAGCATTACTTCATCTAATTGATCATACTATCTCATTGCATTAACTTAAATATCCATGGCTCTTTGTAGAAATTTCAATAGAGTTTTCTCTGAAATTTGGATTTCCCAAATTTTTACAAACAGCAAAAAATTGGAAACAATGGCAGAGGAAAGTTTCGCTCTCAACCACCATTTACCAAAATATCAAAAGAATAAAAAAAATAAAGGGAGGGAGAATTCTATCTATGTTAAGTGGAACTATATCTAAAGAACTTTATAACATCAATCAAAATTCTTTACAACAAACAAATACAACCTTGTAGTTCAAATACAGGGCTCACCACTCTAACATATCTGAACTTAGGATGATGGAGGCAGGTCAGATCAATACTATTATTTCAAATGTTGAAATTTAAGGAATGAGTTGAAAACTTAATAAGTAGATAACAAGTTACCATAATTGAAAATAGAAGGATCATATCCAAAACAAAAGCTAGAAAGTGCATAATTAACAGACATAATTAAGTAATTTCTACCATTCAAACATATGCACAGGTTAGTTCTTAAAACATTAATTCCTTTGATAAGGTAATTATAAGAGAGAAATGATTTCCACTTGCATAAGATGGCAATTACACCTCATTGGCAGCTCTTTACTCTATTGCGAGTTGCTACATTAAACGTGTAGCTCTTTTTCTACCTACCCTTAACATGTTAGGGTGTATATATATATATATATTCCTGGGAACAGCTACACTTCGTTGGCAATTTCTTATCTTTTTTCGCAAGTAGCTATACCAAATATGTAACTCCTTTTCCACCCAAGCCTACCCTGACCCAATATAACACACCTTAGTCATTGTCTTTACTAATAATTATAGCATTCCATCATAGATTCCTGTCTTACTATAGGTGTTAAGGGGCATATAACAAGAGAATTACATATGGTATGCTTGCTAATTAAATTAACATACCTTTATCTACTTACTTAAACGAGTGGTTTAATACTATGTGGAACCAAGTAAAAGTCAAATAATTAAATATTTGAATAATTATTTAATGAGTTAATTCTTCAAATGATCAATTCATATGCCTTGAAATTGCATTCAACAGGGAATGTCAAATTTTGCAATGATAATTCAGAGAGAGGCATGACAAGTATTAGAATTAGGTTCTGAAATCATGTTCTCATTCTTATATCATCATAATATCATTCTAATATGCTAACAAGATGGTTACTCCATAATCATTCTCATTTTTTTTACTCATTCTTTTTTTTTTTTCTTTCTCCCCCACTATCATTAATCTATACCTTTTAGTAATAAGATAACACCCCATATAACATTAGGAGCACTTATCACAATTATGTTAATTCTTAAAGCTAAGTCATTACTTCAACTAAAAAATTTAGCATGTTATCAAATCAAACATATAAAGAATATGCACATAAAGGCTCATTCCACAAGATTACGCATATGATGATTGAATCAAAAATCAAATTATCATGACCTTGAACTTACAAGTAATGAAAGTACCTGCAAGATATATTAAGACCCGTTATATACTCATCGATGGTGCCAACACTACCATGGAACTTGCTCCTTTCCATAAGATTGACTTCTCTCACTGTCGGTATCTACAAAGTTTCCTAGCAACACTAATAATTCACCAAATTAATACATAAGCTCAAACTAGCAACTCCTCATATCCATCTACTCAATAATGGCTAATTGACTATAAACCCATTTCATAGACTTTGTCCTTCATTCCTACAACTAACCATGAACTTGGGTCTTCTCCTTTAGCTACTAATTCAAAATTTAAGTTCAAAATTTACCTTAAGGAGCTAGAAATTGAAGATTAATGCATAAATAGCACAGTTAGGAAGCTCACATCCATAAACCGTAACTATCTTGTACTCACGCCAGCCTAACAGGGACGAGAAGGCAATTACTATTTTGACCCTGTGGAAGATAGAATAGGCCAAAAATAAGGAAGGGAAGGCAAAAATCTAAGAATTTGTAATAAAAAGGAAGGAAAATGGAGGTATTAGGGTAAGTAGACATACCATCATTGATGGTACCACCTATAGCCACCTTCTTAGACCACTAGTGATGGATAGCAGAAGAGGAGGCTTGGGGAAAGCCTAATGACATTGATGAGGGAGTCATGGTGGCAGAACGATGGCAAAAATGGCAAGGAAAAGCACGAACAAAACTAATAGAAAGAAAGGGCTGAGCACAGTGTGAATGAGAAGGAGGAGGAAGAATAAGAAGAAAACTAAAAAGGAAAAGAAACATTTTTATTTCTATAAATTTTAATTTTAAAAAATTTTTTAAGGTTATTACAATCAAATTGAAGCTTTGCCCCAAGCTATTGGGTTGATTTGTTTTTTCAAGTCTATTTAAGTTAGTATAGTCTAGAATTTTTCTAAAAACTTTGGATTAGGATGATCAAATTTTTAAACCAAAATATGACACAACTCAACATGATCATATAATAAAACATATACATTAATACTTGTTAACAATTGTTGTTTAATAATATTTTTGGACGAAGTCTCTATTTTAAAGTCTTTTTTTAATTGTATAGTGGTCTAATTAATAACATTTAAGTAAATTATAAAGATTGAAAATTTTATTTATTTTTAAATTAATGATGTAATGACTTACTAATAAATAATATTGCAAGTACAAAGTAATTAAGAAAGGCAAACAAAAAAAATCTTGGATCTAGAAATTAACTAAACTCAACTTAAAGTTTTTATGATTTGAGTTAATCAATTTATAATTCCTTTTGATTTTGGTTGGTTTGATTTAAATGCTGAAAAAATATATATATTGGGTTATACAAGCCTCAAACCAACCCAACAATGCATACACCTCTAGATTATTTAGACAACTGGACACTAATAAATTGGAAATGAGTTAGATAAAAAGTAATATTAAGGAAAACTTGAACTTTTTAATTGTTAAATTTTTTCTAAGATTGATATTAAGATTTATTATTATATAAATACAATGAAGCATGTGTATGGCTATTTATGAGTTGTATTCGTACTGGATACATATTTAGTATGGATACACATACCATACAAGATACAAACATATTTGAAATGTTTTTTTTCTTGTTGGTACATTTCAAAACGTTTTGGTACAAGACGAAATGGCTCCGAAACGTCCCATGCCAAATGACGTCATTTTCTACAGCATCAAACCTACCTCTTTTTTCCTTTGAAAGCTGTGCCTACGACCTGTGTCCATTCATTGTTCATCATGCATCTTCTTCATATCTCCTACGTTCGTGCTTAGTCACTTGCCTTCATCCTCTGCATTGCATCTTCTTCTCTAGCGAGGCTCTAGTTCCTCTGTCATTTTCTCCGGCAGGTGCTGGTGGCTTACACTATGTCAGCTTTATCGATGGCTAGCGCTGGTGCATCATCTTCCATCAACTTTGTTGGTGAGTGGTGACTTGGTAGTTAGTGCTTCCATTCTTAAGTTCCTCTTAGCTGATTTTCCACTTGTTAAGGTGCTTTTGTCATCTGGTTCATCCTTCTCTATTGTTGTTAATGTTTGAAGTTAGAAAATTTTTTTTCCTTCAATTTTTTATAAAATGCAAAGGTTGATAATTGTTTTTTTTTTCAATGATTGTAGAATTTAAGGAATGTAACTTGTTATGGACATCTTATTTAGGCTTGTAAATTGTTTTATCATTTATGCTATTGTTGCTTATTCATGATTTAATTTAGTTTTTAATATATTAAATTATTGAATATATATATATATTCCTATACCCATTTCCTAAAATTTTAGAAATTATTATATCCCATGTATCGTATCGTGTCATACCCGTATCAGTGCTTCTTAGTATATATATATATATATATATATATTTCAAAATGATTCAACAATGAAAAATGTGAATTCTCTAACCTTAATTGAATGACCATGTCTCTATATGTGTTGAATTGTCATTAACGTGTGGATGGGCTATTGAATATATCTTTGTCATAGTCTCACACACTAAAAGACAATAATAATTTACTTATGCTTTTAATTAATGGCTCTTAAAGTTCACAAAAAACTTCGGAGGTCCACTGCTATTAATATAATGGTCTTCATCTTTTACTTAGAGTCTTTTTGAATAGTTCTAATGGCACTGGTGGGCTACCACAGAAACTTCATTAAGTTAGCAACACAACTTGGTTTCAGTGGAATAATTAATCTTATAATTCAGCACTTGGCATGTAAGATGGGATAACGGCCTACAAGAGAATTTATTTTCAAAATCCTTAAAAATTTTCAAAAATTACTAAGAGACATCTTAAAAAAATGTTTTTCAAACAATTGTGACTAATATAATAATTTCTTTTTTTCTTTATTGTTTTAAGAATTTGAAGTACAAGAAATCAGAAGCCCATTCTTAATCATCTTTGGCATTGTTAAAGTATTTTGGATTAAGTAAGTTCAATGGGACAGGGCATAAACTTAATGTGTGAGATAGGCAAAATTGAATAAAGGTCATGTAAAACTTTGAAAAAGTACTTGTGCAATTACAATAATGAGAAAGTGAGTGATGGGTTAATATCTAGATTTTTTTTTTCATTTAACAAGTAAATATACGACATATGGATAACAAAATTAAAAAAATAAATAAAAAAGAGAAAATGGCTCTATATATACTTTCACTCTTTTATATTATTCTTTCTTCTGTTGCACACAATACATTATTGTCACTTACTAACGTCTAAAGAGTCAATCTATAATATGAAACCAATTAATGATACTTTTGATGTATATTTAAGAGTTGAAAGCAAAAAATAAAAAATAAAAAGCAATCTCCTTATCTTGCTTTTGTAATAGGGTAAAATATTCCTTTTTGTAAAAGGATAAATATTCCCCAAAATGAAGATTGCAGGTTAGATAACAAAGAGCATATTTACATAATCTTTAATTGTGAGGACATCTTAACTCTTCTTTTAAAAATTAATAATAGGGCTAAACGAATGAAATATTGTTACATTTGGAGACTAAAGAGACATGATGACTCTAATTTTTATTTTCTGAGTTAAAAATTAAATCATAATTTCAAGGGTTTCAAACTTTAGTTTGATCTCGCACCCTTCGGTTACTCTCATTTCATTAGTAAGGGTGGGGCTTTGTCCTTTAGGATTCCATCCCAAAAGCACGCCGTTGGTGGGGAAAGCTTCGCTCCTACTTATAAGGCCTTAGCCCTAGGGTCTCCTACCCGATGTAGGATATTACATTTCACCCTTTTAGTGCCAACTTGTCCTCGAGTTGCATATGCAGCTAGGCTGGCTCTGATACCAATTCTCTATAGAGCTTCTAACAATATTGTCCTCAATCTCGCCCCCTGCGGTTACTTTCATTTCAATTCCCCATAGAGCCTCCAATAGTATTGTCCCCGATCTCACCCACTTTGGTTACTCTCATTTCACCTGCAAGGGTGGGGTTTTGTCTTTTGGGATTCAATCCCAAAAGCACACCATTGGTGGGGAGAGCTTCGTTCCTATTTATAAGGCCTTAGCCCCAAGGTCTCTTACCTGATGTGGGACATTACATTCACCCCCTTTAGGGCTAACCCATCTTCAGGTTGCACATGCGGCTAGCCCGGCTCTGATACCAATTCCCTACATAGCCTCTAATAGTATTGTCCCCGATCTCGCCCCATTCAGTTACTATCATTTCAATTTCCCACAAAGCCTCCAATAGTATTGTCCCCGATCTTACCCCCTTCGATTGCTCTCATTTCACTAGCAAGGGTGGGGTTTTGTCCTTTGGGATTCAATCCCAAAAGCACACCATTAGTAGGGAGAGCTTCACTCCCACTTATAAGGCCTTAGCCCCACAAAGCCTCTAACAGTATTGTCCCTGATCTCGCTCCCTCCGATTACTCTCATTTCATCAGCAAGGGTGGGATTTTGTCCTTTAGGATTCCATCCCAAAAGAGAGCCATTGATAAGGAGAGCTTTGCTCTCACTTATAAGGACTTAGCCCCAGGGTCTCCTACCCATTATGGGACATTACATTCCATCCCCCTTGGAGTTAACCCATCCTCGGGTTACACATGCGATTAGGCCAGCTCTAATACAAATTTCCCACAAAGCCTCCAACAGTATTGTCCCCGATCTCACCTCCTTTGGTTACTCTCATTTCACCAGCAAGGGTGGGGTTTTGTCCTTTGGGATTCCAACCTGAAAGCATGTCATTGGTAGGGAGAGTTTCGCTTCCACTTATAAGGCCTTAGCCTAAAGGTCTCTTACCCGATGTGGGACATTACATTCCACCCCCTTTGGGGCCAACCCGTCCTCGGGTTGCACATGCAGCTAGGCCGGCTCTGATACCAATTCCTCACAGTGCCTCTAACAATATTGTCCCCGATCTTGCCGCTTCGGTTACTCTCATTTCAATTCCCCACAGAGCCTCTAATAGTTTTGTCCTCTATCTCGCCTCTTTCGGTTACTCTCATTTCACTTGCAACGGTAGGGTTTTGTCCTTTGGGATTCAATCCTAAAAGTACACCATTAGTGGGGAGAGCTTCGTTCCCATTTATAAAGCCTTAGCCCCAAGGTCTCCTACCCGATGTGGGACATTACATTCACCCCCTTTGGGGCCAACCCATCCTCGAGTTGCACATGTGGCTAGCTTGGCTCTGATACCAATTCCCCACATAGCCTCCAACAGTATTATCCTTGATCTCGCCCCCTTCAGTTACTATCATTTCAATTCCCCACAGAGCCTCTAATAGTATTGTCCTCGATCTTACCCCCTTTGATTACTCTCATTTCATTGGCAAGGTTGAGGTTTTGTCCTTTGGGATTCAATCCCAAAAACACGCTATTGGTGGGGAGAGTTTCGTTCCCACTTATAAGGCCTTAGCCTCAGGGTCTCCTACCCAATGTAAGAAATTACATTCCACCCCCCTTGGGGCCAACCCGTCCTTGGGTTACACATGTGGCTAGGCCAGCTTGATACCAATTTCCCACAGAGCCTCCAACAGTATTATCCCTTATCTCTCCTGCTTCAGTTACTCTCATTTCATCGACAAGGTTGGGGTTTTGTCTTTTGGGATTCCATCCTAAAATCACGCTGTTGGTAGGGAGAGCTTCACTCCCACTTATAAGGTCTTAGCCCCCATAGAGCCTCTAACAGTATTATCCCCGATCTTGCCCCCTTCGGTTACTCTCATTTCATTAGCAAGGGTGGGGTTTTGTCTTTTGGGATTCCATTCCAAAAGCACACTGTTGATGGGGAGAGCTTCACTCCCACTTATAAGGCCTTAGCCCTAGGGTCTCCTACTCGTTATGGGACATTACATTCCACCCCCTTGGAGCTAACCCGTCCTCGGGTTGCACATGCGGCTAGGTCGGCTCTGATACTAATTTCCCATAGAGCCTCCAACAGTATTGTCCCCGATCTCGCCCCCTTCAGTTACTCTCATTTCACCAGTAAGGGTGGGGTTTTGTCCTTTGGGATTCCATCCCAAAAGCGCATCGTTAGTGGAGAGAGCTTCATTCCCACTTATAAGTCCTTAGCCCCAGGGTCTCTTACCTGATGTGGGACATTACATTCCATCCCTTTGGTGCCAACCCGTCCTCAGGTTACACATGCGACTAGGCTGGCTCTGATACCAATTACTCACAGAGCCTCTAATAGTAGTATCCCCAATCTCACCCTCTTCGGTTACTCTCATTTCATTGGCAAGGGTGGGGTTTTGTCCTTTGGGATTCCATCCTAAAAGTGCGCCATTGATGGGGAGAGTTTCTCTCCCACTTATAAGGCCTTAGCCCCAGGGCCTCCTACCCAATGTGGGATATTACATCCATCATGGCATACAATTTAATATTAGAATACCAATAGAATAGCATGAAGTTCATAACTAAATTATATAGCAATATGCTAGTTGAATCATTACTGAACTCAAGAATAATTAATAAAGCAAAGTTGATTGTGGCAACCATGAACTTCATCTAGTGCATATATGCATACATATATATATATGTATGTATGTATATATGTATGTATGTATGCACATATATATATAACTATTAGGTAAGGACATCTAGAGCATCATAGTATGCTAATGCCAACAAGACGTATTAAAAACCATCCATACATAGTGCTCCAATTCCATAAACTAATATATAATGCATTTCACTTGAATGAATCAGAAAACAAGAAGACAAAATCCTGATCCAATGTTAGATGGATGAGATAATGTTGGATGATTTCTTTTGATTTGGCTAATAGATGATGTAACATCCATCTCCTCCATAAATGTGAGAAATTAATGTTTGGTTTCTCCGTAAACGTGTAAAATACACTGGATATAAAAGCATGTCCTTCGAAATGAATGATTTAAGATCATGTAAAATTAGGATAAAATTTTAAAAATGAGGATTTGAAGCTTAAAGTGCCCGAAAACCAAAGTCAGAAGAGTAATTTACCAAAATAAGATAGGGTAATTTTGTAATTTTTGAAAAATTTGGAAAACTCATAGGAGGATTTTTTAAACAAGAAATTTGAGCTTTCTAAGATTCTTAGAGGCTTTGAAAACCATGGGACTCCCAGAACAGCTGAAACCCTCTGGTGAGTGATTTTGGTTGTTGATTGATTAAAACTTTGACCGAATGGTTCGAAATGGTTTCAAATCCAATTTGGGTGAAACCAAAGGCAATTTATAATTTAAAGGACATAAATTTTATGATGAAAAAGATGGATTTCAAAAAGGAGTTGAAATGAGGCCAAATGGAGAAACCATGATTTAGGGACTAAAATGAAAAGTAGAAAAGTTGCATAAAGTAACCCTTTAGCTTCTTAAAACACATTTAGCTCTTCTCCTCCTCTCCTAATTGACATATATTCTATCCAAAATAGAGGAGAGCTAAGAAGGAGGGAAAAAACTTGTAAAAGGTAAGAAAAATGTAGGATTTCATGGCTTCTCCTTTACAAAAGATGTTCTCCTCCTTTTCCTCTTTGTTTCTATGGTCTTGGTATGTGATTTGGATCTATTTCGGGTCTAGTTTAGAGGGGAGAAGTCAAAATTTCAATGAAAGGCTAGAAGCATAGCAAAGTATCTTGAAAAAGCTTTGAAATGAGGTATGAATTATGGCCCATCTTGCACTTTCTTCTTGCTCCTCCTCCATATGAATTTTATGCAACCTAGAGCCTATCCAAAAGGAGTTGAATTCTAACCATATCAAGGGAAAAAAAGTGATTTAAAGTACCATATCAAGGGAAAAAAAAAGTGATTTAAAGTTTAGGAATTAAGACTAGATAATTGGAAATAAAAATAGAGTCTTAAAATTCAAGTTGGCTCAACTAAGGGCTTTGAAACAAATGATGAAATATGATTTTTTTTTCTAGAGGTATTCTAGCTTATGTAAGACATGGTATGAGTCCCTTAGACGCCTAGGAAGCTCTACATGAGTCGTTCCCTTTAGGAACATAAAGCAAACTCCATGGGTGCCAAATCATAGTCATGCCTTGGCTTAAGCAAGTCTGGTCACCTAGGGAGAGTTTTAACTTGTTCTAAGCTTAGAATGGGATTAGATATGATAGAAGAATATCAAAGAAATCCTTGAAAAAAATTTAGAAGCAATGGAATGTGAGATGGAGGTGTAAGCTCTATAATGTGACATTAGGAAGCAACTTATAACTAGGCTTCTTAAAATTAATGTGTGATGACTCCAAGGAGTCAAAGGACCTAGAATGAATGAGAAATGGGAGCAAAGATCATGAATTTCAAGAGTTGCTTCATTGTGTCTTATATGGAAGCATTATGGAGACAAATAAGAAAGTAAGCATACATAGGAGTGGTATAAGGCTAAAGCTAATTCCAATGATCTAAGTATGTCTTGTTTGATGTGTTTAGGCCAAGAGGATCAAGTGCCATCCAATTCTAAGAGCTTGGCTAAGAAGGAGAGGAAGAGTTCAAGGAAAAAGTGATTTGCATTGGCTCCAAGGTTTCTAACCTTTCTCTCATACATTCTTAGTTGTTTTCTTGTCTTTAGATGTATGCATGTATATTTATGCGATGAGAAATGTCTTTAGCTATTTCCTATATGCCATGATACCATAATATTCTTGAAATGTGTTTTATGAATGTGTTTTGACTTGAATAGGTATGATGATGCCAAAAGTTCCTTAGCAAGGGTGAGGATGAGCTAAAAGTCCCTAGGATTTGGTGAAACAAAGCTAAAAGCCTCAAGAAGAGTGAAGCTTAGTCAAAAGCCCCTTGAAAATAGGTGAAGTAAATCCAAAAGTCCAAAGAAAATTGGGTGAGGTTTAACCAGTGCCCTTGAGAGTCTATGTATGTTATGTAAAAGTTTCTTGAAAATGAAAAATATTATGTATATATTCACTAGTAGCTTGAAAGCTATGCATGCATTCTTTGACTTGTAAATGTATCAATTATGTGTGGTTGAAAGGGTTAAGAGCTATTAAGATTCTTTGAATCTCACTCTTTCCCTCCATATGTCTAACCATGTCTATGTGGGCCAAGTGAGACAGGGAATGGAAGCTACCATTCTTGAAGACAAAGACTTTGACAAATGATTAGCCACTTAGTCATTTTGTTAGTACATTGATGTCAAATAATGTAAAAACATGTTGCATATGACATATAAACACTAGAGCACATGGAAATGTATGAGTATAAGATGTATGTATTGAATTTGGAGCCATGTGAATAAGTATGTATGTTCTTGACATCCATATGCCTAAGTTTGCTTGTGATATCTTGTGTATAAGATCAAGTGAGGAAGTGATTCTATGATGCATGAGTAATTAAACCTCTTAGACAAGTTTTGTATGTTGTGTTTAACTATTCTCACTTGCTCAAGATGTCATGGTTAAGGTAAGAAAGCATTTGAGTCAAGTTTAACCCCATTTGGTGCCTAAAAAGCTCACTTTGGCACCTTATACCATAAGTTAACCAAATAAATGAATTTTCTCATGAAATTTGGCTTGAATATAGGTCTCATTTAGAGCTTGTTTTAGAGCTAAAAATCACATTATTTAGAGCTTTAGAGAATAAATTATGAATTTTCAAAGTTGAAATTTTTTTTTAGATTTGGTATATACACTGTTTATATGGTCAGTTTCTTCTCCTATGTCATTAAGAGCCAAATGATATCCAATACTTATAAAATTTTATAGTCATAAATTAAGAATGATAAAATTTCTATAGCACTTGAGAGCACCTCATTTGGATTTATATTGAGAGAGATATGAATTTTTGAAATTAGTGGTTAATACCAGTAACACAAACAAATTCCCAATACTGTTCCATCAATTTCTATAAGCTACATGCCATTTCTTGATTTGGAACTATTTTTACTTGATAGTAGACATCTACAGCTTTCTAGAATGGTATGATTTGCTAATTTTTTATTTTTTTAAAATTAGTTATAAATTTTTGAAATTTATATCAGAAACCTATGATAACAAACCTAGATAACTATACCTTTGGTGATATTCTATTATCATTCATGGTCCAGTTGATGTTTTTATGGCCTGGAATGATTTTTGATCTATATTTGACATTTAGGGCTTTCCAAAAAACTATCATTTGCTTGATTTTCCAACATTGATGTTAAAAATATAGAAGCTAAGCCTAAGAGTAACTTTTAATTTTTCTGATGTGGGGCTTCCAATCCGAATTGTATGTGATATTTTATGATGTGTATGACTTGTATGGATGGATTATGACTAGAGGATGATATTGAGGAGTTCAACAGGTCCACACAGCTTAAGATAAATTTTTAAAACCCTACGTAACACAATAAAATGCAAATAAATTATTGATTTTGTGAGATGTGGCTTAAAACCTAAGGTTCTTGAGATGTTTAATGTATTTTATGATTTGTGTGGATATGTTATGGATGGAGAATGATGTTGGTAAGTCCACATGGTCCATGGAGCACAAAATGAAGCAATGTGGTCTCATGTAATATAATTCAATACCATTATTTATGCATTATTTTCATGTAAAGCATATAATTCATCACACTTATGCTCTAATATGTATGAAATGTATTGAGATAGACAATGGGATCATTGTGTAAGAGCTAAGAGACTAAGGTATTACAGATGACGATGGATGATAAATTGCCTTCCACCTAATCTACCCATTATTACTTTTCCTGCATATACCTATCATCATCAAAACAAATAGGGTGGGTTACTATTACATACTCTTCTTCACACATTCAATTTGCCATTGAAGGATATAACAGTAACATATCAAGATTGAACACTCCTTCAAACACTTGCCTTCATTTGGGTAGACATAGAATGATTCATGTTTTGCTTTGACATGTTGGCATTATATGCATCATTGTAGTAATTTTCATAGGCAAGCATTGAATGATTCAATTCTTAACTAAACTAGTGGAAATCAAATAAATTATCAACTTAAATTATGAATTTTTTTTGGAAATGGACTTTTATTTTTAATTGGCTAGTTATGCTCATCAATTACAAGGTATTAGTAGTTAAGATTGGAACAATAATAAGAAAATGAAAGTAATGCATATATAGCTGATTATTTGTAGTGTCTCCATTTAATAGAGAATGCCCAATACTCTATCAAGCATAAATTGAAAAAAGGATAAATGTAATCCTTGTGAAACCCAAATTACTAGTAATAGTGATAGATTTTGGAATTAATTATCTTGGCATTGAAAAAAATTCCCTTAAAGATAGGGAAAGTAGAAATTTTACATAAAAAGCTTATACACAGAGTTTGCAAAATTGATCTTACTTTAAGGTAAAAGTGTGTGTACTAATATTTCAATTACTAAACATTAAAGTATTAACCCTAGAGACTTGAAAAAACTAAAATAGTAAACTAGCTAAATAAGGGATTTTAAACTAAATCAAATGATGAAAGAAATTAGAACCATAACAATAGTCATTTGATCCCCATTACAATATACAAAGTAATAAGCTATAGTTATCTCCCATGAAATTTCTCAAAATTTAGATGTATCGAACCAACTATACCTCTGTTTATGATCAAATTAGTAAGCTACTCAAGACCTAAAATCAAATAAAAATAAAGATGGGAAATTCTGCTTTATTAAACTAGTAAAAAATGGGATAGAAGATAGGAATATGAATCATGACCCATTAAAACCTGAAACATCTATTTAGCCATATAAAGAATTAGACAAAGAATTAAAAGAAGAATCCAAAAATAAAATGTCCCAGTATTGGTTATTCAGAGGTAAACTTCATCAAAATAGAGAAACAAATGAAGAGCTAGAGAAAAACTTACCTTTTGATGGAGATGGATGTTCACCGGCAGTGGGTTTTATTAGCTCCTTTGCTTGTACCTTTCCATTCTCATAAGGATGACAGAAGAACATACCAAATGGAGCTCAATAAGGCTTGAATGGTTGGGCATGGATGGTTAGTGCTTTGATGGTTGGGCCTGATAAAGCTTGTGCAACGGGTCTGAGAAGGAAAGGTGTTTTAGAAAATGGTCTTAAAAAGTTGACCAACTTAAGGTCAAAGAAGACTTTCTTGAATGCTAATTGTAACACTTGGTTCTCAAAAAATTGAACTAGAACAACTATGATAATAAAAGAGGATTCTAAAGAACAATAAAGTAAGGACAATTAAGGGTAGAATATTAATTAAAAAATCTAGAAACAGGGTTATAAAATCATTAATGGCCTAAAATCAAAGTCGAAGTAGCTAAATAGAATTAATTGATAAAGTGTTAGCAAAATCATACTTTTGGGTAAAATTTTATATGCTTAAAGAAGAGAGTTTTAAATGCCAAAATTAAATTTATTAGGATTTTCAGAGGCACTGAAAACTATAAAAATTGTCAGAATGGCTAAAATCTTAATAGTGTTTGGTTTAGGACGTCAGTTGATTGAAGTTTTTACCAAGCTATTTTGCATTATTTTAAATCCCATAAATTTCAAAGTAAATATTTTCAATAAACTAAATAGCCTAAATTTTATTGTGGAAAAGATGGTTTCTAAAAATGATCCAAAATAAGCTCAAACAGAGGAGTTGAAGTATCAGGATGTAATGGGAATTTTTGGAATTGTTATAAAACACCTCTTTTCCTTCTTATTGTAATATCCGGTTCTTTGAAAACGAGAGAAAATGTGAGAAATGTAACGTATGATTTCTCCGTAAACATATAAAATTTACTGGATACAAAAGGAAGTCCTCCGAAATAAATTAGTTAAGGTCCTAAAAAATTTATATAGCATTCTAGATTCTTAAAAATGAGAATCCCAGGCTCAGAAGAAAAGAAAAACAGAGCTAGAATGAAAAAATGAATTTGAACGGAAGGTTGACGAAATGTAATGCCATTTTCGTAATTTTGAAAATTTTTTGGAATTTTCATATGAGGACTTTTTAAATGAAAGTTTTGAGTTCTCCGGGGTTCTCAGAGACTCCAAAAACTATAGGAAGCGCCGAGATATTTAAAACTCCTTCAGTGGACATTTTTCAATGCTGGTTGACTCGAATTTTGACGAATTCTTTCGAAAAAGTTTTAACTCTGATTTGAGTGATTTCAAAGGAATTTTATTAAATTGAGGACTTAAATTTTATAATAGATAAGACAGTCCTAGAAAAGGAGCTAAAATGAACTAGAAACAAAAATGCCAAGACAAATAGGCAAAATTAAAATTTTTGAAAAGTATTTTTTAAACCTACCTATATATATGAAGCATCCCATCTCCTCTTTCATTTAACCACATTTGTTTTTGCCCTAAATTAGAGAAAGAACTCTAAGGGTGAGGCACATAAGAAGGAGGAGGAGAAAGGAAGGAGAAAAACGAGGAAGAGGTATAGATTTTCTTAGTCTTTTTCATACTTTTTCTTTAACAAACCTATTCTTCTCCATTTCCCCTTGCTTTCTTATAGTTTTATTGAAGTTTTTGAATCTATTTTGAGGGAAGAATAGAGAGGAAAATTCGGATTTAAAGAGAAGAGGCCAAGAAAGGGAAGAAACAAGCAAGAAATCAAGGATAAACAAGGTAAAATCTCCATCCTATGGTCGCTATTTCTTCTTCCCTTTGTCCCTTGGTTCGTCCAACATATGGAGGTCTAAGAAGGCATGTATTTTGGGCAGAACCAAGGGTGAATCATAGGAAATTGGGTGTGGAAAATGACAATATGGAAAGAAAATTAACAAAAAACAATTAGTTTTCAAGATAGCAAAGTTAGGGTTTCAAGTGCTCCTCCAAAAATCTAATTTGATGCAATTGTTCCTAGGCCTAAGTGAGTTTTTGGATGAGCTCTTGAGATCCTTAGAAGGCTCCTTATATGCATCTTCCATCAAGAAAACAAAGCAAACTCACTTGGTATCTCCTTGGTCCATAGCCACGGCCTAGAGAGGTTATAGCACTAAGGGATAGTTTTAATTTGTTCCAAACTTATTTTTGAGTCATATATGATGGAAGAGGATGAGAGGAAGTCTTGAAAAAGTTTTAGAAGCCATGGATAGTGAGATGGTATCATAGGTTCCATATTATGGCTTAAAGAAGCAACACATAGTTAGGCTCCTTGATTTGATTGTGTGATGACTCTAAAAGGTTTAAATGGAGTCAAGAATCATAAATAAAGGGAGAGAATGGAGCCAAGATGATGTTTTCTTAAGCTTGCTTCATTAAGTGCATTATGGAACCATAAAAGAGCCATATGAGTTACCTTAAGGTTGCTTCATTAAGTGTATTATGGAACCATAAAAAAGCCATATGAGTTACCTAACTTTTCTAATGAATGTATAGCCTTAGAATTTGATTCAAGAGTGTGATTGGCTTCTATATAATGTGTCTAGGCTAAGAGAAACAAGCCTCACATCATTATAAGTGTGTGGCCGAGAGAGGGAGCATAATTCCAAGAGAAAAGTGTGCTTGTGTGGCAAAGGTAGCTTTCTTCTCTTTTCTCATATATGAATATGTGCTTATCTTATCTTGAATGTATGTATATGTATTTTAAGCTATGAAAAATGTTCTAGCACATGCCTTTGTTCCATGGTACTATGATGTTGTATTATGTTTTTAATTGATGCCTAGTATGTGTGCTTGGGTTTGCTTAAGTGTAGTGAAGCCAAGAACCTTTAGCCATGGTGAGGATGAGCCAAGAACCCTTAAGATTGGTTGAGACAAAGCAAAAGGTCTCCCAAGAGTGAGGTTACTCCTAAGAGTGAGGTTGAGTCAAAACCTCTTAGAGAAAATGGGTGAGGTTAATCCACTTACTTGGCAAGCTTATGTATGCTTTGTATGACTTGTTCAAATGCCAATAATGCCTCTTGAATGATTATACACTCCATGATGCTTATGCATGTATTTTTAAGATTTGTTTTGCATTCTTTATATGTTATTGAAAGGGAGATGAGCTATTGAGATTCTTTGAATCTCATTCCCTCCTCTCCAATGTCTTGACATGCTAGGTGAAGCAAATGAACAAGGTAATGAAAGCCATCATGTTGGGAGATAAGAGATTGACATCAAAGTGTCTAGAATTGCTTAGTTGTCTCTTTTGTAGCTATACACACAGTATATGATGTAATCCTATGATGGAATTGATATGTAATCATTTGAACATATGTAATTACTCATATGTATGATGTATGAATGAGAATTAATGCCATATGCATGATATAACATGATTTAGGTATGGAATGACAAGACTAGACATATGCATTCTTGTGGATATCATGGGGTGGATGAGTGAGTTTGAGAAATCTAGGTTTGTGCACCTTCGAGACAAGTTTATAATTTCATTTTGGTGCATTTCCACGTGCTCAAGTGGTCATGGTTGCCTTGGAGCTCAAAATCGACCATTTGGACCCTTTGTAAGACTTAAAAATGACCATTTCACAATCCAATGTCAATATCTGACCAAATGAACGAATTTGCCCATGAAATTTGGTATACATATAAATCTTATCTAAAGATTTTTGAGAAGCCAAAGAACATATTATTTGGAGTTCTTTGGAATTAATTATGAATTTTCAAAGTTGGCATTTTTCTGCTGAACTGATGTAGGCACTGTTCATATGGTCAGAAACTTGGGCTGTATTATTCATAGGCCAAATTATATCCAATACTCATGAACTTTTATAAGCATAAACTAGACATAATAATATTTTCATATCCATTGAGATTACCCTAATTAGACATCTGACCAGGGAGATATGAATTTTTAAAATTGGAGGACAGTACTAGTAATGATAGTTGACCTTTGGTACTATTCTATCAATTTCTAGTAGCTAGCAACCCCTTTGGTGCTCTGGGTTTATTTTTAATATAAAGTAGACCCCAGTAGATTTCCATAATGGCATAGTGTGCTTGATTTTTATTTCTTTAGAATTAGTTATGATTTTTTAAAGTTTAGGCACAGAATTTGAAAATCCTACCCAAGGCTGCACACTATGTTTTTAAGTATATCATCCATTTGCACAAGTTCTAGGCCACTCCTTGAGTTTGTTATGAGTTTTCTTTATGTATTTGAATGTAAGAATGAAATGGATGAGTCCATATGGTCCACAGAACACCAGATGAAAGATTTACTCATGACGTAATGTAATTTAATTGCATTTTTCTATGACTTTTTCTTAAGGAATTCATCTGCTTCATGGAAATAAACCTACATATGAGATGAGATGGGTCATAGAATCATGGTGTTACACTTATATGGTCATGCCACCCCCCTAGCACCTTCTAACTGACTTACACACCTCTAAACCAATAAACATAAACATCCAAGGAGAAGGGAGAAAGAGGAAAAAGAAAAGGTAAAAATGTAAGAGTCCATGCACTTTTTTCACCTCATGCTAGTTACCAAACTTCTCCTCTTTAAACTCTTTCTATTAATGGTTTAATTTCTTGAAAAAAGCATTTTGATGGCTGAACACTAGGAGAAAAGAGGGAGTTTGAGGCTACAAATTGCATTACAAGAATCTCCATTTGGCAAGCATTCAAACAAGGTGTGAATTAGGCTACAAAACTTGCTCGTCCCTTGAGTTCTTTTCCTCTCTATGTTCAACATAAATATATAAGTCCTAGAGAGAGTTTGATTTTGGCTATAACTTAATAGGAATAGGGGTTGTGAAGCATGGAAAATTAGATTATGCGAAAAAAAGTAACAAGCTATAAGATTCAAGTTAAGGAACTTAGGGTTTTTGTTGCACCTTGGAAGTTTTGGAACCAAGGAAGATGTTTTAAGATGTCTAAGCCCAAACTTGAACTAGAAAAGAGCTAAGGATAATCCATATTCACCAATTTCTTTATGGAAGAAGCAAAACTCCCAAGTATGTGCACATGGATGCTAGTCTCGACCAAGGCATAGTTTGGGTATCTAGGAAGTCATTTAATTGATTCTAAGGTTATAAGTGATCTAGATATGAATTATAAACACTAATTGAATCATTTGATTAAATTTCCTCATGATATTCTTTTCATGCATGGATATCGATTGAGATTCTTCAAAGATTCACACCCTATGTATCTTGCACTAACCATTACAAGTTCTTCAAGAAAAGAAAAGGAAATAGAGAAGAGGTAGAGCTTAAAGGATGACATATTAGAAGCTTTAATGTAAATTATGTATTTGATCATGTATAAGATGCATTAATAATAAGATATGATAAGAATATGTAATGGTAACTTATGTATGAGCTTGAGAACATATATCTGTGTCATTTTGATGCATGAGTTAGCCACTTGTACATGATTTCCTATATGAGATGCTATATGGTCCATATGTATATTTAGGTGTAAGATGGTTAAATTTTTATGCTAGTCCATATTTCATGCAATGGATTTTATGGAAATGATGTACGAATGGATTAAAACTTGCTTAAATAAAGAGATTGTAATTTAGAGGCCAAATGGACTATTTTGGAACTAAGTTTTGGTCTAAATAAACTATAAATTGTACTTCTACCTTTGACAGCCCAAATGACCTAATTTGGGACTAAAATTTGGTGAGTATTTGATATGGTATTTTTGTAAAAGTCCCACATCAGCTGGAAGGGGCCTATGCTAAGGCCTTATAAGTGGGAGCGAAACTCTCCCCACCAGATGTGCGTTTTCTCAGCGAACCTACGGGTGAGCATGGGAAAATGACAAAACCCATGTGAACACGGTTTGTGGAACCTGCGAGCAAGGGACAATACATCTGGAGGCTCTGTAGGGAATTGGTATCAGAGCAATCTTAGCCCATGTGCGACCCGAGGACGAGTCAGCCCCAACAGAGGGGTGGATTGTAAAAGTCTCACATCAACTAGAAGGGGCCTGTGCTAAGGCCTTATAAGTGGGAGCAAAGCTCTCCCTACCAGACGCGCGTTTCCTCAGCGAACCTAGTGTGAGCACGGGAAAATGACAAAACTCACGTGAGCATGGTTCGTGGAACCTGCGAGTGAGGGACAATACATTTGGAGGCTTTGTAAGGAATAATAAATGGAACACCATAATTCTAGCTCATCTCATGCTTTTGAATAGTATAATTGTCATGAAACATATATATAATTCCTATAGAGGAAGCATGACAATTTGGACTTTTATTTGCATTTCGTCATATCTAAAAATCCATTCGGTGTCACATGAACCGAGTGAGCTCATACTATACATCCTCATATTTAAATACATCATTACAACTATTTTGTATCATAATAACATGCTTACAACTCATGGAAACCAAATTGGAAGATGGAATATGAGGTTTCATTCTCGGCCAGAATTGGCCTCTTTTCTGGACAAACTTTGAAAAATCATAACTAAATCTAAAAAAATCGAAATCATGCAATCTTAGTCATTCTGGAAAGCTTAGGATGTCTACTTCACATAAAAATATGAATTCATTATAATATTCATCATCCAGGACATTTGACATTCAAAATGGTCTGAAGGTCAGACTGAATTCTGGAACTATCACGGAATTCTGCAGAAAACTTTGAAAATGTCCAATTAATTCCACAAAAATCCAATCCATACAAATGATACCAATCTAGAAATCTATGGATATTAAATAGAGAGAAAAAATATCTTTAGATTAGTTCATCAAGCTCAGACCCCAGAATTTGATGGAAGAGTACTTTTGGTCAGGCAATTTATTGATACTGGGCAGAAATTTCGAAAATTCATATCTTCCTCTCTAGACTCCAAATGAGGTGCTTCCAATTGACACAAGTCACTATGATTGCCTAGTTTCTTTGTATAAAATTTCATGGCAATTGGACATTATTTGAATCTCAGATGATAGAAAAAAATTTTGGACCAAATGAATAGTGCAACAGACCAAATCCATAAAATTTTCCAATTTCAAAAAATCATCAAATATTCTGTAGAACTCCAAAAATTATGATCTTTATCTTCTCAGAAATATTTTAATGAGACCTAATTGCATGTCAAACTTCAAATCAAGACTAACTCATTTGGCCAAAAAGTGATATAGGGTTCCATAATGGTCAAATTTAGCTTCATATGGGGTACCAAACTTGTCAAATGGTCTTCCCTTGGTGTTGGTACCTTTTGGGCAAGTCTAAAAGTATATTCAAGACTTGTGTGAGCTGCCCAAATGGTCCCAAACCTCATGCATCTCATTTTGGCTATTCAACCCTCACTTATACACATTCATCAAACTTTAAATTCTCATTCTATAGCCTTACATACTCAAAACATGGGGTGGTGGTCGTACATCATACTCATACATCTAAACATCACATAATAGCATATTTATACATGTCTCAAGGGTCATAGACCATTTACAACATCATATACATCATATGGTACAATCATGGTCTTAAAGTGGCAAAAGCTAAACATATGATTGCCATTCTCCTTCCTTTGGTGTTGTTGGCTCCCATTAGCATATCCACTTAGTTCACCTAGCATTTTAGAGCATTGGAGAGGAGAGGATGAGATTTAAAGAATCCTAATAGCTCATCTCCTATTCAATCACGCATAATATGTGATGCATGGAGAAAATAAAAGCCAGACATTTTAAAAGCAAATTTGGCATGTGAACAACTCATACAAATCATTCAAGAGCTCACCAAGTGTTTGGATTGGCCTCACACTTCTCCTCATAGATTTTGGACTTGCCTCACCCATTCTTGAGCACTTTGGACTCAACCATACTCTTGAGAGCCCACTTTGCTTTTGGGAGACTCTTTGTTTTGTCTCAACTGAGCTTGAGGGTTCTTAGCTCATCCTCACCCAAGGGAAGAGTTCTTGGCCTCTTCTCACTCAAGTAAACTCATACAAACATCATGGATTCATTTAAAACATAACATGGCATCAAGAGTCATAGCACATAAAGGCATGCTAGCATACTTTTCATAGCTTGAAAATACATATACACATATTCTAAAACAAGCTAAACACACATCCATGCATGAGAGAAGGTAGAGAGAGCTACCTTGCACACAATCACACACTTTTTCCTTTGGATTCAAGCCTCCTCTTTCGGTCACACCCATAAATTGGTGGAGATGGTTTCTCTTGGCCTAGATACAATTTATGAGAGCCAATTAGGTTCATAAAACATATTCTAAGACTACATAACTTAGTGAAACACTAGATGACTCTATAAGCCCATTATGGTCCATATTGGCACCTAATGAAGCAACATCTCTCAAACAATTTCTAGGCCTTATTCTTTCCTCTCAAATATGATTCTTGACTCCTTTTAAGCCTCTTGGAGTTATCATATCATTAAAACAAAAGGCCTAGCACCATGTTGCTTCTTTAGGTCACATTATGGAACCTAAGGCACCAAATCAATTTCTATGAGTTCTAAATTTTTTCCAAGGCCTCCCTTCATTTTTATTTACCAAATATGACTCAAGAATAGCCTTAGAAAAATTTAAAACTCTCCCCAGCTAGGAGAACCCATCTAGGCCAAGGCTATGAAGCATATTGGGTTCCATGGAGCTTGCTTTGTTTTCTCAAGGGAAGAAGTATATGGGGAGCCTCTTAGGGATCTTGAGAGCTCATTTAAACTCTTACTTAGGCCTAGGAATCATCATACAAAATCAGATTTTATAAAGTACAATTGAAACCCTAGAACTTGCATCTTGAAATCTAATGGTTTTTTGATAATTCCCTTTGCATATTCTTAATCTTCACACCCTTTTTCCTTAGATTCATGCTTGGTTTTGCCTAAAAATCATCTCCTCCTAGGGTTTTCTCAAGTAGGGCGAAATGGTGGAGAAAGGCACCAAAAATGACAACCATAGGAAGAGAAATTACCTTGTTTTCTTGCTTTTTCTCACTTAAATCTTGTGTTCTTTGAGCTCCTCTCTTTAAATACGAATTTTCCCTCAATTTCTCCCCTAAAACATATTTATAAACTTCATTATAATCATAGGAAACAAAGGAGAATGGAAGAGAAGAGCTTTGGAAGAGAAAGAGCATGAAAAACTACTAATTTCCATACCTTAAGCCTTTGATTTCTCCTCCTCTTTGCCTTCCTCTTGTGTGCCACTCTCCCTAGGGTTTTCCTCTGGTTTTGGGCAGAACTTGGTCGTGCATAATGAGGGGAGAAGAAGGGCTCATCATATATACAGGTGGGAGGAAGTTACACTTTTCAAAAGTTCTCATTTTGCCCTTCGTTCTTAGCATTTTTGTTTCTGCTTCGTTTTAGATCCTTTTTTAGAACCGTCTTTTCCATTATAAAATTTAGTTCTCAATTTAGTAAAATGCCTTTAGAATCACTCAAATTGGAGCTAAAACATTCTCGAATGAATCAGTCAAAATTCAGGTCAACTAACGTTAGAAAACGTCCACCGGAGGGGTTTTAATTGTCCCGGGGCTTTCCATGGTTTTCAAGGCCTCTGAGAACCCTAGAGAACTCAAAATTTTCATTTAAAAAGCCCTTCTATGTGAATTCCAAAAATTACTCAAAATTACGAAAATACCATTATGTTTCGTAGGCTTTTTGTAAGAAATTATTTCTTCATTCTAGCTCTATTTTTCTTCCCATCTGAGCCTGGGATTCTCATATTTAGGAGTCTAGAATGCTTTCCAAATTTTTCAGGACCTTAACTACATCATCTTAGGGGACTTCCTTTTGTATCCAATGAATTTCATTCTCACGTTTTCTCTCGTTTTTAGAAAATCGGATGTTACAATTTCTTTTTTAGCTGTATAGAATATTTTATGAATTTTCAAAGTTGGCCTTAAAAACTAAGATTATATAGAAACTATTCATGCTGTCACAACTGTGATTTTCTAGACTTTTGAAGAGCCAAATGGATTCAGTTTTACTTGAAAATTTTACAACATAAAGTTCATATCATAAGTTTTTCATGGACATCTAATTTGCATAAATTGGAATTGTATAGCCAAACTTATGACATTTTGAAATTTAAAGCTCTATTATATCAAAATGGCCAAAATGGGCTATATAGATTTTATATGCAAATGAGTCTCATATTTTGGTCTTATAGTTCAAAACAAATTTGTTTATAGTAGCCATGAATAAAAAAAGAAAAGGAATTCAAAATTGGATGCCTATAGTGCTAATTCATGTATAAATAGGGCTAAAACCACTACCAAATAGTTGGTTACGGTTATATGTTTGTTGCTATAGATGGAAAATGCTATGAAATAGCTATGTGTAACTTGTTATAACACTAATTGTGAGAACTATTAAATTGCCAATCTTAGTAATATCCTTGGAAGCCATGGAAACCTTAACCTTATGAGCATAAATATCTCTCACTTAGGAAAGAGATTAGAGAGAGAAAATGTAGTTCATGTACATAAATCTTTTAATCTTTAGATAACTTGATCATAACATAAACATACATTAACTATTGTAGCATTTCATTAGAATATATATCATTTGAACAGTTACCATTAAACAAATATTTCAATGTTTCTACTTTCTGAATTTAAAACTTTGGTCTTTGCACTATTATATATTTATTTCATTAACAAAATCATACGCAGCATATCATAATCTAGAAAATTTAATATTCATAATATAATACACATAGAAATTAAAAATGTATAATGTATTATAGTTTACTCATAGTGCTTGTAAAATAGTTTTTTATCCACTCACTATTGAATCATTGTTAAATCCCTCCAATGGGAAGTTTAAAGATATTCCTAGACACAATTACAATAATACATATACATTCAACAAACAATTATACACTTCTTTTAACACTCTATGTTATTAGGTTAACCTATCCTAGATTAGCTTCTACTCTTACCTCAACTACCACTAAGTTCCTTACACTACCTAGTTTACTTTACTTGCTACTATTACTAACTTAGATTAGCAGTTAACTTTGTTCACAAATTTAATAGTTTTAAAGTTATCTTAAGATATCAAGATTTTGAAATTAAGTTGACAGGTACCTCATCCTAACTTATTGCGTCACTTGATTAAACCTTTACTTACTTAATTTCTACTCTACATTTACCCTTGTTTTAAAACTTTCTTGATTTGCTCGTTTTACTCCCCACTTAATTATCTTGGCCACTTTTTTGCCTAATCAAGCTTTATTTGGTTTGTTAGACAACTTTATACATCTCTATAATTTCTTCAGTTAAGTGCATCAAATAAAGTTTGTAACTCATTAATTAACTTACAATAAAAATGAATTTATTTTCATCTTAGGTGAGGAAAAGGTAATTAAGAAATGAGGCAAGTCTTACCTAAAATTAAAAACATCCATTTCCTTAACTTGCAATTTACTAAGGAACCTAAACCTTATTTTAATAATTTAATATACTATTACATCTGTCAATTTAACTCACCATAAGAATCAAAATGGACAACCCATCAATTAAAGTTAGCAACTTACCTAGACTCCTAGAAATTAGAGCTTTCCTTATCCTCCAATGATGCAACCAATTGAAGGACTTCTAGATGCGCCTATAGCCAACTCAAGGCTAAAACTGAAAATTATAAATGTAGGGATGAAGCTAAGAATTTGAAGGCCTGAAATGAAGCATTTTTATGGATGTGATCAATTCCACAATATGAATTGAACCTACTCCCCAAAGAAACAAAATAGAGAATAAAAACTTAGAAAATTATCAAAACAAAATGAAGAAGATTTAAGAAGTTGTAGCAATGGAAACAAAACCCATGGCTAAATAAATAGATCACATAAACATTATCTTGCCATGAAATGTAGAGCAGCAGCCAAAGAGAACTGAATAGTAATAACTCAATAAATTGAAGATTTGAAATAATAGGAAATTGATTAAAACCAATCATTAAAATTGCAATGCCTATGAAACCTGGGAATTTACTCTAATAACTATTAAATTAAATAAATAGGTGTGAAAATTTACCTTAAATTTACTAAGTAGGAATTAACAGCAAGTTCTTATCATAGCTCCAATGGCTAGGTGTTTAGATAAAAATCTTAGGCATATTGTTCAAATGTAAGTGAAACTATTGTTGCATTTTTAATTCTCTTTTCTTTTCTCTCTTTCTTCCATTTTGAACATGGCATTAGAAATTATATTCTAGAGATAAAATTGCATCTTTGAAAAAATTTTATTCTAGCCATTGCATTTAGCTGTAATTGCCCTTTGGTCCTCTAAGACATTTCTCTATAGAAAAGTCTAGAGAAGGCCACACGTCTTCTCTTAGTTCCTTTAGCCGTTGCATTATGCTGTAATTGCCCTTTGGTCCTCTAAGACATTTTTGCATAGAAAAGTCTAAAGAAGATCGCATGACTTTTCTTAGTTCCTTTTTTATATCTCTTGTTGACCTCTTTCATTTGCATCAGTCTTTCTATATGTCTTGACTTCTTCTTTAACTGAACCTTTGCTTTTGTAATGAGCCAAATAAATTGACAACTTGTAATGATAAAGATTTAAATTAAAATGGGAAATTAAGTTGCGATGCCCATAATCAAACTTTATAATTAAGAGAAATAATAAATTATTGACTTAATGTAATACCCACTAACACTTTAAATAAGATTTAAAGTAATAATTGTTAAGGACATAAATAATTAAGATTCAAAGTAATAATGGCTTAAATAAGATGAATTAAAGGAAGTATAGGATGATCTATTAAAGGGAGAAAAATTAATCACAAGCTTGATTATAGTTAAGTAGTTGTATTTTTCCAATAGAACCTAAGACCCAAGTTTAAACCGTCCCAAAGGCATTTATTATCATTATTATTATTATTATTATTATTATTATTATTATTATTATTATTATTATTATTATTATTTCTTTGCAATTGAAGCCACCATTGCACAAATAGCAAGTTATCCTCTAACTTATACTTTATGCCACTCGGTCCTTTTGCTACTTAAAAAAAAAAAATCTAACTTTAGTGGTGCTTGTGTTCTTTATGTGTCCCTCTTGCATTTCTTCACCATACCTCATATTTATCTTCGTTGTATTAGATCTGAAGAAGTCGCACAAAGCTTTATGTTGAAGACTCTGGCTTTTGCTTAAACTTGAAACCCTATGTCATTTCACCCTTCATTATCTCTCTTTAAGACTATGACTTGCTCTCCTTATGCTCCAATTGTTCGTTGTGACCCTCCCTAACTCATGCTAGTAGCAATAGCAACAAAAGTTCATCTTTCTCCCTCAAATTTTAGAGAGGAGAAATAATAGGAACTTGAAAGGATAAAATTTAACTTAGAAAATAAAAAATATTTAATATAAATTAAATCGGACCATGCGGTATGCCTATATTAAAGAAATTTACACTAGATTGAGTTTTATCTTATTTCATTATAAATTTTATTAGAGTCATTATTAAAAGAATGACTTCTTTGAAACATAAAATGGGGATCTAATTGAAAATTTTCTAGGTTAATAGGGGCAAAAAAATATTTTTTTTGAAAAAAAACTCAAATAAGGACTTAGGCCTCTAGAGTCTATCCTTGGTATCTATAATATCCAGTTCTTTGAAAACAAGAGAAAATGTAAGAAACATAACGTATGGTTTCTTCGTAAATGTATAAAATTTATAGAATATAAAAAGAAGTCTCCCAAAATAAATTAGTTATGAAAATTTAAGTAACATTTTAGACTCCTAAAAATGAGAATCCCAAGCTCAGATGGAAAGAAAAACAAACCTAGAATGAAGAAACAAATTTGAATGAAAGGTTGACAAAACATAATGGCATTTCGTAATTTTGAGAAAATTTTGGAATTATTATAGGAGGGCTTTTTATATGAAATTTTTGAGTTCTTCAGGGTTCTCAAAGGCACTAAAAACCATGGGAAAGCCCGAGATAGTTAAAACCCCTCAATTGGATGTTTTTCAACGTTGGTTGACCCAAACTTTGACGAATTCATTCGGGAAGGTTTTAACTCTGATTTGAGTGATTCCAAAAGTATTTTATTAAATTGAGAATATAAATGTCATAATGAAAAATATAGTTCTTAAAAAGGAGCTAAAACAAACCAGAAAAGAAAATGCCAAGATAAAGGGACAAAATTAATATTTTTAAAAAGTGTTTCTTAAACCTACTTATATATATGAGGTGCCCCATCTCCTCCTTCATTTAGCCACATTTGTTTCTGCCCTAAATCAAAGAAGGAATCCTAAGGGTAAGGCACACAAGAAGGAGGATAAAGGAAGGAGAAAAACAAGGAAGATGTATGGATTTTCTTGGCTTTTGTCATGCTTTTTCTTTAGCAAACTTCTTCTTCTCCATTTCCCCTTCTTTCCTATGGTTTTATTGAAGTTTTTGAATCTTTTTTTAGGGAAAAGTAGAGAGGAAAATTCGGATTTGAAGAGAGGAGGCCAAGGAAAGGAAGAAACAAGCAAGAAATCAAGGAAAAACAAGGTAAAATTTTCATCCCATGGTAGCTATTTCTCCTCCCCTTTCTTCCTTGGTTTGTCCAACATATGGAGGTCCAAGAAGGCATGGATTTTTCATAGAACCAAGGGTGAATTCTAGGAAATTGATTATGGAGAATAAGAATATGTAAAGAAAACAACAAAAGAACCATTAGATTACAAGATGGAAAACCTAGGGTTCAAAGTGTTCCACCAAAAATATGATTTAATGTAATTATTTCTAGGCCTAAATGAGTGCTTGGATGAGCTCTTGAGATCCTTAGAAGGCTACTCATATGCATCTTCTATCAAGAAAACAAAGTAAACTTACTTGGTGTCTCCTTGGTCCATAGCCATGGCCTAGAGAGTTTGGAGCACCAAGGGGTAGTTTTAATTTATTCCAAACTTATTTTTGAGTCATATATGATAGAAGAGGATGAGAGGAAGCCTTGAAAAATTTTTGGAAGCCATAGATAATGTGTAACACCTTAACTTCTAGATCATACCCATCATGCCTTATATACTCATATACACATGCTAAGCATACAAGGGAGGTTATTTTCTCTACCTTATGCTTCTTCTTTATGGCATTATGTATGGGTAGATATCCACTTAGAAGTAACATGGACCGGGTGAGCTCTTTCTATGCTTCCTCATGCTTAATTTCACTATTAAGACATGCTTCAATCCCAAACATATGCTTTAAACTCATGGAAAGCAAAAAGGGATTTGAGACATGCATTTTCGTTGTTGGCAGATTTTGCTTCATTTCTGGGCTAAGTTTGGAAATTCATAACTAAATTCATAAAAATCGTAACTGTATGATCTCTGTCATTCTAGAAATCTTAAGATGTATAATTTATTCTAAAAATATGGAGAAGTCTCAATATCTCACATATCATGCGTTTGACATCCGGATTCGTTCACTGGTCAGAGGGGGCTCATCTGCTGTCACAGTTTACTGATATGGACTTTGGAAATGTCTAACTAATTCCAAAAAAATCCAATGCTTACAAAAGATATCTCTATGGAAATATTTGGATGTTAGCTAGAGGATAAAAATATCTCCAGATCAGTTCACCAAGCCAATTTCCCGGAAACCGATGAAACAGTACCTCGGGTCTGGTTGAGTGACTGATTCTGGGCAGGAACTTCGAAATTGCATATCTTTCTCTCTAGACCTCTAAATGAGGTTCTTCCAGTTCCTACAAGTCACTGTGACCATCTAGTTTCTGTGTATAAAATTTCGTAGCCATTGGACTACGTTTGCCCCTCGGATGACACAAATCTCAAACTGACCAAATGAACAGTGTTTTCTGAAATCCGAATTTCTGATGTCAACTTTGGAAAATCATAGAAAATGCTATAGACCTCTAAATGACATGAATCTAGCTTTCGAGAAAGCTCTAAGCATGATCTAGTTAAATGTCAAATTTCATAGCAAGAAGAGGTCATATGGTTACCTCTTGACATCATGTGCAAAAAGCCACTTTCTTGGCTATAAATGGGGCTAATGGGGTCCAATCTTAGTTCTTCTACCTCTATGACCCTTTGAGCACATGAGAGAGCATCTCTAGGGGCCATCAATCATGGCTCAAGTGTTTAGTAGCTTAGATTGGAGAAACTTACTACCCCATGCTCACTTATGCACCCATATGCCTAATGCTAACATTATGCTTTTCATATACAAGACTTGCTTGCTCATTCAAAATGGGTCTCATTCTCATACATTCATCATCATATATACATTGTCTTACACCCATTCATAAGGGCTACATCATATACATTATCAATTTATATTTACAACTCTCATATACAACATATTACAAAAAGTCCCTTTTACAATTCTTCCTTAGTCTCCTTAGCCTCATGCTTGGTGATGGTTCCCATCTCTAGCCTCACTTGGCCCACCTGGCATGTTTAGATGGTGGAGAGGGAGGGTGAGATTCATGGAATCTCAGTAGTTCATCTCTCATTCAATCACACATATATAGCATGCAAACAAGGCTCACCATGCATGTATGGCATGTTAGCATATAAAACCATGATGAAAGCATTTAAAACATGTGAATTGGCCATGCATAAAGGAAAAACATTCTCAACATGTGAGTAGGCCATACATAACATTTAGAAGCTTGCTAAGTACTTGGATTAGCCTCACCCACTCACTTGTGGCTTTTGGACTTGCCTCACCCATTTTTAAGAGGTCCTTAGACTCAACCCTTACTCTTTGGGAGTCAACCTCACTTTTGGGAGACTCTTTACTCTTGTCTCAACTAACTTAAGGGTTTGGCTCATCCTCACATTGGCTATAGGGTTATTGGCTTTTCCATTCCTTAAGCAAACTAAAACAATCATACAAATCATCATTTCAATTCATAATATCTCATCATGCTAACACACTTCTCATAGCTCATATCATACATACATACAAGTAAAACAATGTAAACACACAATTATGCATGAAAGAAGGTGGAGAGAACTACCTTGTTAGCTATTCACTACTTCTTCTTTCACTTGTTTCCTCCCTTGTGGATTTCACTACCACTTCTAGATGGGAGAGCTTCTCTTGAGCCTAACCACACAAAAGCATGGAATTAATTCCTTAATACTTGATTCTTAATCTAGGAATCTCTTCAAATCAACTCTACTGAGCTTCTTAACCTAGGTCTCTTTCTCTCACTAGAGTCCATTAGTTATCTTCTCTCTTTTCTCAAATTCTCATGTTCTTACCAAGGGAAAGCAAGAAAGAGAAGACTACCTAACTTCTAATCTCTCTCAAGAATGATTTCCCACTCTCTCTCCTCTGAACCAGACTCAAGACCTAACCATCTTTGCTATCTAAACCGTAGGAAGAGAGGGGAAGGGGAGAAGGGCAACATATGAAGAGAAAAGCCATGAGAATCCTTACCTTTCTTGTCCTTTCTTCTTCTCCTAAGCTTCTCTCTCTCTCCTCCGCCCTTTTCTCTCTCCTAAAGCGAGCTTGAGTCGGTTAGAAGAAGAAATAAGAGATTTGGAAGCTTTTAAAAAGTCAAATTCTCTTTTTCTCGCTTTTCTGGACCGCTCTCGCTATAGCAAGCCATTGCCCTCGCTACGGCGAGTTCGTGTCTGTTCCAAACCTCTCCTTCGCTATGGCGTCGCTACGGCGAGCAACTCCCTGGTTTTTGTATGGAATGCCCGCACTCACTATAGCTAGGAAAATTTTCGCTATTGCGAGGAGGCATTCTCGCTATGGCGAGACTATTTCTCGCTATGGCGAATTCGGGAATTCGCTATAGTCGGGCTGTGGCGAGAAGACTTAGAATTTTCAGCCCTTGGAGATTTTCAGCTCTTTTCTTTCCTTTTCTTTTCTCTTTTCTTTTTCTTTCTTTATTTTTTTCTGGCTGTTACATAATGAGATGGTATCATAGATTCCATATTATGACTTAAAGAAGCAAAACCTAGTTAGGCTCCTTAATTTGATTGTGTGATGACTTTAAAATGTTTAAATGGAGTCAAGAATCATAAATAAAGGGAGAGAATGGAACTAAGCTGATATTTTCTTAAGGTCACTTCATTAAGTGCATTATGGAACCATAAAAGAGCCATATGAGTTGCCTAATTTTAAAATAAATGTATGGCATTAGAATTTGATTTAAGACTATAATTGGCTTCCATATGATGTGCCTAGGCCAAAAGAAATAAGCCTCACATCATCTTGAGTGTATGGCTGACAAAGAAAGCATAATTCCTAGAGAAAAGTGTGCTTGTGTGGCAAAGGTAGCTTTATCCTCTTTCTCTTATGCATGAATGTGTGTATGTGTATTTTAAGCCATGAAAAGTATTCTAGCACATGCCTTTGTTCCATAGAACCATGATGTTATATTAAGTTTTCAATTGATGCCTAGTATATTTGCTTTTGTTTGCTTAAGTGTGGTGAAGCCAAGAACCCTTAAAGTTAGTTAAGACAAAGTAAAGAGTTCCCAAGAATGAGGTTGACTCAAAACCTCTTAGAGAAAATGGGTGAGGCAAGTCCAAAATCCATAAGAGAATGGGTGAAGCTAATCCACTTACTTGGCAAGCTTATGCATGTTTTGTGTGACTTGTTCAAGTGCCAAGAATACTTCTTGAATGATCATGCACTTCATGATGCTCATGCATGCATTTTTAAGACTTGTTTTGCATTCTTTATGTATAATTGAAATGGGAGATGAGCTATTAGGATTTTTTGAATCTCACTCCCTTCTCTCTAATGTCTTAACATGTTAGGTGGACCAAATGAACAAAGTAATGGAAGCCACTAAGTTAGAAGATGAGAGTTTAATATCAAAATGCCTAGTTTTGTCTCTTTTGTAGCCATAACAATGGCATATGATGTAATCCTACGATGGAATTGTTATGTAATCATTTGAACATATTTAAATACTCATATATATGATGTATGAATGAGAATTAATGCCATATGCATGATATAGCGTATGGAATGGTAAGACTAGACATATGCATTCTTGTGCATATCATGGGATGGATGAGTGAGTTTCAGAAATTTGGATTTATGCACCTTTGAGACAAGTTTATAATGTCATTTTGGTGCATTTTCACATGTTCAAGTGGTCATGATTGCCTTGGAGCTCAAAATGGACCATTTACACCCTTTGTAAGACTTAAAAATGACCATTTCATAACCTAATGTCAAGATCCAACCAAATGAACGAATTTGCCCATGAAATTTGGCACGCATATAGATCTTATCTAGAGTGTTTTGGGAAGATAAAGACTAGATTATTTGGAGCTTTGTGGGATTAATTATGAATTTCCAAAGTTTTCATTTTTCTGCTAAACTGATGTAGACACTGTTCATATGGTTAGAAACTTGGACTGTGTCATTCGAGGGCCAAATGATGTTCAATACTCATGAAATTTTATAGGAATAAATTAGACATAATAATATTTTCATAGACATTGAGATTACCCCAAATTGGACATCTGAGCAGGGAGATATGAAGTTTTGAATTTGGAGGATAGTATCAGTAATGATAGTCGACCTCTGATACTGTTCCATTATTTCTAGTGGCTAGCAGCCTTTGTTATGGCTAGATTTATTTTTCACATAAATTAGACATCTGTAGCTTTCCAAAATAGTATAGTATGCTTAATTTTGATTTTTCTAGAATTAGTTATGAGTTTTCAAAATTCAGGCACAGAATCTGGAAATCCTACCCAAGGTTGCAGCATTGCATTTCATGCATTCCATCCCTTGCACGAGTCCTAGGCCACTTCTTAGGATGGCTATAAGTTGTGTTTGTGTATTCAACTATGAGAATGAGATGAATGAGTCTATATAGCCCATGGAACATCGAATGAAAATTTTATCCATGACGTAATGCAATTAAATGCATTATTTTTTATGGTTTTCCTTCTCCCTCTTGTGTTGTTCATGGGAGGGAGCCTAGAATGTATATGTTATGAGTCCTATAAATATTATGTTATAGTGTCTCCACTATTTCTTTAATTTTACAATTTTACTTCTCATCTTCCTTTGTCTCTGAACTCTCTCATCTCATCTCTCAACACTCTTGCTCTCTCTATCTTCTCTTTTATCTCTCTTAAGCTCTTCCATTCTTCCATCATTGTTGTAACTTTGTCGTTCTAGCAACTCAATTCACAAGTTAGCATTTTCTTCTAGCACTTGATTCCTCTGTCAAACATCTCCCTCTTATTTTAGCATGTTTTGCACCTTTCCTCTCAAATTTTTAACTTTTGGTTTACTATTATAGCTACTGCCTTTTTTGTATGAAAACAATGGCTAACTTGCTAGTTAGTTTCATATCCCTTCTTGATTTGTGTGGTTGAGCCTGATGAATGGTTGGTAAATAAGTTCCTTTTTTTTTTTTACATTTGCTTATGCCCTATTAAGTTACAGCTATGTTGAATTGTCATATGTAATGGAGTTAGTAGTAAATACAATGTTAGATAGTTAGCTGCTCTAGGCTTTGAGTACTTAAAGTTCCCTTTTGTATAGCTATAATTTAGAATTGGGAATTACTTTTTGGAGCTTTATATATTTTAATATAATTACTAGTTTAGCAAATGTTTGGTTGATTATTTACTTAATTTACTAAATTATTTTAAGTTAGATTTATTAGCACTTGATTTCTATTTTGGTTTTTAACAAAATGGGATGATAAAAGCATATATTCTATTTAGTCAATTGCCTTTCTTTGCCATCTATTCAATAATATAAACCACCTTATTCACCTTGTTAAAAACCCACTATAGTAGAGCTAACAACTAAAGTGTAACACCTCAAAATTAATTAAGGTATTAATCATGGATTTAGGTTAATTAAAAATAATTAATATGGGATAATTGGGCAAGTTAGGTGAAAGAGAATTTTAGAGAGATAAATTATTAATATGAGTTTGAAATTTAATTGAGTTAAAAACCCCATCTAGACCCAAATTAAATCAAATGGGCCATGATTAGAAATTATTGGAGGCCAAAGGATTTTAGATGCAAACCTGACCTTTATTATGAGGGTTGGCCCAAAAGTTAACACCTAGTGATGGCTCAATTCAATTTAATGAATTAGAAACTCAAGACCCAACTTGCATAGGCCCTTGTAATTGGTCAAATAACCCTTAAGCAGACCCAAATCAATTGAGTCCTTCAAACTTGGTTTGGCCTAATTGAATTTCTATAGCCTAACACATTAAAGTTGGCCCAATAAGGTCTAAATTAGAACCCACTTGCCATTGGACCCTTGGGTCAGCCCATAACCCACATTAGATCCAACTTCAATCCAACTAAAACCCTAAACACTTCAGCCACCTCCCCATTCTGCAGGACACAAAAACACAACCCATTTTCAGAGATTTGAAAGGGAGTTAGGGTTTGGGGAAAGAAATCTACCATTTCTCACCTTTAGAGCAAGATTCAGCTAAGGTAATAGTTATATAACTTAATCCCCTTCTCTTTCTCTTCATTTTAGCTTAATTATTTTTTCATTTGAAGTATTTTCACCATACCCAAAATTTGAAATGTTGTTGTTTGGGATTTTCTTGGTGAAATTTCGTAGGTTGGGGCTGAGGGTCTTATTAGATAAATATAAACTCTCCATCTTGGTGCATTTTCTACTGATTTAAGACCCCTATGGTAGACTTATAGTCTAGACCTTAATTTTGTGTGAATTTTCCTATGATTTGGATTGATATATGGATGTTTTTGGTCTAGGAAAGGAAAAATTCGAAATTAGAGGCTCTTGGTGATTGGGTAGATATCCCTTAGGTAACTATTGGTAACTTAACTCTTTGAGCATTGGGTTATTACCATAAATGATGAATGTGATGGTAATAGACTGATATAAATAATCATTTTCTGATATTATAATTTTAAGGGAGATTTTGTACCACTCGTGGCTTTTGCAAATTGTCTACAAATGAGGTAATCGAGACTATATTAATTCCATGCATATATCTGCTTTAATTTCATATTTGTTGTACATGGATAATTTGAAATGCCAAATGAATTGGTTGGTTATCTATTGTATTATTTTTGGACCTTATGAGTCCATAGTAGAGCTGTGGTGCGACTACCACCCATGCATGTGCTTCGATCAGGCATCAGGTTATGATTAAATCCTAGATGCATTAAGCCTTGGTTATGCTCATTGGGGAGTAGGTGTCGTGGACAGGCCTCTCCCGGTGTTATTGGCCTTTAACAAGTGGAATTATGATTGTTAGTATGGGAGGGTAATCATAGTAGCCTAACCATTTCCTTTATTAATATGACTGATATGATTCTGATGTTGATTCTGATTCATGCGTATATGTTAATTAAATTGGATTATATGAATGGAAACTTCCTTGGTTACTGAGATTCGCATCTCACCCCATTTCATGGGCTAAATATTTCAGGTTAAGGTTTTTCGGGTAAGGATAAAGGCAAGTAAGTGGATAAACATCCATAAGCTGAAGCCTGGTGTGAGGAGCTACACTTGGTCTGAGTGGAATAGAGTATATGCTAATTTTGTTAACCTTTGTAGAGCATCATCATGTATCTATATTGCCAAGTATAGGCGTTTATATTTAGATTAGTTGGAATGTATTTATTAAGGAGTTAAGTCTTAAATATAGCTTGGTTTTGGATGTATGAACTTATAGTATCTGATGTATGAACTTTGTTGAATTCATGATATAGTTTACTATTGGGAAAGTCATCATGGGATATATAAGATTGTGGATTTGAATCAATGTTGCATGAAATCTTTAAGGGGATACATATTTGAATGATAATTACTGAAAACTTATGAAATTTTGCTATTGGCAATCTATGAGTTGCTGACATATGGTAATTGGATGTGTAGGAATTAGTACTTAAGTTTTGAATTAGTAATAGTAGAATAGCTGGGTAAATAAGGTAGATAAATACCATTAGAGTCATATAAAAGGAGGGGAAGTAGTCCTAGGGTGTTCCTAAGAAGAGAATTAGAGTGTTTAAGACAAAATTTGGGAGATGTAGCTACAGGAGGAAATCACGCCACAGCCTGAAGAGTGACAATGGCGAGCAATGTCGTGGCTTGAGGAATATCACCGCGGCTCAGTGCGAAAAAAATTGCCCAGGATGGTGGCAGAGTGAAACCTCGCCGCAGCGCAATAAGTCCTACCATGACGCTAGTCAAGGTAACTAGGTAAGGAGTGTCCAATGGCGAGCCTCGCTGTGGCGCAAGGGTTTTTCGCTAGGGCAAGAATTGTGAGAATTCGAACAATAGTCCCAGGACGCATTTTCACCGTGACAAATTTCCCATGAATTACCCAATGATTCCCGAAAGTAACTTAGCAGTAGAGTGGAAGGTTTATGCTGTGACGCAAAGTGAAAAACATAGTTTTCAAGCTCCAGTACCTAACTTAGCCACGGTGGAAGGGTTTCAAGTCGTGGCGCAGGTCCCCAAGCTTCTACCTTTAGCCTGGAAACCCCAATTACTTCAATGGTAATGCCAGGAAATGATATAGGAACACTTGTGGGAGGTTTTTGTATGTTGAAACTGATGGATGGATAAATCACAAATCCTTCATGATGGTATATTTTCTTTTATACGTTCTCTATGCTTGTGGTAGCCTAGTAATGACCCTAACATTAAGGTTCAAATTTTCCTATATTTTCATAATGTAATAGATCGTAGCAACTCCAAACCTTAGTTATAAATTATTAATCATGTATTTAACCATAATTACTATGTTTAGAAGATAGGGTTATTACATAAAGGAAAGGGGGAAAAAAGCTTCTATTACCATAGTCACGTCAAGTTTAGCCCTTTACATTAGTGCAAGTGATAGGATTTACTAAAGTGATTAGAAAGGATAATTGGACATTGTATTTCCTAAAACTAGCAAGAATGCACTTTGTGTTCAAAATGTAGATGACATACTATTATACCTTTAGAATATTTTGCATGTGTAGTTGATTAACATTCATTTATTAATGGAAGTGGACACCAACAACTCTACCTAATTTAATGTGGTTAAGAAATTCAAGATTTGAAAGGTCAATTAGGAAATGGTTATGATAGAAAAATAGAGCTACAATAAAAGGTAAATTTGAAAAAAAAAATCAATCAATCAATAATAGAAGTAAAAATAATGGTTTAATTGGAATGGGTTTAATGTAGTTTTTTTAAAATTTTTTAGGCTATGATGTTGCTTTCTCCTTATGCAAATAGTTAGGTTGGAATTCTCTATAAACTTTTTTTTATAGATATGTCATAATTATAAATCTTTAGTCAAAAAATAATAATAATAATAATAATAATAATAATATAGAAGAGAATTGAAGCTAGTAATGAAGAATAGGCAAAAGTGAATAAATAGAAGAAAATTGGTTCTAAAAGTCATGCCACAGCTTGATTCTTTTCTTACCATTACATGACCCTCAAATATTAAAGGAACTAAAGTTGCTATTGAAGAAGTAATATGTTTGATGCATTGAGTCTTTGAGAATTTGCTATTTAAGTTAGTCATAATTGAGAATTATTTATAGCTTTATTTCTTTAATGGGTAAATGTTTGTGAATTAAAATAATTCAAAGTTAGAAACTTAAGTAACAACATTTGTGGGTTAAGTTATAAGGAGTCACAAGGGCATTCCCACCTTTGGGAATTATTTGAGGAAAATGGTAGGAAGTACCATAGTCACACTAGACACATTATAAGTAGAAAACATCCCATTGCATAATCCATGTTTCCACATATTTTTTTTTGTCTTGCATTTTAATTATTTTGAGAAACATCGTGTTTTTCTCAAATCTTGAATTCCTAATTGCATTCATGTTCATTGAAGAAGAATTTATTTATCTTAAAATTCTTGATTTTGAAGATGTTAAAATATGTATGGAATGAATGGGAGTAATCCTAGAAAAATTTTATAAATCTTTTTATTGATTACATATAAGAAATGTTTAAGTCTAATTTAAATTAAAATGATTCTATACATGATGGTAACATTTTATGGATGGAATAAAAATAAAACACTAGTTTCTAATAGTGATTATGTTAGCTCTTGGCGCACCTTGGCTAAACTCTAGCTAGTAGGGGATATAAGAAATGCTAGCCCTGTGTGTTAACCAACACACATAAAACAAAGAGATGTTATTGTATGCGACTTGAAGACTCATGATGAACCTTGTTTTACATGAGATGAAGACTCATGATGAACTTTGTTTTATGTGAGCTAAGGGCTTATAGCGGGCTTTATTTTATGTTAGGGGTTTTACTTTACATGAGCTAAGGACTCATGACACACTTTATTTTATGTTAGTTAAGGACTCATGATAGACTTGGTTATTTACCCATGTGGCCTATGTGCCTATGATGGATTATACCATTCTAGGGAAAGTCTTATAATACAAAGAGTTTTATGAGTTCATGTTTTGAAATTACTTGACTTATTTTCTTTGAGCACATGCTTCTTATTATTATGTTTCTCATTTGCTCTTGATTATGTAAGAAGATAAATCTCAGTATTTGGTTTTATGTTTGGACATTTAGAATTCACCCATTATATTAAAAAGCATGATTGCAAGTTTTAAAGTTCTTTTTTTAAGTTAATCTATAAGATGTTATTATTATCCATTCACTTAACTATTTATCTACCTAAATTAATTTATTTTTATTTACTTAACTTTAGGATGTTATTTAATCATTGAACATTTGGCATTTCAGATAATGAAACTGAATCAAGACCTTCTTTAATAGTATAGGGAAGATTGACATTCTTTTGTGTAAGCCCTGCATTGATCTGCGAGTAGTGTTAATTTTGTTAAATCTTGTATAAATTATTTTGTACTCTAGTAATAGCTCCATAAACCTATAAGAAAGATCCTTCACCACAATAAAATGTTGCATAGTGGATAAGAACTAAGAGTGAAGTTCTCTTTTGTTAAACTATGTCAATTAGGTTGTTATAGAAATGTTAGAGGTCTAACTTTTAAGGAAAACTCTATCAAAATTTTAACAAGAGTTGAACAAGTATGAAAAATGATTATTTAAAATGGAAAAAAGGTGGATTCCAAATACCCATGTTTATTTATGTCTTGGAGTTTAAATTTTGTAGAATGTATGACAAAAGCAGGTTGCAAGCCATGTGATTAGGCTTATGAATGTAAAGTTAAACTCATATTTTGTGTTAATCACCCTTTAGATTTCAGAGTGTGATAGTTCCACCTTCTTCCATAGGTGCTGTCCAAATTTAAAGTTTCTTCCTATAGGTCTCTTATACTTGATTTACATCCCTTATTTGACCTTTGAATGTGGAGTGAAGTTTTCTCCCATTTTGCCCATAAAAAATTTTGCTTTGTTATAATTGGTGGTCTTTCCTTCAACTTGAGCTGTGCCAAGTAGATGGTCTTCCTAGTCTATAATTTCTATAAACTTATTCTCAATTTACAAACTTTTCCTTTATGTTTTTAATTGCACCTTTTATTATTATGTTGTGCAATGGTTTTGATATTCTTGTGACTTGTTCTTTCTTAAAGGTTATTGTTATTCTTCACCCATGACAACTAGCCTCCACATTTCCATCAACCTAGCATGATTTCTTCCCTTGGGTAGTGTAATGTCCCATATCGGATAGGAGGATCCTGAGCTAAGGCCATATAAGTAGGACACATTTTCCTAGTGATGGGAGGAACAAAAACCGGAGAGGTGTAATTGAATAAGGTGCCTTTAGTCTGAGACAATATCCACGGAAGCTCTGTGTAGTGTTTGGTATCAGAGCTAGTCAAGCCATATGTGCAACTCGAAGATGAGTTGGCCTTAAAGGGGGTGAAAATGTAATGTCCCACATCAAATAAAAGGATTCTAGGCTAGGACTATATAAGTGGAAGTAGTACTTGTAACATCATAATTTCAGAACTCATTCTACATGAATGTTAAGCTTCCTTCCATTACCACACAAGAAGAGGAAGGAAAATTCAATAAAAATAATCAATTTATTTGCGTTGCGTAGTGGATGAATTCTTCATTCGGTGCCCCATGAACCATCTAAACTTATTCAACTTATTCTTATATTTAATTACACTCATACAACTCAAAACCATCCTAAGAAGTGGCCTAGAACTCATGCAAGTGGATGGAATATATAAAAACACTAGGTTCAACCTCGACAAAAAATTTCAGGTTATTATCATAAATTTTGAAAAATTATAAATAATTCTATAAAAATAGAAATCATACATAATTTACCATTCTGGAAAGCTACAGATATCTACTTTATGTTAAAAATATATCTAGACCAAATAGGGGCTGTTAGCCATCGAAAATTGATAAAACAATACTAGAGATTGATTGTCATTACTAGTATTGTCCTCCAACTTCAAAAATTCATATCTCCCTACTCAGAGGTCTAATTGGAGTGATCTTAGTGGCCATGAAAAGCTTATTATGTCTAGTTTATATTTATAAAATTTCATCAGTACTGGACATCATTTAGCCCTCAAATGACACAGTGCAATTTACTGACCATATGAATAATATCTGCATCAATTCAGTAAAATTTTGAAAATTCATAATTAATTTCACATAGCTCCAAATAATCTAGTCTTTAACTTTCAAAAAATCTCTAGATAAGATCTATATGTGCACTAAATTTCATGGGCAAATTCGTTCATTTGGCCAGATCTTGACATTGGGTTGCAAAATGACTCATTTTGTGTCATATGAAAGGGTCCAAATGGTCCATTTTGAGTTCTAAGGCAACTGTGACCATTTGAGCACATGGGAATGCACCAAAATGACCTTTTAAACTTGTCTCAAAGGGTATAAACTCATAATTTGAAAAATCACTCTCTCACTCCATGCCATACACAAGATTATACATGCTTTACATTGCCATCCAAGGTTCAAAATCTACATTATCATTCATTTGGCATCAAACTTCATACATACATCAAATATATGAGTAATTACACATGTTTAAATGATTACATAATAATTTCATCATAAGATTACATCATATGCCATTTGTATGGCTATAGAAGAAGTAATTTTAGGCAATTCTAGATACTTTGATGTCAATATCTTAGCTCCCAACTTGGTGGCTTCCATTATCTTGCTCATATGATCCACCTACCATGTTAAGACATTGGAAAGGAGGGAATGAGATTCAAAGAATCTCAATAACTCATCTTCCTTTCAATCACACATAAAGAATGTAATTTAAGTCTTAAAAATGCGTTCATGAGCATAATGAAATGTATGATCATTCAAGAAGCATTCTTGACATTTGAACAAATCATACAAAGCATACATATGCTTGTCAAGTAAGTGGATTAGCCTCACCTATTCTCTTATGAGTTTTGGACTTGCCTCATCTATTTTCTCTAAGAGGTTTTGACTCAACCTCACTCTTGGAAGATTCTTTACTTTGTCTTAACCAATTTTAAAGGTTCTTGGCTCATCCTCACCATGACCAAGGGTTCTTAGCTTTAACACACTCAAGAAAATCCAAGTAAACACACTAGGCATCATTTGGAAACATAATACAATATCATGGTACCATGGAACAAATGCATGTGCTAGAACACTTTTCATGGCTTAAAACATATATACACACATTCAAAGACAAGGTAAGCACACATTCATGCATGAGAGAAAGTGGAGAGAGCTATATTTGCCACACAAGCATACTTTTTCTCTTGGAATTATGCTCCCTTCCTCAACCTCACACACTCACAATGGTGTAAGGCTTGTTTCTCTTGACCTAAACATAATATATGGAAGCCAATTAAGTTCTTAGGATCATTTTTAAAGCTATACATTTTCCTTAAATACTAACTTGGTCTAATAGATCTTTTATGGTTTCAAAATGCACCTAATGAAGCAACATCCCTCCCTTGAGTCCTTGGCTCCATTCTTTCCTTTCGTTTATGATTCTTGACTCCTTTTAAGTCTCTTAGAGTCATCACACAATTAAAACAAGAAGCCTAACTAGGTGTTGCTTCTTTCGGTCATATTATGGAACCTATGATGCCATCTCACTTTCGATGGTTTCTAAATTTTTTCCAAGGCTACCTCTCATCCTCTTCCATCATATATAACTTAAAAATAAACTTAGAACAAATTAAAACTACCCTTAGGTTTCCCAAGTCTCTTAGGCCGAAACTATACTCCTTAAGGCCACCTTTGGAGTTTTCTTTATTTTCTTGATGGAAGATGTATATAAGAGGTCTTCTAGGGATCTTAGGAGCTCATTCAAATACTCATTTAGGCCTAGGAATTATTGTATCAAATTAGATTTTGCAAAGAATAATTGAAACCCTAGGTTTGCTATCTTGATTTTCCATAGTTGTTTGTTAATTCTCTTTGCATATTCTTATTCTCCTCCCTTAAATTCCTAAGATTCACCCTTGGTTCTGCCTAAAATCCATGCCTTCTTGAAGCTCCCTATGTTGGACGAATCAAGGAGAGAAGAGGAGAAGAAGTAACTACCATAGGAATGAAGATTTACCTTGTTTCCTTGTTTCTTCTTGCTTGTCTTTCACTTTCCTTGGCTTCCTCACCTTAAATCCGAATTTTTTCCTTTGTTCTACCCTCAAAATAGATCTAATAACTTCAATAAAACCTTAGGAAGGGAGGGAAAATAGAGGAGGAGAAGTTTGCTAAAGAGAAAGTATGAAAAAACTAAAAAATTCCATACCACTTCTTTGTTTTTCTCTTTCTTTTCTTCTCCTTCTTGTGTGCCTCACCCTTAGGGTTCTTTCTCTGATTTAGGGTAGAAACAAATGTGGCTAAATGAATGAGGAGGTAGGGCGCCTCATATATATATATATATATAGGTAGGTTGTGACACCTTAACCTCTAGCTCATACCCAACGTGCCCTCTAGCCCGTATGGCAATGCGGAACTCATAAGGGAGATACTTTCTCTACCTTATGCTTACTTTCTATATGGCGCTATATGTGGGTAGAGCTCCACTTAGAAGTAATATGGACCGGTTGAGCTCTCTCTCTGATTCCTCATGCTCAATTACTCCTTTGAGACTTATTTCAATCCCTACTATATGCTTTAAACTCATGGAAAGCAAAAGGGGATTGGAGACATGCATTTTCGCTATGGGCAGATTTTGCTTCATTTCTGGGCTAATTTGGAAATTCATAACTAAATGCAGAAAAATCATAACTGCATGATCTGGGTCATTCTAGAAATCTTGAGACGTCTACTTCATGCTAAAAATACTTAGAAGTCTCAATCTCTCACTCATTCTGCGTTTGACATCGAAATAGTTCACTGGTCAGAGGGGGCTTCTTTGCTATCACAGTTTACTGATATGGACTTTGAAAATGTCTAACTAATTCCACAAAAATCCAATGCTCATAAAATCTATCTCTATGGAAATATGTGGATGTTAGCTAGAGGAAAAAAATATCTCCAGATCAGTTCACCTAGCCAATTTCCCGGAAACCGATGAAACAGTACCTCGGGTCTGGTTGGGTGTCTGATTCTGGGCAGGAACTTCGAAATTGCATAACTTCCTCTCTGGACCTCTAAATGAGGTGCTTCTAGTTCCTACAAGTCACTGTGACCTTCTAGTTTCTGTGTATAAAATTTCGTAGCCATTGGACTACGTTTGCCCCTCGGATGACATGATTTCTAAACTGACCAAATGAACAGTGATTTTCTGAAATTCGAATTTCTGATGTCAACTTTGATAAATCATAGAAAATGCTATAGACCTCTAAATGACATGAACTCTAGCTTCCCAGAAAGCTCTAAACATAATCTAGCTACATGTCAAATCTCATAGCTAGAAGAGGTCATATGGCTATTCTATGACATCATGTGCAAAAAGGCCCTTTCTTGGCCAAAAGTGTAGCTCATGGGATCCAATCTTAAGTTTTCTACTTCTATGACTCCTTGAGCACATGAGAAAGCATCTATAGGAGCTATTGATCATGCCTCAAGTGTCTAATAACTTAGATTGGGGAAACTCACTACCCCTTGCCCACTTATGCACCCATATATTCTAGGCTATCATGGATTCTTTCTCATTCAAAGCATGCCTTTTCATTCATCATGAATCTCATTCTCATACATACATCATCTTACATACATTGTATTACAACATTTATCATCGCTACATCATATACATCATTTATATCTCACATCTCATGTACAATTCTCATATACAACATATGGCAAAAAGCCTTTACACTCTTCTTTATCTCTATCCCTAGCTTCATGCTTGATGGTGGTTGCTCCCATCCCTAATCTCACTTGGGCCACCTGGCATGGTTGGATGGTGGAGAGGAAGGGTGAGATTCATGGAATCTCAGTAGTTCAACTCTCATTCAAACATACATATATTGCATGCAACAAGTCTCATTATGCATGTATGGCATGTTAGCATATAAAACATGATGACAACATTTAAAACATGTGAAATGGCCATGGATAACATTTAAGAGCTCGCTGAGTACTTGGATCGGCCTCACCCATTTCCTTGTGGCTTTTGGATTTGCCTTCCCATACTTTAGAGGTACTTAAACTCACCCTTACTCTTTGGGAGTCAACCTCACTTTTGGGAGACCTGGCTCAACCAACTTAGGGCTTCGGCTCATCCTCACCTTGGCTATAAGGTTATTGGCTTTTCTATTTCCTCAAGCAAACTAAACAATCATTGAAAACATCATCTCAATCACAACATATACTCATGCTAACACACTTCTCATAGCTCATATTAGTCATACACACAAGCAAGACAATGTAAACACACAATTATGCATGAGAGAAAGTGGAGAGAACTACCTTTGTTGGCTATTTACTACTTGCTCTATTAATGGTCTCCTCCCTTGTTGGTTTCACAACAACTTCTAGATGGGAGAGTTTCTCTTGAGCCTAACCACACAATAGCATGGAATTAATACCGTAATACTCAATTCTTAAGCTAGGGATTACTTCTAATTAGCTCTACTAAGCTTCTCACTCTAGGTCTTTTCCTCTCACTAGGGTTTATGAGCTATCCCTCTCTTTTCTCAACTCTTAAGAAAGGAGAAAAGCAAGAAAGAGAAGACTAGCTACTTCTAATCTCTCTCAAGAATGGTTTCCCACTCTCTCTCCTCTGAACCAGACTCAAAACCTAACCATTTCTATCATCTGAACCGTAGGAAAGAGGGGAAAAAGGGAGAAGGGCCACATATGAAGAGGAAGCCATGAGAATTCATACCTTTCTTGTGCTTTCCTCTTCTCTTCAGCTTCTCTCTCTCTTCTCCGCCCTTTTCTCTCTCCTAAGATGAGTTTGAGTCGGTTAGAAGAAGAAAGAAGAGATGTGGAAGCTTTTAAAAAGTCAAATTCTCTTTTTCTCGCTTTTCTGGACCGCTCTTGCCATAGCGAGTTAGTGCCCTCGCTACGGCGAGCTCGTGTCTGTTCAAGACCTCCGCCTTCGCTGTGGCTTCGCTACGGCGAGATCGTGTCTATTCCAGACCTTCGCTATGGCTTCGCTATGGCGAGATCGTGTCTGTTCCAGACCTCTGCCTTCGCTATATCGCCGCTATGGCGAGCAAATCTCTGGTTTCTATATGGAATGCCATACTCGCTATAGCTAGGAACAATTTCGCTACGGCGAGCAACTCACTGGTTTCTATATGGAATGCCGCACTCGCTATAGCTAGGAACATATTCGCTATGGCGAAGGGGCATTCTCGTTGTGGCGATTCCATTTCTCGCTATGGCGAGAAGACTTAGAAAATTCTTAGCTCTTCGAAAATTTTCCAGCTTCTCTTTTCCTTTCCTTTTCTCATTTCTCTTCCTTTTTCTTTGCTTTTCTTTTTCTGGGTTGTTACATAGGTTAATAAATATTTTTCAAAAATTCTAATTTTATCCCTTCGTCTTAGCATTTTCGTTTCTAATTCGTTTTAGTTCCTTTTTTAGAATCAACTTTTCTATTATGAAATTTAGTCCTGAATTTAATAAAATGCCTTTAGAATCACTCAAATCGAAGCTAAAACCTTTTCGAACAAATCTATCAAAGTTTGGGTCAATCAATATTAGAAAACGTCTACTGGAGGGATTTTAATTATCCTGAGGCTTCCATAGTTTTCAAGGCTTCTGAGAATCCTGGAGACCTCAAAACTTTCATTTAAAAAACCCTTCTATAAGAATTCCAAAATTTGCTCAAAATTATGAAAATGCCATTATATTTCGTGAACATTACGTTACAATTTGTTTTTTCATTCTACTTCCTTTTTTCTTTCCATTTAAGCCTGGGATTCTCACTTTTAGGAGTCAAGAATGCTACTTAAATTTTTCAAGACCTTAACTAATTTATTTCGGGAGACTTGCTTGAAAATGCATCTATCTCTGTCGTTTGACCAAAACTAGACATTACAGTACTCTCCCCATCGTTAACTCTTTTTCCTAATGATGGGAGGAACAAAACCCGATGAGGTGTGATCGATTGAGGTGCCTCCAGTCTTGTACAATATCTACGGAGGCTCTGTGCGATGTTTAACCTAATGATGGAAGGACAAAACCAGAGAGATGTGACCGATTGATGTGCCTCCAGTTTGGGACAATATCTGTAACGACCAGGAAAAAGAAAAGGAAAGGAAAAGAAAAACTAAAAATTTTCAAGGGCTAGAAATTTTATAAGTCTTATCGCTACAGCCCGGCTATAGCGAATGTGCCTGTTTGCTATAGCAAGAAATGACCTAACTATAGCGAGAATGCCTTCTCGCCATAGCAAAAATACCTCTAGCTATAGCGAGTGCGGGTATCCCATACAAAATCCAAGGAGTTGCTCGCCATATGCCATAGCGAAGGCAGAGGTCTAGAACAGACACGAGCTCGCTGTAGCGAGGGTGATGGCTCACTATAGCGAGGGAAGTCCAGAAAAGCGAGGAAAAAGGGAATTTGACTTTTTAAAAGCCCCTAACTCCTCATTTCTTCTTCTAACCGACTCAAGCTCACTCTAAGAGAGAGAAAAGGGCGGAGGAGAGAGAGAGAAGCTTAGAAGAGAAAGGAATAACAAGAAAGGTAAAGATTTCCATGGCTTTCCTCTTAGTATGTTGCCCTTCTCCCCTTACCCTCTCTTTCCACGGTTTTGATAGTTAAAGTAGCTAGGTCTTGAGCTTGGTTTAGAAGAGGAAGAGTGGGAAATCTCTCTTGAGGGAGGTTAGAAGTCATGTAGCCCTCTCTCCCTTGCTTTCCCTTCTTAAGAGTTTGAAGGCTTGAGAGAAAAGAAAGAATAGTTAATGGATTTTAGTGAGAGAAAGAAACCTAGCTTGATATGCTTAGTAAGATTGCTAGAAAGAGATCCCTAACTTATGAATTAAGTGTTAAGGAATTAATTCCATGCTTCTTGTGTGGTTAGGCTCAAGAGAAGTTCTCCCATCTAGAAGTGGTTGTGAAACCAACAAGGGAGGAGATAAGTTGGAAGAGAAGGTTGTGAATAGCCAATAAGGTAGCTCTCTCCACCTTCTTTCATGCATAATTGTGTGCTTACATGGTTTTACTTGTGTGTATGTATGATTTGAGCTATGAGAAGTATGTTAGCATGATGATACCTTGTGAATTTAAATGATGTGTTATATGATTGTTTTGGTTTGCTTAAGGATGGAAAAGCCAATAACCCTCTAGCCATGGTGAGGATGAGCCAAAGCCCTCAAGTTAGTTGAGACAAGGTAAAGAGTCTCCCAAAAGTGAGGTTAACTCCTATAGAGAAAGGGTTGAGTCCAAGAACCTCTTAAGAATGGGTAAGATAAGTCCAAAATCCACAAGTGAGTGGGTGAGGCTAATCCATATACTTGGCAAGCTTTTATATGTTATGTATGGCCTACTCACATGTTGAGAATATTTTCCTTTTATGCATGGCTAATTCAAATGTTGCAAATGCTTTCATTATGATTTTATATGCTAACATGCCATACATGCATGGTGAGACTTGTATGTATGCTATATATATGTATAATTGAATGAGAGATGAGCTATTGAGATTCTTTGAATCTCACCCTCCCTCTCCACCATCCAAACATGCTAGGTGGACCAAGTGAAGCTAGAGATGGGAGCCACCAAGCTTGAAGCTAGGGAGATTAATGAAGACTTGTAAAAGAGCTTCTTGTAAATATGTTGTATATGAGACGAGGAATGTAAATTAATGATGTGTATGATGCAGCATTTACGAACGATTGTAAGTCAATGTATATACTATGTATGTATGAGAATGAGACCCATTTTGAATGAAGCAAGTCTTGATTATGAAAAGCACAATGTTAATATAGGCCACATGAGTGTATAAGAGGGCATGGGGTAACGAGTTTCTCCAATTTAGGTTGTTAGATACTTGAGCCATGATTGATAGCCTATATAGATGCTTTCTCATGTGCTCAAGGCGTCTTAGAGGTAAAAGAACCCATTTTGAACTCCATTAGCCCCTTTTAATACAAGGAAATGGTCCTTTTGCACATGATGTCAAAAGTTGACCACATGACCTCTTCTTGTTGTGAAATTTGACATGTGACTAGATCTTGTTTAGAAATTTTTGGGAAGCTAAATATCAAGTCATTTGGAGGTCTATATCATTTTCTATGATTTTTCAAAGTTAGTACCAGAAATTCGGATTTCAGAAAATACTGTTCATTTGGTCAGTTTGGAAATTGTGTCATCCGAGGGACAAACGTAGTCCAATGGCTACGAAATTTTATGCATAAAAACTAGATAATTACAGTGACTTGTAGGAACTAGAAGCACCTCATTTGGAGGTCTAGAGAAGAAGATATGTAATTTCGAAGTTCCAGCCCAGAATCAGTCATCTTACAAACCCGAGGTACTGTTTCATCGGTTTTCGGGAGTTTAGCTTGATGAACTGATCTAGAAATATTTTGTCTCTCTAGCTAACATCCACATATTTCCATAGAGATATCATTTGAAAGCATTGTATTTTTTTGGAATTAGTTGGACATTTTTGAAGTTCATATCAGTAAACTGTGACAGTAAAGAACCCCCTCTGACCAGTGGACGATTTCGGATGTCAAATGCTTTATGTATGAGATTGTAAGACTTCCACATATTTTTAGCAGGAAATATACGTCCTAATATTTCTAGAATAACTGAGATCATGTGTTTTTGATTTTTATGTATTTAGTTTTGAATTTTCAAACTCAGCCCAGAAATGAAGCCAAATCTGTCCAAAACAAAATTGCATGTCCCATATCCTTTTTTGCTTTCCATGGGTTTAAAGCATATTTTTGGGATTTAAATGAGTATTAATAGTGCAATGGAGCATGAGGATGTATAGAAAGAGCTCGCCCGGTCCATGTGACACTAAAGTGAATACCTACCCATGCATGATGCCATAGGGAAAGAATATGAACCTAGACCAAATGATCCCCCTTTTATGCTTCCCATATGTATATGAGTATGTATGGCATGATGGGTATGAGCTAGAAATGAAGGTGTTACATTTGGTGGTATCAAAGCAAAGGTTCAGGCTTTCATTGTGGGTTGTGGCATATGTTTGTAAGTTGCCAAGTTATACATGAACTTGCTATGGATGATTGAGTGTATGAAAGTGGCATGTGTCCCTATTATGTATACTAAAGCATGCTTATGTGTTTCAGAAAGATGGTTGACACACGCCAAGGTAGAGGTAGAGGTAGAGGTAGAGGAAGAGGTAGGCCTCCCAGAGCGGCTCAGGCTGATGAAGCCGGGCCTAGTGATCCAGTTGCTGGAGCCTTACAGAGTATTGTGGCTCGCCTGGATCAGCAGCAAGCTGTTATTATGCAGCTTCAAGAACGGCTTGTTGAGAGAGATAGCCAAGGCCCTACACCTCCCCCTCCTCAGCCACCTCCACACTCAGATCGTCCCGAGCATTCAGGGGTGACTCCTACAGATGCGCAGCCATATATGCAAGCAGTTGCCCCAATCCCACCAGCTCAGATGCCTCCTGTTGAGCAGCAGCCCTCAATCAGAAAAGTGATCACCCAGTTCAGAAAATTCGAGCCTTCCACCTTTGATGGTGAGATGAATGCAGATAAATCTGAGGCCTGGATTCTGGAGTTAGAGCAGATCTTCGAGGTTATGGAGTGAACGTCTGAGCAAAAAGCCAAGATGGCTGCATTTTAGTTACAAAAAGAAGCAATTTATTGGTGGAAGGGCACTGAGCCGATATTGAGAGCGAGGAACGCCCCAATCACTTGGGAGGCTTTCCTCGAGGTATTTCATGAGAAGTATTTCCCCGACTCCATCAGAGATGAGAAGGAGTCAGAATTTATCCTTTTGAGACAGACTCCGGGGATGTCGCGTGGACTAGTATATGATAAAGTTTATTGAGCTCTCCAGATATTCCTCATACCTATAGAGACATGATGATGAGAAGTAGAGGGCAGACAGGCTAGAGAAGGGTTTGTTCCCTGAGATTCGAGACAGGGTAGTGCCACAGAGAATTAGGCACTTCCATACCCTCGTAGAAGTATGCAGAGTGACGGAAACAAATCTCAGGATGATGCAGCCTACCTCCAGCGCTAGACCACTTCTTCCCTTCTCTGAGCCTAAGAGATCTATAGATGGTTCCTAACCGGCAGTGACGAGTCGTAGAGGCAGAAAGAGTCAGTGGAACTAAAGGGGAAGGAGAAAGAGAACTCAGTCCAGTAAAGGCAGCGCTCCACCGCTTATATGTCCCCAGTGTAGCAGGAATCACGGTACCAAACCGTGTTATGCGGGGCAGAATGTGTGCTATAGATGTGGCAGGCCGGGGTATATAGCCAGAGATTCCATCTAAGCTCCTCCACAGGCCCCTTTACTGATCACACAGCCGAGAGAGATGGCTCCTCCTCCCAGACCACAGCCCCAGGGTAGAGTCTTTGCCCAATCACAGCAAGAGGCTAGCCAATCTCCGAGTCTGATCCAAGGTACTCTTAAGATAAATGAGTTTCCTGTAACTGCCTTATTTGATTCAGGCGCTAGTCATTCTTTCATATCATATGACTGTGTTAAGAGGTTGGGTCTGAGTATGCATATATTGCCATATGAGTTGCATGTATCCACCCCTACAGGAAACTGGGCCATTACCTCACATGCTTGCTTGAGTTGTGTGATCGAGTTTAATCATTGCCTGACCACTCATGATTTAATTTGCATGCCCCTCATTGAGATTGATGTGATACTTGGCATGAACTGGATGTCTACGAATAACGCCATACTAGACTGTAGCCACAGGTGTATTACTTTACCTGAGTGTAGGACTGTGCCTAGTACTAGGGCTGAGTTGTCTGTCATGACCACTTCCCAAGCTGAGAGATCTCTAGGACATGGTTGTCAGGGGTATTTGGTCTTCTTTTCAGTCTAGGCTAAGGTAAAAGAGGGTATAGATGAGATTCTCGTAGCGAGGGAGTTTCCAGAAGTATTTCCTAAGGAGATTAGTGGACTGCCCCCAGAGAGAGAGGTTGAGTTTCCCATAGCCATTGTACCTGGGGCAGGTCCAGTGTCTAAGGCCCCGTATAAAATGGCCCCCACCGAGCTAGCAGAGCTTAAGAAATAGATAGAAAAGCTGTTAGAAAAAGGTTTTATCAGACCTAGTGTCTTACCGTGGGGAGCCCCAGTCCTGTTTGTAAAGAAGAAGGATGAGAGCTTTAGGATATGCATAGACTACCGGGAACTCAATAAAATCACTATTAAGAATAAGTACCCTCTCCCTCGCATAAATGACCTCCTAGATCAGTTAGCAGGAGCTTCGGTGTTTTTTAAGATAGACCTCAGGTCAGGATATCATCAGCTTAGAATAAAGACAGATGATATTCCCAAGACAGCCTTTAGAACCAGATACGGGCACTATGAATTTTTAGTTATGCCCTTCGGGTTAACGAATGCACCTGCAGTTTTTATGGATTACATAAATAGAGTTTTCAGGCCATATCTAGACAAGTTCGTAGTAGTCTTCATAGATGACATCCTTATCTACTCAAAAAGTAAAGAGGAATATGAGCAGCACTTGAGATTAGCCTTGGAGACCCTGAGAGAGAAATAGCTATATGCTAAACTTAGTAAATGTGATTTCTGGCTCACTGAGGTTCAATTTCTTGGTCATGTGATCTCCCAAGCAGGGGTCGCAGTAGATCCCCATAAGGTAGAGGCAGTATTGCAGTGGGAGAGACCTAGAACAGTGACAGAGATCAGGAGCTTTCTAGGTTTAGCAAAGTATTATAGAAGGTTCATTAAGGGCTTCTCTCAAATAGCGATGCCATTGACCCGGCTTACTAGAAAGAATGTGTCGTTTGTGTGGAATGAGAAATGTGAGAGTAGTTTTCAAGAGTTGAAGCACAAGTTGACCACGGCTCCAGTTCTAGTACTCCCTGACCCTAAAGAAACTTTTATAGTGTATAGTGATACTTTTAAGAAAGGGTTAGGATGTGTGCTTATGCAGCAAGGCCGAGTGGTAGCTTATGCTTCTAGACAGTTGAAACCTCATGAGGAAAACTACCCCACACACGACTTAGAGTTAGCCGCAGTGGTATTTGCTCTAAAGATATGGAGACACTACTTATATGGGGCAGGAATAGAGATTTATAGTGACCACAAGAGTCTTAAGTATTTATTTGAACAGAAAGAGCTGAATATGAGGCAAAGAAGATGGTTAGAATTTCTAAAAGACTATGAATTCATCTTGAAATACTATCCAGGTAAGGCTAATGTGGTAGCTGATGCCCTAAGTAGAAAATCCATACACGTGGCCTGTATGATGATTCGAGAGCAAGAATTGATAAGAGAGGCTCAGCAGTTAGATGATCATGTAAAGAAGATTAGAGCTCAGATAACCCAAGGTAATGTTCAGGAGTTCAATCTGTCTGAGGATGACATAGTGTGGTACAGGGATAGGCTATATGTGCCTAGGATCACTGAGATCAAAGAGAAGATACTAGATGAGGAACATAAGAGTAGATACACTATTCATCTGGGTAGTACTAAGATGTACCAAGATTTGAAGAGAATGTTCTGATGGCCCGGGATGAAAACAGATATAGCAAAATACGTCTCCCGATGTTTGGTATGCCAAAGAGTAAAAATAGAGCATCAGAAACCAGCAGGGTTAATTCAGCCTCTAGATATCCCGGAGTGGAAATGGGATAGTATAGCTATGGATTTTGTCATGGGTTTGCCCAGGACATCATCAAGCTATGATGCAATATGAGTAATAGTGGATAGGTTAACAAAGTTAGCACACTTTCTACCTATGAAAGCCACTTATACCCTAGACAAGTTAGCCCAGCTGTACATCAGGGAGATAGTTAGACTGCATGGTGTACCTAGGAGTATAGTGTCAGATAAAGATCCCAGATTCACATCGAATTTCTGGAGATCGTTACAAGATGCTCTAGGCACCAGACTTAGATTTAGTACAGCCTACCACCCTCAGACGGATGGACAGACAGAAAGGACCATCCAAACCTTGGAAGACATGTTGAGGGCATGTGTGCTAGAAATGAAAGGGAACTGGGACACATACTTGCCTCTAGCGGAGTTTGCCTATAATAACAGTTATCATGCTAGCATACAAATGGCACCATAGGAGGCATTGTATAGGAGGAAGTGTAGGTCCCCAATGTGTTGGGTTGAGCTAGGAGAGCGGAGCCTTATAGGCCCAGAGTTAATGGATCAAACCTCTAGACAGATAGAAACCATCAGAAAGAAACTTCTGATGGCCCAGAGTAGACAGAAAAGCTATGCAGATAAATGTAGGCGGCCGTTAGAGTTTGAGGTTGGAGATCATGTTTTCATTAAGGTATCTCCATCCACAGGGATAGGTCGGTCTATTAAGAGTAAAAAGCTCAGTTTAAAGTACATAGGTCCTTTCCAGATTCTAGATAAAGTAGGACCTGTGGCATACAGACTAGCTCTTCCTCCAAATATAAGCCAAGTCCATAACGTTTTCCATGTTTCTCAATTGAAAAAGTACCAGCCCGACCCCTCACATGTCATAGAATATGAGAATATACAGTTACAGGAGAATCTATCATATATAGTATCACCAGATCGGATCGTGGATGTTAGACTCAAGCAGTTACGGAATAAAATGATACCGCTAGTGAAAGTGGTTTGGAAGGGATTGTCACCCGAAGAAGCCACATGGGAATTGGAAGATGATATGAGGAAGAAATATCCAGAACTCTTCCCATGAGGTATGTTATTTAAATTTCAGGGACAAAATTTTTATAAGGAGGGTAGAATGTAACGACCAGGAAAAAGAAAAGGAAAGGAAAAGAAAAGCTAAAAATTTTCAAGGGTTGAAAATTTTCTAAGTCTTCTCGCTACAGCCCGGCTATAGCGAATGCGCCTGTTCACTATAACGAGAAATGGCCTAGCTATAGCGAGAATGCCTTCTCGCCATAGCGAAAATGCCTCTAGCTATAGCGAGTGCGGGTATCCCATACAAAATCCAGGGAGTTGCTCGCCGTAGCGACGCCATAGCAAAGGCAGAGGTTTGGAACAGACACGAGCTCGCTGTAGCGAGGGTGATGGCTCGCTATAGCGAGGGAAGTCCAGAAAAGCGAGGAAAAAGGGAATCTGACTTTTTTAAAAGCTCCCAACTCCTCTTTTCTTCTTCTAACTGACTCAAGTTCACTCTAAGAGAGAGAAAAGGGCGGAGGAGAGAGAGAGAAGCTTAAAAGAGGAAGGAAGAATAAGAAAGGTAAAGATTTCCATGGCTTTCCTCTTAGTATGTTGCCCTTCACCCCTTACCCTCTCTTTCCACGGTTTTGATAGTTAAAGTAGCTAGGTCTTGAGCTTGGTTCATAAGAGGAAGAGTGGGAAATCACTCTTGAGGGAGGTTAGAAGTTATGTAGCCCTCTCTTCCTTGCTTTCTCTTCTTAAGAGTTTGAAGGCTTGAGAGAAGAGAAAGAATAGTTAATGGATTCTAGTGAGAGAAAGAAACCTAGCTTAATATGCTTAGTAAGATTGCTAGAAAGAGATCCCTAGCTTATGAATTAAGTATTAAGGAATTAAGTCCATGCTTCTTGTGTGGTTAGGCTCAAGAGAAGTTCTCCCATCTAGAAGTGGTTGTGAAACCAACAAGGGAGGAGACAAGTTGAAAGAGAAGGTTGTGAATAGCCAATAAGGTAGCTCTCTCCACCTTCTTTCATGTATAATTGTGTGCTTACATGGTTTTACTTGTGTGTATGTATGATTTGAGCTATGAGAAGTATATTAGTATGATAATACCTTGTGAATTTAAATGATGTGTTATATGATTGTTTTAGTTTGCTTGAGGATGGAAAAGCCAATAACCCTCTAGCCATAGTGAGGATGAGCCAAAGCCCTCAAGTTGGTTGAGACAAGGTAAAGAGTTTCCCAAAAGTGAGGTTGACTCCTATAGAGAAAGGGTTGAGTCCAAGAACCCCTTAAGAATGGGTAAGGCAAGTCCAAAATCCACAAGTGAGTGGGTGAGGCTAATCCATGTACTTGGTAAGCTTCTATATGTTATGTATGGCCTACTCACATGTTGAGAATGTTTTCCTTTTATGCATGGCCAATTCAAATGTTGCAAATGCTTTCATTATGATTTTATATGCTAACATGCCATACATGCATGGTGAGACTTGTATGCATGCTATATATATGTATGATTGAATGAGAGATGAGCTATTGAGATTCTTTGAATCTCACCCTCCCTCTCCACCATTCAAACATGCTAGGTGGACCAAGTGAAGCTAGAGATGGGAGCCACCAAGTTTGAAACTAGGGAGATTAATGAAGACTTGTAAAAGAGCTTCTTGTAAATATGTTGTATATGAGACGAGGAATGTAAATTAATGATGTGTATGATGCAGCATTTATGAACGATTGTAAGTCAATGTATATACTATGTATATATGAGAATGAGACCCATTTTGAATGAAGAAGCAAGTCTTGATTATGAAAAGCACAATGTTAATATAGGCCACATGAGTGTATAAGAGGGCATGGGGTAATGAGTTTCTCCAATTTGGGTTGTTAGATACTTGAGCCATGATTGATAGCCCATATAGATGCTTTCTCATGTTCTCAAGGCGTCTTAGAGGTAAAAGAACCCATTTTGAACTCCATTAGCCCCTTTTAATACAAGGAAATAGTCTTTTTGCACATGATGTCAAAAGTTGACCAAATGACCTCTTCTTATTGTGAAATTTGACATGTGACTAGATCTTGTTTAGATATTTTTGAGAAGCTAAAGATCAAGTCATTTGGAGGTCTATAGCATTTTCTATGATTTTTCAAAGTTAGCACCAGAAATTCAGATTTTAGAAAATACTGTTCATTTGGTCAGTTTGGAAATTGTGTCATCCGAGAGGCAAACGTAGTCCAATGGCTACGAAATTTTATGCATAAAAACTAGATAATTACAGCGACTTGTAGAACTGGAAGCACCTCATTTGGAGGTCTAGAGAGGAAGATATGTAATTTCGAAGTTCCAGCCCAGAATCAGTCATCTTACAGACCTGAGGTACTGTTTCATCGGTTTTTGGGAGTTTTCCTTCATGAAATGATCTGGAAATATTTTTCCTCTCTAGATAACATCCACATATTTCCATAGAGATATCATTCGCAAGCATTGGATTTTTTTGGAATTAGTTGGACATTTTTGAAGTTCATATCAGTAAACTATGACAGTAAAGAACCCCCTCTGACCAGTGGATGATTTCGGATGTCAAATGCTTTATGTATGAGATTTTAAGACTTCCACATATTTTTATCAGGAAATAGACGTCCTAAGATTTCTATAATGACTGAGATCATGTGTTTCTGATTTTTATGTATTTAGTTTTGAATTTTCAAACTCAGCCCAGAAATGAAGCCAAATCTGTCCAAAACGAAATTGCATGTCTCATATCCCTTTTTGCTTTCCATGGGTTTAAAGCATATTTTTGGGATTGAAATGAGTCTTAATAGTGCAATGGAGCATGAGGATGTATAGAAAGAGCTCACCCAGTCCATATGACACTAAAGTGAATACCTACCCATGCATGATGCCATAGGGAAAGAATATGAACTTAGACCAAATGATCCCCCTTTTATGCTTTCCATATGTATATGAGTATGTATGGCATGATAGATATGAGCTAGAAATGAAGGTGTTATAATATCCACAGGGAGGCTCTGTGCGAAGTTTCACATAAAGCCTCTGTGGATATGGTCTCAGACTGAAAGTACTTCAATTTGTCAACACCACACAGAGCCTCCATGGATGTTGTCCTAGACTGGAGGCACCTTAATCAATCACACCTCTTTAGGTTTTGTTCCTCCCATTATTAGGATAATGCATTTACAGTGAAAAGAGTACTATTCCCATTTATATAGCCTTAGCCCAAGATCCTTTTATCCAATATGGGACATTGCATTTCCACCCCCTTTGAGGCCAACTCATCCTCGAGTTGCATATACTATTAGGCCAACTCTGATATCACACCAAACAGAGCCTCTATGAATATTGTCCTATACTGGAGACATCTCATTCAGTCACATCTCTTCAAGTTTTATTCCTCCCATCACTGGGAAAATGCATCTATAGTAGGGAGAGTACTACTCCCACTTATATGGCTTTAGCCTAGGATCCTCCTATCTGATGTAGGACATTATAGGTAGCTTGAGAATTGACCAAAGATGGGAACTTTGTTTTATTGGGTAAGTTGTTTTTTTTCATTTTTTTAATGTTTGAAATTCCCATTTATGATTAGGAGAGATCAATTCATATTTTAAGTTGTTATGCCACTATAAATTTAATCTATCTCCTAAAATTGTTCTTGAGGTGAGTTAATTGGAAATGTGGAATTAAGAAGATTGGAGCTTGAAATAAGAATTTACAATAAACAATAAATTGATTAAGAACTAATTAAGCATAACGTTAACAAATATTGATAATAATTAAAAAATAAATACATAAATAATAATAATAATTTGGTAAGTCTTAAGCCCTATACATTGTTGTAGGTTGATGGAAGTGATGTTCCAAATTGAGGCATATGTAGAAGTAAGGAATTGCTAAGTAATGAGGTAACTAAATTAACTATGTCATACGTTGAGTTGAAATTGAGGAATTTGGCAAGTGAAGTGAAGTGTTAAGTTTGATCGTATGAATTTAATGAACAACTAAAGTGAATCTTACATAAAAATAAGGATTAATTAAGTAATGAAGTAATTAAATCAACTATATCTTGGGTTGAGTTGAACTTGGAAAAATTATAAAGTAAAACAAATTATAAAATTATAGGTTATAGTTAGCCTAGGTAGTGTTAGGTAGGAGTAGGAATTAATTAAGTAGTGAAGAAAGTAAACTAGGATGTTAATAACAAGGTTGTAACTAGTGTATAAGTAGAGCCAACAATGAGTATGTCCTATATTAATGGACTATTGTTTTGTATATGTATGTTTGTACGATAAAGTTTGCTTTACAAACTACAAGCAAGATCCTTGCCCTAGTATATATATCTTGATGTTGATTGACAGTGAGAACAAAGCTCTTTTCCTTGGTGTTTGGTTGGACTAGATGTCAGTAATTTGGGATGTTCTAATTTTTGGGGGAAACTTTGTTGAAGTCCATATATTAAACTAATTGTGATTTTGGCATAAATTATGGTAAAATTGTGAAATTATGGATAGATCAAACTTATAAAATTGTATTCGAATTTGGATATGTCATATGAAACTTGATCATGCATAAGATTTAAATAAGGATTTGTTGTTGTTAGGCTTATAAGTGCAAGGTCTTCTTGTACTTTATGTGAGTCGTGTTTCCATTTCCATGGCATGATAGACTCTCTTCCTTGATTTATCTATTTAAGCTAAAGGCTCTAATGGGTTACTATTTTGACCACTTTTGTAACACTATATTCCTTTAGCCTCACTTGCCTATACACTAAGCTTCATACATGATTTTCAAGGAAAATGGAATAAAAATAATGTATTATTTTTGTATTATGTAAGTCGTTAAATTTTTATTTCATACTTTGTGGACCCCTTAAATCCTTTAATATTATCCTCTACTCATACTCCATCCATACAAGTCATAAACATCATGAAACAACCCATACAATTCAAGATTCAAGCCACACATTAGAAAAAATTTAAAGCTGGTCATAGGTTCCAGTACTAGATTTTTTAGATAATTTTGAAAAATCATAATTAAATCTAGAAAAATCTAAATCAAGAAAATGATGCCCTTTTGGAAATATCTAAATGTCAACTATAGGATAAAAATAATTCCAAGTCATGAAAACACTAGCTCGACCATGATTGACAATAGAAAAACATTAAAGGTCTGGTTACCTAGGTTTGTTGTCACAAGTTACTGATATAAATTTTAAAAATTCATAACTAATTTTAAAAGAATCAAAACCTGGTAAACCATATTATTCTAGAAATATATGGATGTTAACTTTATGGAAAAAATAATTTTGGACCACTTTAAGCTCATTTAGTAATTGAATTATAATGGAATAATACACAAGGTCGACTAGTATTACTATTTCAGATACAAAACTTCAAAAATTCATTTCTTTATCTATAGACCTTCAAATGAGGTACTTCTAGTTGCTACACCCACTGTGAACATTTAGTTGCTCCATGTAAAATTTTAGAACTATTAGACCTCACTTGACCTTCGGATGACATAGAGATGTAATCTGCTTAAGTGAATAGTACCTAAACCAAAACCAAATTCTGATATGAATTTTGAAAAATCATAATAAATTTTATAGACCTCCAAATAATGTGTTTTTTGAACAAAAAAAAAATCTCTATGTGAGATCTATATGTGTGCAAAATCTCAACCTCAAAATTGCTCATTTGGTTAGGTTAGGGTTCAACTCATAAAATGGGTCATTTTTTTTATCCTAAAATAGTTCATTTAAGTGCCAAATGGTCTTCCCCTTGAACCAAGACCACTTGGGCACGTGGAAAAGCTTAAAAATAGTCCAATAAACTTGTTTAAGGAGTCCAAATATCTATAAATTACAAAATCACTACCCCACTTATTCATATACATAAGATCTTACAACTCATCCATGTATCATAATACCAAAAACATCTATTCTCATTCATATGCTTTCCATTTCCATACATACATCATATATCTATGTATATACATGTATTCAAGTGGCTATACATCATTTACAACATGACCTATATCATTTGCCAACAATATGGTTATAAAATGGCTAAATAACACATTCTTTTGTCAATCTCCTATCTTTAAGTGTGGTGGCTTCTATTTTTTTACTCACTTGGTCCACCTAGACATGTTTTGGCAATGGAGAGGGAAGAGTGAGATTCTAAAAATCTTAATAGCTCTTAAATCTTTTTAATCATATATAATGAATATAATTTCAAATCCAACGATGAATGCATGGTAATCTAGCAATTCATGAACATACATAAAATATTTCTCTCATTCAAGAAAGCATACTCATCATATATAAGCTTGCCAAGATAATGGTTTAGTCTCACCCATTCTCTTTGGGACTTTTGGACTTGCCTTACATATTTTTAAGGGACTTTTAACTAAGCCTCACTTTTTTAGAGACTTTTGACTTTGTCTCATCCATTTTTAAGGACTTTTGGCTCATCCTCGCCCTAACTAAGGAAATTTTAGCTTTACTAAACTCATGCAAGCTATAACACATTCAAAAAACATCTTTCAAGAGTATAAACAAAGCAACATGGTATCATGGCATGTAGACATTTACTAGAAACATGTTGCATAGCATAAACATACATACACACATCCAAAGACAGGAAACCATTTAAGAATGCATGGGAGAAAGGAGAGAGAGTCCTTGACTACAAACACACACACACATTCCCTTGATTTTTCTTCTCTTCCTTTGGCTACACACTTGCAAGTGGGTGGAGTAAGATTCCATCTAGACACATCAAATAGAACCCAATTACACTCTTGAAATAAACTCTAACACCGCACACACTCAAGGGAAGCCTACTTGTTCATATGCATCAATTATAGTTCCATAAAGTACTTAATGAAGCAACTATAAGAATTCACGATCTTGGATCCATTCTTTCATTTAATCTATGACTCTTGACTTTGTAAAGTCCTACATCAGGTAAGGAGACCCTGGGTTAAGGCCTTAGAAGTGGGATTGAAGCTCTCCATACCAGCGATGCATTCTTAAGGGTTCTTTAGGTCTCCCTCCCCTCAGGGAAAAACCCAGAAAGGTGTGACCAATTGAGGTGCCTCTGGTCCGGGACAATATCGGGTGAGTCACGCTTTTACTGTGTCACTAGCGATGCATTTTCCCTTGGATTAGGGAGGAACAAAATCCCACTAGGTAGTGTGCCAGATGCTGTAACGGGGACAATATCGTTGGAGGCTCTGTGGGGAATCGGTATCAGAGCCGGCCTAGCCGTATGTGCAAGCCAAGGACAGGTTGGTCCCAAGGGGGGTAGAATGTAAAGTCCCACATCGAGTAGGGAGACCTTGGGTTAAGGCCTTATAAGTGGGAGTGAATCTCCTCCCACCAGCAAGCGACGCATTCCTAAGGGTTCCTTGGGTCTCCCTCCCCTTAGGGTAAAACCTGGAGAGGTGTGACCAATTAAGGTGCCTCTGGTCTAGGACAATATCAAGTGAGTCAAGCTTTTGCTATGCCACTAGCGACACTTTTTCCCTTAGATTGGGAAGGAATAAAACCCTACCAAGTAGTGTGCCGAGTGCCATAACGGGGACAATATCGTTAAAGGCTTTGTGGGGAATGAAAAATGTAACGCCATATTACTTCTCACCTTACTTAAGCCTTTCTCATGCATTTTCAAGGATTCCATATCCTTAACATAATATTTCACGGAGATAAAGCATTAAACAATGTACTATCCCACGCTATGGGATGTCAAATTTCTTTCTTTTATACTTTATGGACCCTGTAAATTCTCAAACATCATCCTTTACTCATAACTCATCTATATAAGTCATAAACATTATAAAACACCTCATGCTATTCAAGTTTGAAGCCCCCACATCATAAAATGAAGATTCTACCTCGGGTCCAAAATTTAATTTTCTGAGGTAGATTTTGGAAAATCATAATTAATTTTAAAAAAAATAAAAAGAGGCAAATGATAGCTTTCTAGAAAGCTCTAGATGTCTACTATAAGGTAAAAATAATTCCAAGTATGAAACACTAGCTGGACTATGTTTGATAACCGAAAAGTATGAAAGGTCCAACTACCTTGGAGTTCTACTACAGCTTACTGATATGGATTTCAAAAATTCATAACTAATTCCAAACAAATCCAAATCAAGTATACTATACCAATATAGAAAGCTACAGATGTTTACTGAGAGAAAAAAGTTCTAGACCTAGAAAATGATAATAAAATGGCCAAAATTGGTGGAACAATACTGAGGGTCCTGCTACATTATTAACAGTGAGTTATAACTTCAAAAATTCATTTCTTTTTCTCTAGACCTCCAAATATGGTGCTTCTAATTGCTATAGCTCACTGTGCATGTCTAGTTTTTCTATTAAAATTTTAGGACCACTGGACCTCATTTGACCCTCATATGACAAATATTTTGGACCAAATGAATAGTAACTGATACCAAAATGCCAAATTTGCTAAAATTCAAAAATTATAATAAATTTTATAGACCTCCAATTAATATAGTTCTTAGACCAACAAAAATCTCTTTATGAGATCTATAGGTGTGTAAAATCTTAGCCTCAAATTCGTTCATTTTTTCACTTTGTGACATAGGATTGTAATATGACACTTTTAAGCACCAAAATGGGTCAAAATGTGTCCAAATGCTTTCCTACCCTAATCATGACTTCTCAGTCACGTAGGAAAGCATCAAAACAGACCTCTAAACATGCCTAAAGGATCCAAAAACCTAGATATCACAAATTCACTACCCCACTTGTTGATATACATAAGAGCACACATATGCATTCTTGCCATACAATGTCAAAAACATTCATTCTCATTCATATACCCTTAGCTTCCATACATACATCACATATACACATATCTATATATGCCTAAGGGGTTATACATCATTTAAATCATTGCATTATATCACTTGACATCCACATGGCTATAATATAAGCATTTTACAACTTCCTTGCTAACCTCCATGTTTTTAAGTAGGGTAGCTCCCAAATTCCTTGTTATTTAGCTCCACCTAGACATGTTAGATAATGGGGAGGGAGTGAGATTCAAAGAATCTCAATAGCCCTATAGACTTTTAATCATACATGATGGATGCATTATCATGCAATGGATGCTATGCATGGTCTATGAACTACATGTGTATATCAAGAGCATAATTTCCATTTCATAAAGTCTCAATTACATCAAAGGAGACTCTTAAAACCTTGGTTAGCCTTACCCACTTTTCTAAGACTTTTGACTAAGCCTCACTCCTCTTAAGACTTTTGGCTTGTCTTACCCATGTTAATGAACTTTTGGCTCATCCTCACCCTTATCAAAGGACTTTTAGCATCACCAAGTCTATTCAAATCTTATGCATACATAAAGTCAATTTAATGCACATAAGTGGCACTATATATATTCTTACTAGCTAGACATACTTTTCATAATTCAAACATACACACAAGCATCCCAAGCAAGAAAACATCCACACACATACATAAGAGAAAGATTAGAGGGCTACCTTGTAATGAATCACAATGCTATTCTCTTAGAATTCCCTTCCCTTTCTTGGTCACACTTTTGCAAAGAGGTGGGACTCATTTCTCGTAGCCTATAAACATCAATGGAGCATAACTAAGTAATTGAAAAAAACTTAGCTCCTTACAACTCAAGATTAGGCTACTTGACTCACAATGCCTCTTTGTGTTCTAGTATGGACCCTACAAGTCCATCTTCCTTTATAAGCCTCCTAACTTTATTCTAAGGCTTCCTTTAATGTTTCTTACTCATAATTAGTCCCTTTCTAGCCTTAGAGCAATTTAAATTACTCCCTAGGTGTGACTTCTAGTTCAGGCCTAAATAATGCCTCTTTGGATACACATGGAAGTTGTCTTGCTCTCCTTGGTAGGAGGCGCATATAGGGAGCTCTTTAAGGGTTTTAGGAACTTGTACAAGCTCTTAGATAAGCTAGAATAGCTCTAGGAAAAATTAAACTTGAGCATTTGTCTTAAAACTCCAAGATTCTCAATCTTGGACTTCATTGCTTCCCATATGATTCCAAGGAACTATTTCTAATTCCCACACTTTCAAGCACTTTTTTCTCTCTTGTTTAGGTTAGAATTCATCTTCCTCTAAGTGGCTAGGTCTGACCCAAATTTTACTAAAGAGAAACATCCAAGAAGAAGCCATTATAGGTCTGACCCAAATTTTACTAAAGAGAAACATCCAAGAAGAAGCCATTAAGACTCAAGAAGCTTACCTTGTTTGTGAGCTCTTCCAAGAGGCTTCCACTGGCAACAAGCCTCTCCTTCCAAAACCTCCTTCTTCTACTTGGGCTGACCTCAAAATAGAACCATATCAACCTCTAGATTTAAGGAAAAAGAAAAGAGGAGGTAGAGAAAAGACTTGGCATGAAAAGAAGCAAGGAAAGAAGCAAGGTTTCTCACCTTTTCAAGACTTATTCTTCCTCTCTTAGCTTTCCCTCCTATGCACCCTTCTCTCTAGCCTCTCTCTTTCTCCTTTCACTCAACTAAAAGTTGATCCAGAGGTGGGGGAGAGTTTTAGATGTTTTAAGAAATGATTTCCTTTTTTCACATTTTTTCGGACTAAATCTCATTATAGTGGGAAACCACCCTTGCTACGGTGAGTCCTTATCAGTTCCAAGTGCCCCCGTGCTTGCCACAGCTGATGCTATTGTGAAAAACTCTTCGGATTTTGTATCATCCCCCGAACTCGTTATAGCTAAACTGGCTTCTCACTATAGCAAATAGGTACACTCGTTATAGCTAACAAGTATGCTCATTATAGCCAATAGACTTAGAAAAATTCAACAACCTTAAGTTCTCATTTCCATGTAAACTTAAATGTTACGAACTTCATTTAGACTCCTTGGAGCCATCACATAATCATTTTGAAGAGCCTAACTAAGAGTTGTTTCATTATGCTACATTATAGAGCCTACACCTCCATCTCACTGTCCATGGCTTCTAAAATTTTTTCAAAGCTTCCTCTTATATTCTTCCATCATATTTAGTCATTCTAGCCTTGGAACAAATTAAAACACTCCTTAGGTACTTGAAACCCCTTTGGTTGAGACAACACCCATTATAGAGCCTAGGAAGTTTTGCTTGTCTTCTTGTGCAATTAGCCACTTTTGAAGCTTCCTAATTGTCTTAAGAACTCTTACATACTCTTACATAGTTCATCCAACCCTTAGGAAGTTTCATAATTTAGCATAGATCTTAAAATCCCTTGGTAGCACACTTTGCCATTCAAGGCTTTTCTTTTGCTTTCAATTGGAAATTCCTACTTCTCTTGCTTAAAAACCCCCCATTTCTAACTTGCTAAGGCTTGAATTAATTCTCTCCTAATTGGGTCAGGTTTTGAACAAAACACCTCAAGGAAAAATCAAGCAGGAAGAAGCAAGAAAAACTATGCTACCTTACCTTGGTTTCAAGCTTCTTCAAGAGTACTTTCTAGGCTTCTAAGTTTCCCATCAATTCCTCTCCTCTTCCTACCAAATCAACCCTGTTTTAGCCTCACTTAATTCAGCAAAATCATGGGATAAGAGAGGAGAAAGGAGAGAACAAGGGTAGGAGAGAAAGAAGCATGAAAAATCCTTAAATTTCTTACCCCTTTGTTTAATCCTTTGCCTTTTTCTTTCCCTTCATCTTGTGCATTAGCTAGGCTCTCTTCCAACTCTATTTTAGACCAGACAAGCTTTAGTGGAGAGAAAGGAGAAGGACTGGATGTGATTTTAAAAGAAAAAGATAAAGTAAACATACTTTTTTAACTTTTCATTTTAGTCCTTAACCCATAGTTTATCCGTTTGGTCTCATTTCAACTCCTTTTCAAAATTCATATTTTTCATCATAAAATTTGGATCTTCCAACTTATAAATTGCCTTTGATTTTACACAAATTGGATTTTAATTCATTCCAAACCATTCAATCAAAATTCCAATCAATTGACGGTTGAAATCGCTCATTGGAGAGGTTTCAACTATTTTGGGTGTTCCCATAGTTTTTAGGGCTTTTGAGAACTCTAAAAAGTTCAAATTTCTAATTAAAAAAGCCCTCCTATGAGTTTTTGAAAATTGCTAGAAATTATGAAAATGTCTCACTTTCTTTAACAAAATTTTCTAGCTCATCTAGCTCTTGTTTCTAGACATCTTAAATCTAAAATCCTTATTTCTATTATTTAAAATTTTATCTTAGTTTTATTTGGCCTTAAATCCTTTATTTTAGGGGACTTGCTTTTATATCTAGTGCATTTCGCTGGTTTATGGAGAAACTAGACATTACGTTTCTTATGTTTACAGAGAAGCTAGATGTTACAACTTCCCCACTACCTTCTCATTTAAGAAGTTTTGATTCCTCCATCTCCATTCTTTCATCTTGAGGTCAACCCATGAGTTCACTCTTTGCTTCTCTTTTGTGTTCTTTTATTAGGCTTTGGAAGGATGAGGTAAGTTCAATTTTCTTGGGCAAACCTTGTTGCATATTGATTAGAAGCAACTTAGGGTTAACCTCACTTTCCTCCCTTCAATCTCACTCAAAACCTTGAGCTCTCTATCTTCTTAGTGCATATATTTTTTGTAAGAATGTATGGGCTATAAGCTAACTAAAAATGTGAGAAATTAGGAATTCACCTTGCTTAGTAATTTAACTTCCTTATTTTCCTCAATTTTTTTTTTGGTGTTGGAATAAGGGATACTACTTGTTCTTCACAATTTGGTCTTCTTCCTCATGTTAATTAAATCTCTAATTTGTTAGGTAGCTTCAAAATTTTCACAATTGATTTACCCTTTGTTGGTAGCTGCTTGAGAACTCTCCTTATGTTATAACTCTTATCTCGTGGAAGATGAGGATAACTATTTTGTGGAGTTATTAGAATTCCCTTCAACTTGGTGAAATTAAAGAAATTACAAGTATAGTTAAATATTTAATTTTATGCTTCAAGAACCATAAAATAAATTTACAAACTTATTTATGAAACATGTAAGATAATCTCAACTAAAGAATGGTAGGAAGTTGACCAACAAATTAAAACAAAGCTTGTGCTAGAAACAACGATCAATAGTATAGTGAAGTAGTCAAACTAACTAAATAGGCAATAAGATTATTAAAGTAAATTAAGAGATAAATAAGGACAAAGACAAGAATGGGAAATTAATTTGGTAAAGTTTGAATAAGTTAAATCAAGCAATGAATTAGGTGGCAATTATAGTAGAAATAGAAGTTAAAATAAGGTAAGTAAATCAACTAAGTGTAATGTAAGAAGGGAATTTAGGTTTGTGCCTTAATAACTTAACAAATTGTTATAATTGTGCTTTATGACACACTTTGGATATTCCTACAAGAGTGATTTAATAGTAGTTTGGTGTTGAAAGGTAGAATTTGTATAATGCTATCTGTTAATAGCAATCTCGTTAGCCCTTAGTGTACTAACATTCCTCCACATGGCTTTGTAATTGAGTACCTAAATTATACTAAACTTGATTCTCTTTGAATTCTCGTGGGCTAAGTGCCCTTTTTTGACATGGTTAATCAAAATTATGGGCTATGTGACCATATTAAATATATGGTGATTTACTCTCATGGACTATATGCCCCTATTAGAAAATTGTTTTTGTAATAATAATTAATCAGTTTCAATTATTGTTTAACAATTCATTTCAAATATAATAATTAATCTTTATAATTTCTTACTCTATTATTTTTAATAAACTTTGTAATGTAAATGAATTACCTACATATAATTATCCTTATGCGCTTATTTAATTGCCTCTCCTTATAATTGATTTCTGAACTTAATAACAAATTTTCCTTGCATGTCTTAAATTTAACTCTTGATGTATCCTAACAATTTCTTGTAAATTTATGAATAAAATCAACTAGGGTATTAAGTTTGAATTTATTTGTAATCACCTTTTTTTACTTTCTCTTGTTTGTAGTTTGGTAACATTAATTAATTAATTCCCTAACAATATGAATTTTATTTATGTTAAATGTTAATTTGTTTATATAAGCTAAGCATTTCTGAAAATTTTATTTAATCTCTTCTTATATAATATTCTAGTAAAATTTATTTTTGTTTGAAAAATTCTATACCCACCCATTCTTTCAGTTATTGTGCTTTATTTTCTATTCACTGGATATCATGACTCATTCTTTCATTTATTATTGCAGATAGTAGAACTGTGCTTAAAATGTTTCCTTTGGCATAGCTTAAGAGTGAGATTTGTGGTGAGCCAATGATTGAATCATTCAATATTGATAGTTATTTGTCTTGTGCATAGGTATATCTATTTTGTAGTTTAGAGTCAACTCTATAGACTATATGCTAGATATTGTGTTGATAGTTATGTTATGTGTTAAGAAATTGAGAGCAAAGTTGTCTTATTATATTTGTTTAGTTAACTATTGTAAGTTATTTGGGATCTCCTATTTACAGAGGATGCTCTATTAGTTTTCCTACAAGAATAAAATGTACGTTTAACTGTTATTTGTATGATAGAAGTTGAATTTGCCATTGAAGTTTTTTTTTTAAGACTATCTCCCATCTACCAAAATGGTAGAAGAACAAGGTTCTATATGTTTGATCAAGCTTACGGGATGTAAGATCACCTTATATTTTGTGCTAATCACATTTTTTATTTTAGGAATGACAAAAGTAGTGTATAGGGTTAAGAAATATGCAAAGAACAAAGAAACAAATAAGATAATGGAAGAAGAACTAAAATCCAAAGTTAAGAAAAACCATTATTTAACAAAACCCAATTTGAAAATTAAAAAAAAAAAGTTAAGGGAAGGAAGTTGTAATAGAACTCAAAAATTTAGGATGAACTGCCAACTACCATAGAAGCTTTGAAGCTTGATCAAAAGTCAAAGTTGAACAACAAAAACAAGAAATGAAAAAGAATGCTCTCAAGTCTCTCTCTCTCTCCCTCTCTCTCAAATCCACAATGTCTAAAATAGCTAAATACAAAGCAAGATAATAAAGACCAAAATGGAAAAGCTGCAGTCATTAGTTAGGAGAAAGGCATATTTCCAAGTGGAAGGAAAAAGCTTAACGGATCAACAAATAAATAAGAGAAAATGCAAGGCTTAAGAGCAAATCTTGAAAATCGAAATTTGGACCCTAGCACCTTTAGCATGTGAAAAAAAGGAGTAAATGAGGGGAAAGAAAGCCAAAATGACTTCCCTTAAGTTTGAACAGAAGTTCCCTTACCTAACTTGCCTAAGGTGTTAGCTAAATGAGCTATGGCAGAACTTATATCTAACTCTCCCTTCAAAAATTGTTTACTTAAACTTCACTTATTTTGCTTTAATTAAATGTTTGTTATTTTAAGCTTTAATTAGTTAAATGTCTGAGTTTAATAGGCATTACAATTTAATTTCTAATTTAAATTATTTTACAATTATTTCAAATCCCCAATTTATTGGGTTGTTATACTATTAAGCCTGAAAAAGGGTTCGCTATCAAAAGGACTATGGTACATTTTTGTAAGGACTTCACAATATACGTGGCAAAGTCTGTATACATTAGCGAAGCCAACATTGCAAGTTGATGAATTAAATGTTGTGCTACATTTATTGTAAAAACTTCGACCAAGAAGTATTTATTCAGAAGTATTTATTCATAGCATTAGTACTAATCAGCTTGAGATGATTAATTAAATACCCTTAGACACTACATTGTTACTAAAATTATAATATGCAAGCAAAATGCCCTTAACTAAACAATTAAGTCCAAAAAAACTAATAAAAAAGGTCATTCTTCCAATTGTTTTAGAATTTTCCTAATCAAGTATAAATCAAAATTTTTGCCACACTTTATCATTTTATAATAATGATTGTTACACCTATAATGTGATTATATGGTGCTGAAAAATTTAAAAAAATTTTGATTTTCAAAAAAGAAAACCAATTGAAACTAAGTCGCCACCAAAATTTTAATTTGAAAAAAAACACAACTTTGAAAGAAAAATCCTTTTGAAGAAAAATGATTTATATACTAGAAATGGATTTGAGAATTGGTTATGAGTGAGGAAAGTATTAGATATCTTACAACACTTATTATTAAAAATAGTTACCCTAAGTTAATTGTGTAAAATTACCATAACTTTAATCTTATTTTAATTTCTTTAACAATCACATACAAACATAAAGAAAAGAAATTAAGAAGAAAAATGTTTATTTATAAGGATAGATTTCACTAAGAAGAGAGCCTAAACCCTACATATCCTAAAGAAAGCATCAAAGTCCACATAATTCAATTGGGTAGAAAGCTATGTTTGGTGGTTGATGATTTTTTTTATTTTTGTGAAGAAAAGAGAAAGTAAACATTACTTTTGTGTTTTGCAAATAAGACAATTTTGAAATTGGCCTATGTATCTTAATTTGCAAAAAATTGAGTTAATTTCATTTTTTTACTCCTCATTTTTCATTTTTATTTTTGAATTTTTGTAAATGACACTTTTTGGTCTAAGTAAAAAAAAAAAAATATATATATATATATATTTTTTTTTTATGAAGCACATTTTTAATTTCAAATTTTGTCAAAAGAAAATTAAAAAAAAAACTTCCTAAATTTATGAAAAGAAATTTTATTTAAATTTATTATCATTCTATTATTATTATTATTATTAAATTATTATTATTATTATTACTATTATTATTTATATGACACTCTTAAAAAATTTGTTTACTTAAACTTAAAAACAATAAGCTTTGATTATTTAAATTGACTTTGAACTTCAACACATCACTCTTGTTTTTGGTTCCTTTTTATTATTATTATTATTATTACTATTATTTTGGTTTTATTTTTGGTCTTGTTTTTCTTTTTTCTTGATTTTTAAAGAGAAAAGTTTTAAGAAAAAAAGTTAAACAAACCAATTTTTATATTTTTACTTTTCGAAACACTATTTTTTTTAATTTTAGAAAATCTTTAATGAAAGGAAATTTATTTAATTTTTCTTTATTTTTCTAGAAAAATTTACTTTTGAACTTTTAAATATTTTTAATTTGCTTAATTTTGAATTTTTAAACAAAATTATTTTTATATTTTATTTTTTGAATCACTAATTTTTGAATTTAGAAGATGTTTAGAGAAAAGAAAAAAAGATTTATTAAAACTCTTAAGAAAAGATCATTTTTAAAAAAACTCTTAAGAAAAGATCATTTTGATTGATTTTTCCTCTTTTGTTTTTTAACATTGAAACTCTCAAATTTCTTTTAAAGGAAATTCATTTAGTTTTCTAAAAAAAAAATTTAAATATTTTTTCTTGAATTTTAAAAACAAAATTAATTTGATAGAGGTTACTAGAATTCAAAATTTATTTAAAAAAGACAATTTTATTGCATTTGTCAAACACAATTTGGCTCTTGTATATTTAAGAGGACAAAGAGCCTTATATGATTGCTCTAAATATAATAGAAAGAAAAGAAATAAAAGAATAGAAGATTCACAAATATACAATAATCTCTCATGGTGCGTGTCTGGTGTCCAACCAATTAAACTATTCAAAGTACATTTACATTTCAAATTCAGTGCACCAATTAAAGAAGAAAACAAAACAATGTGATGTCCCTTCCAACCATCTCTTGGTACAGCGTCCCTTCAATTTGCTTTCATCAAGTCATGCGCCCCCCAGATGATGGGCCTCATACACACCAGAAGCAAAAAATCACAGTAGCTCACTTTTCATGAACCAAAAACATCCAAGGCCTCAATACGAAAGCATAAACAATATAGATCAGATTACATTCAGAAATTTCCTTCAGGCCAAATTTTCAAGGATTTAGCTACAAACAGTTCAAATCCATTCCAAGGAAAACTAAAAATAAATAATTAATTAAAAAGCAATCCAAATTCCTGATTAGTCAATACGGTCAATCTCCCATATTCATTTATCAAGATAAACTAAAATAAGAGATAAGGATCTCTAAGAAAATCACGTTTCCAGTAACAATATAAGTGGAACAAGATTTTTTAATACTCAAATTCAAGCATCACCCTGATTCATTCCAACTCATCCAATATGCATACGGAACAGAAAAATTCTACGCCAATATGAAGCTCAACAACAATTCATAAAATCAATCATCCATGCCTTCAATGGAGCAGCGCGTTCCCGATGACCATATGAGGATCTATCAACATATAACATTCGAAGCCAGAGAAAAATAAATAATTCAAACGCTCTTAGCCCTGATTTGAAAACATCTCATATTCATATTGCACACGCCCCAGTATTCCAAAAATCCTTGACCCAAAATTCCTAACCATCAAAATTGGACTACCTCTATGATTCTCCGCCAAAAACAGAGACTAAGAACGGGGCAGATGGAAACGAAAAGAGGAAGGAACATGGAAGAAATGGACATCTCGGCTTATTTTCAATTCACGTCGTCAGCCTGAAAACGCTAAGCTTCCTCTTGTTTTGCCTGAAAACCCGCGAGCTTCTTCGTCGAATAACTGCCCAGCTTCTTCTCCGAAAACCGTAAGCTTCTTGCCTAAAAGGCCTGAGCTTCCTCTCCTCTGGCCGAAGAAATCCCGCCGGACAACTAATAATTTATAATCTTTTCTTTCCATTTTTTTGGGTAGATTTTCATTATTTTTAGTTAGGATTTAAAAATTAAATATTATTCAGACTAAATTAAAATTAACTAATACTTTTTTTATTTATTTCATTAATTTAATTTAATTTAGTTATTGTTTTTAGAAAATATTCGGACAAAACATAATGCTTACAATTATAAAAATAATTTCACTCAAAATATTCATTTTTCCAAAATTTTAAAAAGTAAAAAAAGGCATTATTTCCAAATTTTCTAAAATTAAAGTTATCACATAATTAATCTTCTGCGAAAATGAAAAGGTCCAACCTTAAATCTAAAATTCTATGGTGTTAAAATGTGAAAGTGAGGGTAATTTCTAATTTTTAAAGTGTATTAAGCAATGTTTGCAAATAATTTAAAATTAAAAGATTATATTTGTATTTTTCCCATACCAAAAGCTAAAAGACAAATACATTTTTAAGATCATTTTGAATAGCTGATTATGCTAACAAGTGTTTCGGGTGAAAATAAACCTAAAGTATTTATTGATTACCCATGTCAATTATTTTCAAAATTGTTGGATCTAAGACATATTCTTTTTATGTTGAACCATTTAGTAATTTTGTGAAATTTTAAAAAACATGTTGTCTGGGCTAACAAGTACTTCGATCTGCTGCATCGTCTATCATACATTCTAGACAATGCCTAACATACGAAAAAAAGAAAGAGAAAAGGCAAAAGAGTGAAATGAGTTGAAATATGCTACATCCTTTATCATCCACACCATATTGCAAGTATAATAGCATTTAAAAAAAATTGCGTGAAAGAAGAAAGGGGCTAAAGAGATGTCACAAAGCTTAAGATATATCTCTATATCTCAAAGTTTTTGAACTATACCATATTGGCAACTCCTTGCCCTCTTGCAAGTGGCTATGTCAAATGGCCAGCTCTTTGTCCACTGAATCATACCATGTCAATCCATTAGGAGCAATTATGCCTCGATGAACTTCTTCACCCAACCATATCATCTCATCCATTGGAGATGCCTTGTTGGCAACTCCTTGTCCTCTCTTGCTTGGTTACACTTACTAGGCATCGAAAGATTCGATTGTTTTCATGGATCCTACTCATGATGTAGTCCACATACAAGCCACCATTTCTCAAGAGTTAACAACATACTAGTCTTTAAGATGCCACATAACCAAAATTTAAGACAAGGACCTTGTTTCCCCATGGACAGCTTAGAGTAAGAATTCATGTAAGAATTTATTTAAACAATAGTTTAGAACCAATACATAGTATTATTCTTATCAAGTGCAATCCTTACATGGTAAAACAACTTATTCAAGCAAATGGAAAGTACAAGTTAGTGTATATAAGAATTAGTAACATGATGGAAACACTATTGAAGCCAATGTAAAAGTACCATTTCATTTATTATACACTCATCGAAAATGATGGTCTCTTCTTCTATTAGCTCAAAGTGCAAAAACTTGATTAAAGAGGTATTTTTAGGGTTACCTATAATGACAATCAATATGTAATCAACATTTTAACAACTCAATTGACCTTTAATATTCTCAATTTATCTAAACACATTTTTTAATATCAAGAACCCTAATTTTAGCTCAAATTCACTACACTTATCTCAACCCCCATATTGTCAACCTATCATGTTAGTGTTCAAATCAAACATTAAGCTTAGAAATCACCTTAAGAAGATGAAAATTATAATAAGAAAGTGTAAGAATCACACCTTGAGAGCTTAAACCAAGAATCCCCTTATGGATTCACTTTTTGGCAACCTATGTATGGCACTTTGGTGACAACTGAAGGTGAGAAGAAAATAATAGGTTGAAGTGTAGCCTAAAATAAGAGTTTAAACTTGCCTATCCACATAATGCAATTTGAAAACGAAGAAGAAGTTGTGTTCTTAACAATACTGGAGGGAGGAAGAGCCGCAGTGAATAGCACTTGGACTAAGCTAGGTCACAATGGGAAGAAGGGAGGTGATTTGCAGAAGTGATGCAAAGGAGTAAGGAATTAAGGAGGAAGAAAGAAGTGAATATTGGGGAAGAAGAAGATAAAGAGGGGAAAAATGAAATGAGGGATAGATACATGATGTTTTGATATTAGTTTCAAAGTGTAACATAAGAACAACCCTTCTAATGAGTGAAAAGTGGAAGAAAAACCCCCTTAAAGGTTATACTATCTAAGGACATCTTACTTTAACGTTTTAAAAAATAAAAAGAGTCTTGCTAAGAACTTGCAAACATGAAAGTGGCCCCTTAAGATAAGTTTTGAAATCAATAATTTTTATAGAGTGTAGTCAGTTAATATTTTTTCCCTAATAGTTTCTTTTGTTTTATTGAGCATTATTTTTTTATTTTTATATGAAGTTCTCAATTATTAGGGACTTGGAGTTAAAAATTTAGATTGTTACATGTAATGTCTCCTTCTAGTCCATAAGCACCATTTAGTAAATTATGCTACACAAACTTGTCTTTTCCCAATCTATAAAGTTTTATAGTGTGTTACATTATTAGTCATTTTTTAATGTAATATCTCCTCCTTGTTCATGACCATACTTTTTTAATGTAAATTGTATTGACCAATTCATGTAAGTTTCTCAATTGAAGTCTAAGCTTTGTGTGTTCTCCCTATTCATAACTCAACCCTAACGTTCAATTAATTCCAAGGAATGTTAATCATAGGCATTGGGAACAAAACACATATTCACATGATAATTGAACAAAATGAATTGTTATGGAACTAATAATATTAATTACAAGAGAATCAAGTGTTAAAAACAACTAATAACAAAACAAAACATTCTGATTAACATTAAATACTAGAAATGACAAAATATGTACACTAAGTAATTCTCTTTCTAAACGATTAATCAAACACCTAGTAGGAATTTAACAGCCCATAGCACTTAATATAGCTAGAAATAACAACAATCAATAGAAGTTACTACAATCAAAATCTAGATTCCTTATCATTGAATAGCTTGATTGTAGAGAAACACTAAGTAATTCTCTTCATAAACAAATCATATTTTCTTTGTAAACAAATCATCAAACACCTAAAGTGCATTATACAATTAAAGGCATTAAACATGACTAGGTACAACCACACTTACACAAAAAATATGAAATTAAGATAAGAAACAATAAAAATCAAACAAAATGATGAGAAGGAAAAGGACGAAAAGGAATCTTTTTTTAGTAAATGCTAGAGAGATTTATCATGAGAAGCACCCTTTTGTTAGAAGATTAAGCTTGATCAAGACCTCCCTTCATCTCCTCCAAGTTCGTGCAAGCTCCTTCCTTTTTAGTCTTTCATAAAGACTTCAAATGGGATGATTCACTATTTAAGATAAAGGTTTTCTAAAGGTTTAAGAGAGTCTAAGAGATGGGATAAGATAAAAGGGAGTGAAAGCAATTCAATGAGGATATTAGGGCAATGTGATGTAATTTTGGGATAAAAATGAGTGGGGTTATGAGTTAGGTCAAGTGGGAGTCATGGAGCTCTGACATAGCTTGGGTCTTTGGTTTATTAGTGAGATCCTTGCCCACTTCTCTTTCAAAGAAAATTAGGTCATGGGTTAGATGATGCCTTTCGGCTTGGATTCGGTATTTAGTTTCAACTTTTGGGATTTTACAATATTCTAAACCACTACATAGTAAATAGATTATAATTCTCAATCCAAATTTGATTGACAAATGGTTTGAAGCATTAGAAAGTAGATATCCAAAGCTTTAATTTGATATGTAATTTACAAATTTTTGACAATTATATCTCTTTAAATGTTTCGAATGTTACCCTTCAGATTCATTAATTAATCTCAAAGATACAGTCTTTTTATTTGGACTCTTTTACAAATTTTTGTCAATTGTAACTCTTTAATTGCCCTGTCATTTTGGAGTTTAGGTCATTATTCTTTTGATACCCCTAAATAACATCCCCACTTTTAGTATTATAGTATTTGGCCAATGTCTCACTGTGTGAGCTTCGGTGACCAACTAGCAACCTCAGCATTCTTGTGGTATGCTAATGCCGCTGCTATCTTCTCCTTCTTCATTGCTTCTTCATCTGTGTCTTATGTTGATTCTGTTGAAGGTTGTTTTTCAATTCTTCATATTCGACAGAGATTATGGATTTGGTTTCTATTTTCATGACACTAAATATTATTTTTGTGTCTTGCTCTTAAAATTTTGCCATGTTTTTTGTGTTGAAATAGGTTGTGCTAAGCTAAAATTTATCCTAATTGGAGCACCATTGGAAATTTGGAATCAAGCAGAAAATTTTATGGTTTCTGTAGTACTTAGGGGTTATGTGGGCAATGGTGGCAGAGGAAGAGTTTATGAGATGAAAATATAAATTAACGCTCTTTGGTCGGTTCCTTTGAGCCCTAGTAAACCCTGTAATCATTCTATTTTTCAATATATATACCTTTTAGATGCTATGGGTTTATGTTATCCTTTTCAATATATATATACACATTGTTTTCTAAAGTGAAGTGGATATGTTATCCTTTTATGCCTAGAAGGTTTTTAGCAAATTGTAAATAATATATTTTGATACAAGAACAGTGTGTGGATATAAAAAAAACAAGTTTAATTAGCCGATTAAAATGGAGCTACAAAATCTTTTTGGTAGTATAGTTTGCAACCATAACACCTGAGTTTTCAGCTCACGGGTACAATTCAAGTTGTGAGATCATAGCAAATCCTATGATCTCACATTTTTTGCAGCCACGGAAACTTTAGCTTTCCTTTTCATTTCAAAGCTATAATGTCTAGTTGGCACACTAGTGGGTAGTAGCTTTTGGTTTTCAAATAAGCTATTTTGGGATGACATTGTTGAAGTTGATTTTGGAATATGTGTATGGTAATTGAATTATTATATCAAAATTTTTATTTTATGAATTGTCACTTCAACTTATGACTTATATAATTAATGTATGAATATGGTCACTTTATAGATTTAAGGATTATGTCGTGAAAAGGATATGATGAGTATTACAACTTATGATTTGTGTAGTTTATATATGATGAGATTTTAATAGTATTATTATCATTCATGAATTTTTTGTAACTATATACTTTCAAATTTTTGTAGTCTTAAGATCCTCCATTTGATCCTTTTAGCCCTTTTTGCTGTTTTTATATAAGATCTAGAATTTGATAATTTGCTTCTATGTTTATATATCTTACAATTCTAATGGGATATCATATTTTTGTCAAACAAAGATACTTATTAAAAAACTAGGCAAAAAGTATTTAGAGAAACAGCTTTTGGATGAACAAATAATCCACTAAAAGAAACAAAACTTATGGCCAAATTCTCATAACTTTTTACTAGAACATATATATATCATGATTCATTAAATGTTGGAGTGAAATATCATTTAAAGGAACATTGAATGGCAACTTGGAGATTGAAAGTTTTTGAGCAACTTGCTGCATTGATGGTCGAGATTTTGGCGTAAGACACAAGCATGCTAATGCTATTGTGACGGAAAGAATCACATCTTGTGCATCTTTCTGCAAGGGAAGAGGAAGACGTGAATCTAAGATATCTCTTAACAATACACTCTTAGTACAAGTCTTTGACAAAGACGAGATAAACTCTCCAGGATGTCTCCCGATGATTGTTTCTAACGCCACTACTCCAAAACTATAAACATCACATTTTTCAGTCACTACCAAGGTATACGCAAGTTCTGCAATAGACCAAAAATAAAAAAAATAATGTAATTATCTAAGTTAATTTTATAAAATAAATTCAACACAATAAAAGGAATAAAGGAAAAGTAAAAATGTTAACCTGGAGCAATGTAGCCATAAGTACCAACTAAAAGTGTTTGATTGGAGGAATCAGGATCAAGGATTCTAGCTGTGCCAAAGTCTGAGACAAAAGCCTCCATCTTGGAGTCCAACAAAACATTGCTACTTGTAATGTCTCGATGGATAATTGTAGGAGTACAATCATGATGCATGTAGGACAAAGCATTTGCTATTCCTTTAATGGCATTCACCCTCTTGCTCCAATTCAACTCTTTAGCTTCAGCATCATTACTCAAAACATAAAAAAGGCTTCCTCTTTCCATGTATTCATAGATGAGAAACATGCATTGATTGTGCAGACAAAAACCATGAAGCTTTACAATGTTGCGGTGTCGGATTTCAGTCAACATCTTCACTTCATTATGAAAACTTTTAGCAAAAGAGTGGTCTTGAGATTCTCTTCTATGAAGTTTTTTCAATGCAACAATTCTGCCACTAGTAAGTGATGCCCTGTACACACTTCCATAGGCACCAGTTCCTATACAATACTTGATATGAAAGTCTTCTGTAGCTCTAATGATATCTTCATATGCAATTTTACCATCATAATTCCATATTGAGAATATGTCTCCATTCTTTGCTATCCTTTCCTCTATTCTTGTTTTCTTGCCTGAATAATAAGAAATGATCAAGGCCACAATAAATAGGATGCTAAGAAAAATTGTCAAAGGCAGAATGATCCTCAAGTAATGCTTTGAGTTTTTAGCAGGAACAAAGGCCTGGCAAGAACGAGAAAGATTGTTCTGTAGACCAAGTAACTCTTGATTACCATATAACATGTCATGAGGAAAAGAGCAATAAATTTCTTTCGGGACAAAGCCACTGAGATTGTTGTATGACAAGTTGATGTGCTTCAGCGCAGCAAGCTCTTTAGGTATGTTCCCAATGAGATTATTGAAGCTTAAATCCAATATACATTTGTTTGGTAAATTGCCCAAAGTAAATGGAATAGCTCCACTAATCTTATTTTGACTGAAGTTGCCAACCATAAGAAGAAGGCGACCCACTTGAAGGGGTATACTTTCATTTAGCTTGTTCTGCGAGAGGTCTAATGCTTCAAGATTGAGGAGTCGTCCAATCTGGGGCGGTATGAAACCAGATATTTTATTACTTGATAGATCTAAACTTCTTAGTATTTTGAAATCTCCAATTTCTAGTGGTATACTTCCATTTAGCTTGTTCTGCGAGAGGTCTAAAGCTTCAAGATTGAAGAGTTGTCCAATTTGGGGGGGTATGAAACCAGTTATTTGATTTGAATGGAGATCGATTCTTGTCAAATTAGTTAGTTCATACAAAGACATAGGAATAGGGCCATGGAGATTATTGACACTAAGATCCAAAAACTTCAAATTGGACAAATTTCCCAATGTCAATGGGATAGAGCCACTTATATGGTTGAAGCCAAAGGAAAGATACTTTAGACCGATTAATTTTCCTATGCTTGAAGGAATTGGACCAGAAAGATTATTAGTGGACAGGACCATATATATGAGACTGTTCATATCACCCGAGAATGAAGGTATCACACCACTAATAAAGTTGTTAGAAACATCAAAGTACTGAAGTTCAGTGAGATTTGCAAGAGTAGCAGGTAACTCACCAGTAAGGCTGTTATTAGACAAGTTTAGATAGAAGACCTTTTGAAGACCTCCCATCTGGTATGGTATGCGTCCCTCCAATCCCATTCCGCTAAGGAACAGCACCTCTAAATTAGGGAATGCAGTCCAGTTCATATTTTCGAGTTGAGGTCGTGAGGCAGACAACTTTGGTCCATAAATCTGAATAATGCTTCCAAATTCATTGCAGTAAATACCGTCCCATTTACAACGTTTGGAGAAATTGGGGCGACTGCTATTCCACCACTGGCTCTGGCGCAAAGCATTTTCCTCCTCTTCAAAAATGGACGATGAATTTGTTGCTATGCTTCTAGTACGACTGGCATTAGCTTTGGGGATCAAGCCACTAAATGACAGCCAATGGCTTTTATGCATGGCATTTGCCTTCTTGTAAATGGACGATGAATTCGTTCCTTTCTTGGTTGTGGAGCTGGCAATAGCAACGGGGAACAAGGCAAAGGTATTCCATAACAGTATTAGTATTACTACTCTTTTTGAAATGGGAATATTGGAGATTGCCATTGGATTTCATTTTCGCAATGAATGAGTGTTAACTCACAGACTTTATAGCCAAAGGTTGGCTACATTATGCCGTTTCCAACAAGTTGTTAGTCAAAGAAATACACCAATTATTTAACATTCATGGAGCGGAATGGTCGATAGCATGGCCTCTCAATGACGAATTGACATGGAAAATGATTGATGTCACTTTTGATGACTAGGAAATATACATGTAACTAATTACTCATTAACGTCTAAGATGGGCATAAGAATGTGACTTGACTATCGTCAGTTCAAGTATAAAATTACTGTTGTTTTATTTTTCTTATTTGTTTCACATTTTTCTGAGATGGGGCACTGAAAAAATCCATCTATGCTAAGTCCATTATTAATATTGACTTGGTCAAAGTGTTACTGAATAGCTCCAGTGGCGTTGGGCTAAATGAAAATTATATTAACGCGTGATCAAATACAGATAGAAAGGGACAAGGTGAAAATTTCACATCCATGAAACTGGTGCCAAACTTGAGTGTCTATTGCAGTGATAGGGCTAATAATTATATTGGTATAATCTTCCTTTCAAAAGTGTATAATATAATAAAAACTAGCTAGTTAAATTTTTTTTTCTAAATTTTCGTGCATAACACTCACAGAATTTGCACATTAGTGTTAAAGTCACTATTAAAAAAATGTATTCTTTTAAAATAAAATTATGTTAGTTACTGACTTTCATTTTAATACAAATTGCGTAAATCTGCATAATTAAGAATTGTCAACGAAAAATATAAATATATTCAATCATGGATCTTGTTAAATATCGTAGCACTGTAAATATGATGTACACTTTTATAAACTTAAAAATGCAAATAAGAACAGAGTGCTCTGCCTCCTTGGGTTATGATATTTATTATCAAATCCTCCCTTTTTCATTTATTTCGCTTAACTCTAATTTTGGGTTTTTACATTAGTAACTTGTAGATTTCATGACTCAGATGTTCTAAATGACATGTCAACGATTGAAGTTTTTAAAATACATATATTCTTTGGTTTACCTTATGATAAATAAAGAAGATCAAATGCCATTACGGAAATAAGAATGAAAAAGAAAATTCCACCCTTCATAAAAGTGAGTATTAATTTGCATCAGTTATTACTCGAATTGAAGTTACAAACAGTTGTCTCAATTCTTATCTGCCTGAAACTATTTCTTGATTGATAAATTGAAATATGATTGAAGGGCACATAAAAAGCTGGCTTGGATAATAAAAGGTCCCAAGACACCTGCTTCATTGATTTGTGTAGAACACAGACATGCTGATGCCCGAATATCTTTTTGAGCGATCGATGGCGAGGAAGTCGTGGAAAAATATCTCTTAGCATTATCTTCAAACTATAGAAGGCTTTGCTAAACAGGAAATTAGCCACAATGCCTTCTCATCATAGTTTTTAATAACACTATTCTAATGCCACGAAGATCACATTTTTCGATGTATACAACTTATGCAGTTACCCCAAAAATTAAGTTTGTAAACAAAATCAGTTTTTCATGTAATCAATATATTATATAAAAATCTATGTGAACTGCAACTTAATTATGAATAATGCAATTTCAACTTATGAACAATATGACTTTTATGGGTTGCATATCAAGACACTGTTGATATTCGTATATAAACAATGTATATCCATATATTTACTATTTATTCTTTTTTTTTTTTGAAGCCCACAAGTATTTTTTAAACTTTTCCTGCATCTTGCAAGGGAAGGAACTAGTTTAATAATTAAACAATATCGAGAGAGAGAGAGAGAGAGAGAGAGAGAGAGAGAGAGAGAGAGAGAGAGAGAGAGAGAGAGAGAGAGAGAGAGAGAGAGAGAGAGAGAGAGAGAGAGACTTTGAGTTCATTCATTGATATAAGAGGCATTTCAAGACTAAAAAGTTTGAGTTCCAATTTTAATCGAAGTTAAATTTTTAAAAAAAGAAGAACAGTAGGAATTTTGGGCTATCATGATACACATAGGTAGAAAATCATATTCTATCATCATGATAGTTGATGGGAACTATGATTAAACCATCCATGGCGGATGATCATTTATATCTATTTTATGACTTTTCTTGGTAGCAAATTTCACAGATACTGTAGTTGTATAATTAGATTGTTTTGGATGAAAATTGGTTTTATAGAACTTGCGATGATCATGTATATCTATTTTATGGTTTTTCAGAAAAATGTTAAAATTGTTGACTAGTTGTACAATTTAGGAACCTCCAAATTTTATAGAAAATATTGTCGGATTTTTGACAACTTCTAATAGAATTATATAAATTAATTTGATATTTTAAATAAATTGTCAAACAGTGATCATTCATTAAGCTTGCTAAACTAAGTTAACTTGATGCTCGTTTAGTATATGAATTTTTCTCTGCTAGTTACATTAGTAAAATGTAGGAACTTACAAACCAAATTTATTATATCGATTTAAGAGTATTGCAATCAAAATGGCTAATAATTAACATAATAGGATATTGAGTTAAGTTGATTGAATTCTTTATATCCTACTCAATGCAAATACTTAATAGTTATTTCTAAAGCTAAAGATTTGCCAGAGGAGTCGCAGTTGATGACCATGTGAGATGGGGTCATGGAGTGGTCCCAATGCGTTAAATTTTGAGAAAATTATAATTCAAGATTTTATAAAAATATTTATATTAAGAACTTTAAATTTTAAAATTATTTTAAAAGACTCTAAAATTAAAAATTTTAAGATCTTAAACTATAATTTTGTTATGTAGTTTAAATTTTATCTTGAAATCCTTTAGAATCATTTTAAAATTTAAGATTTTTTAATATAAAATTTTTTTCATTGCATTTCACTAGTTTGAAATCCTATACTTAAGGACTTTAAATTTAAGATTCTTAAAATTTTGATTATGAACTATAATTTTCTTGTAAGTTTCTCACTTCATCACTTCTCAACCTTAAAAAAAAAAAAAAAATCTTGTTGCACTTCACTACTTTAAATGAATCCTCAGTTTAAAGAATTTTCATTCAAATATCTTTAACTTAAAATTCTAAACTATAATTTTGTCTTAAATTTTTGGCATGTAATACAGCTCGTCAATTAGTCAACTGAAAACAAAAGTCTAATCACTATCATGGAGTGGTCTCAAACCATTATTTTTAACGCGTGAGGCTGGCATAGGTTCTGAGTGAATGTTCATAAAATATACAATTTCTTATCTCAAAGTTTGAAATAATATTTTCATAAGTTATAGTTATTTAATACTTAAATTACTTTTGGTCCATAGTTTAAAAGTTTGTAATTAATTATTTATATATAAGTTTAAATTTTCTTAATTAATCCTGTTGTTAAATATATTGCTAAAGTGGCCAACCAATTGCTATTTTTCTACTTTATATATACATGATTCATACTAATTCATCCAAGTGATATAATATATAAGATGCACTATATACTAATTATGTAAGTAAATTTCACTATATAATTTATGTTTACTTTAATTTAACGGAAGATAAAAATTTAACGACAAAAATTAAATTATTTTTTTAAACTCGACTGCAAAATTTTAAATTGTAAAAATTAAATTGAAAACTTGAATAAATCTACATAGACAAATCAAATTCTTTAAACCTTATTTTATCTTTTAAATACTACATGAGTCTATACTTTCCAGGTATTTTTCTTTTCTTTATATAAATTGCCCAATTTGAAGACCAAGTCATGATTTATTTTCTTGGTCAATTGTATGTTGTTGTAGTTAAGTCAATGTGGTCAATGTGTCCTTTTCTTAGCGTGTAACATCCAACGATTTAAAGGCACCACTTTCTGCATGCGGCTGAGATTACTTGCGTGGAATAAACGGCCGAAGGGTGAAAAGGGCACCATAATTGAGTTTGAATGTTCAAAATCCACAATGTGAATGCTAAAATCCACGCAAGGACACGACGACTTAAACTTTTTTTTCGAGCTGAAAATTATATCATACTTTCAGAGGTTTCAAATTTTGCTACATATTAGCCACGCACATGAAAAATATGAACTTTAAAAGATGCATAATTGAATCACACAGAATATTGCATTCCCAAAACATTTTCTACGCTCTATTTGAGTACTTATCTAACATGTTGGTGTTTATTTCTACACATCTTAATTTTTTTTTGGGCTACGCCTGCGGTGTGATTAATAAATCAGTTGCTGAGAAAAAAGTGATTTTTTTTTTCCTTCTAATCATAAGAGAATAAATAGACACAATCTATTAGTATGTGGGAAGAACTACATTTCTTTTTTTTTTTATTAAGAAATAATGCAATTTTAGTTGATCAGATATAATGCGTGCAATTCTCTTTTTTTTTTTTTTACTTTTAGTATAAACAAAAAAAAAATCTTGTTTTTATTTTTTATTTTTTATTTTCCGTATATAACGTGCTTTGTTCCCATGCACAAATAAAAGTCCCTAGCTTGCTGAGAAAATGAGCCAGTGAAGACTTGGACCATTGATGTTTGCTTGAGTGAAAAATGGGGCATTCACAAAACCAAAAGGAATTAAAGGAGAAGAGAAAGTTGACGCAGACTTCAATTCCAGTAGACTTGCATTGAACCTTCACTTGTCGCATCCTTGTGTAGTGTGTTTGAATAATTTTAAAATTTAATGTTAAAACTACTCTTTTTTAACAGCCTATATGCTATAGTTATGTTCCCAAGTTACAACCAAAATTTGTATATACTTTGTCACATTCTAAATTTTCTGTAACTATTAACATAAACAAAATAATAAAAGAAGAATAGCAAGGAACTATCTTAAATAAGTATTAGAAAACTACCCTATGTTAATTAAGAAGTCACCTTGACACTCCACTCACTCACAAAGACACACTAGTTATCTGGTCAAGGTATAGTGCTCCATTTGGCCGTGGGTATTAATAAGGAGTTGCATGAAATGGAAGATAGCTTATATGACCTAAGAGGGAGACATCTATCATGCATGGTGAGGGGAGAGCCTACGTAAAAGGGAAATAGAGTAATTAAATTCTAGGCACCACTTGATGGAGTGCACCGTATGTGTGTGACTATGATCAACTTGGATGCCTATAAACATGTAGGTACTTTGCTAGCTGTGAGTCCTTAGATTGTCCATTAAATACACCTTAATTAAGTGGAAGGGATACATATAATTATGTTGCCACCTAGCAAACCGAACAAGAAATGAAGTAGGAAGAATTAAATTAAACAAACCTCCTTGCCACTTTATGCTTACACCGTCCACCCACATATGTATATTCAATTGGTATTTGGTCAGTGCTCGAAGTTCTAAAATTATTGTAGGAGTCAAATGCCATATATAATATATGTATTAGGTGGGAATAAGATGGAGGGGACACTGTCACATAGCTTGCACCAAACAAGAATGGAAAAGAAGAAAACTCGAGCATAAAACAAGACATCTCATGCTTGCACTATCCACCTATATATATATATATATATATTCAATTATAATTGATTAATGCTCATATTTTGGTTTGACCGTGGGAGTTGATTGTTATGTCTAATATGATGCTCATATCCAAATTATCATGGAGCTTAATCTCACCATATCACTCACATTTATACACATGCATACATAGGTTCATGGGTGGCAAAAACTTACATTTACGTATATTTAGCTTTAAGATTGATACATACATCATAATTATATACATTTAAACTTGTTCAAATGGTCACATCTTATATACATCATATGAATATAATTCTTGACATCAATATGCTATTAACACATCTATTTCTCTACTCTTTGGTCAAAGTGCCATACTTCAAGACCTTTGGCCTCCATTCTTGAATCCTCTTGATTCACCTAGGCATAATTAGGCATATGGAGGGGAAGAGTGAGATTTAAAAAATTTCAATACCTCTTTATCCTTTCAAACATATACAATGTATGCTAAAATATGTCAAAGAATACATGTATGACATATAAGCTACTAGTGAATATACATAAAGTATTTTTCATGTCCAAGAAATTCATACATCATATACATAGGCTCTCAAAGGCATTGGCCTAGTTTCACTTATTTTTCTTGAGACTTTTGGATTTGGCTTGCATATTTTCAACGGACTTTAGATAAAACCTTACTCTTTTTAAGACTTTTGGCTTTGTCTCACTTAATCTTAAGGACTTTTGGCTCATCCTTACTTTTGCTAAGGAACTTTTAGCTTCATCATATCCTTTTAAGGTAAAACACATTCATAAACTCAATTCAAGATACATAATGATACTATAGCAAGTAAGCAACAGCTAACAATATTTCTCATAGCTCAAACATTCATACAAGTACTCAAAGATAAATAAACATATAAGGAATACATGAGAGAAAGGTTAGAGAGCTATCTTGAATCTAATGTCACATACTTTTTCCTTGAATTTGGCTTCCCCTTTTTTGCCAAGCTTATGGAATTAGGTGGTACTTGATTCTCTTGGTCTAGACTTATCAAATAAGGCACATTTAAGTTATTGGAACAAGCTTTAGATTCTCACAAGCTCTATACTATGCTACTTCCTCATATAACCTCATTATGGATCCATTCAAGACACAATGAAGCAACCTTTGGATTTCATGATCTTAGCTCTCATTTCTCACTTAATTCAAGTATCTTGACTTTATTTAGACTCCTTAGAATCATCACAAATTCATTTTAAAGAGCCTAGCTATAAAGTGCTTTTTTATATCTTATTATGGAGCCTACACTTCCATCTCACAAACCAAGGCTTCTAAATTTTTTTCAAGGCTTATATTGATGTTCTTCTATTATATCTAATCCCATTCTAGCCTTGGAACAATTTAAAACACTATCTAAATGCTTTAAGTGGTCTAGGCCGAGACATGGAGCATTTTTTAGTTTAAGAAGCTTTGTTTGTTTTCCTGTGCAATTAGCCACTTGTGAAGCTTTCTAAATGTCTTAAGAACTCATACATAATCCTAGATAGGCTATGTGACCCTTAGAAAGTTTCATATTTGCTTTTGCAACTCAAACTCTCTAGGTAGCACAACTTGCATTTTCTTGCTTCTCTTTTGCGTTCAATTGGAAATTCCTATTTCTTTTGCTCTAAATTCCTCATTTCTATCATGCTAAGACTTGAATTAATTCTCTCCTCAATGGGTTAAATTCTAGATGAAATTGCCACGAAGAAAACAACCAACAAGAAGCAAAAGAAGGCCCTGTATCTTACCTTGGTTTTAAGCTTCTTCAAGAGCACTTTCTAGGCTTCTATACTTCCTTTCAATTCCTCTCCTCTTCCTAATCAATCAGTCATGTTTCAACCTCAATTATTTTAGCAAAATCATGGAAAAAGAAAGGAGAAAGGGAAGGACATGGCTAAGGAAGGAAGAAGCATGAGATAGTCTTAGATTTTTACCTTTTTCTTGGTTTTTCTTCTTCTTCTTCTTCTTTCCCCCTCCTTTTATGCATCCTTGATGCTCTCTCTTAGCTCTATTCATACAAGCAAAATCATGGTTAAGGGTTGGAGCAAGTGGCTAGACATTTAAAAAGTCAAAAAGGTAAAGTTAACACACTTTTTCAACTTTTTATTTTAGTCCCTAAAGAATGGTTTCTCTGTTTGGCTTCATTTCAACTCATTTTTGGAAACTGTCTTTTCTATCATAAAATGTAGATCTTCTAACTTATAAAATGCATTTGGTTTCACCAAAATTGAGTTTAAAACTATTCCAAACCATTTAGTCAAAATTTCAGTCAATTGATAACTGAAATTGTTCATCGAAGAGGTTTTAACTGTTATAAGAATTCTTATAGTTTTCAAGGCCTCAGAAAACTCTAAAAAGCTCAAATTTTTGTTTAAAAATCTCCCCTATGAATTTTTCAAAATTTCAAAAATTATAAAAATGCCCCAACTTTCTTTCACAAACTTTTCTATCTCATTTGGCTTAGGTTTCAAGGTAACTCAAACCTCAAATCCTCATTTTTTATTATTTTAATTTTTTTTTAATTTTATTTGGTCTTAAATCATTCTGTTCAAGGGACTTCCTTTTATATCTAATGAGTTTCATGTATTTACGAAGAAACCAAATGTTACACATTTTTCCAAGTAGAAGGAAAAAGCTTAAAGGATTAATGAATAAATAAGACAAAATGCAAGCCTTAAGAGCAAATCTTGAAAATTGAAAATTGGACCCTAGCACCTTTAGCATGTTAAAAAAAGGGGTAAATGAAGAAAAAAAAAAAGCCAAAATGACTTCCCTTAAATTTGAACACAAGTCCCTTAACCTAACTTGTCTAAAGTATTAGCTAAATGAGCAATTGCATAACTTATGTCTAACTCTGCCTTCAAAAATTTTTTACTTAAACTTCACTTATTTTGCTTTAATTAAATGTTTGTCATTTTAAGCTTTAACTAGTTAAACGCCTAAGTTTAATAGGCATTACAAATTAATTTCTGATTTAAATTATTTTGCAATTATTTCAAATCCCTAATTTATTGGGTTGTTATACTATTAAGCCTAAAATAGGGTTAGCTATCAAAAGGACTATGATACATTTTTGTAGGGACTTCACAATATACATGGCTAAGTCTGTATACACAAGCGAAGCCAACATTGCAAGTTGATGAATTAAATGCTGTGCCAGATTTATTGTAAAAACTTTGACCAAGAGGTACTATTTATTCATAACATTACTACTAATTAGCTTGAGATGATTAATTAAATACCCCTAGATACTACATTGTTATTTGTTACTAAAATTATACTATGCAAGCAAAACACCCTTAACTAAACAATTAAGTCCAAAAAAACCAATAAAAAAGGTCATTCTTTCGATTGTTTTAGAATTTTCCTAGTCAAGTATAAACCAAAATTTTTGCCACACTTTATCATTTTATAATAATGATTGTTACACCCATAATGTGATTGCAAGGTGTAACACCCCATAATTAATTAAGGTGTTAATCATGGATTAGAATTAATTAAGAGTAATTAATATGGGATCATTAGGCAAGTTAAGTGAGTGGAGACTTTAGAGAGATAAATTATTAATATGGGTTTGAGATTTAATTGGGATAGAAATTCTACCTAGGCCTAAATTAATAGATCATGAGAAGAGGCTAACGGAGGCCCAATGGATTATGTGCAGACCCAACATAATTTAGTGTAATGGAGGCCCAAAATCTACCTTGTATAGACTCCTCTAAGTGGCCCAATAATCCTTGTGCAGACCCACACTCTTGAGCTCTTCAAACTTGGCCCAAACCTAGTTAAACTTCAGCAACCCAAATACATAAAACTGGCCCAACAAAATTCTGCAGCCCAACACCTCTAAACTGGCCCAACAACCTTAAAAATCTGAAGCCCAAGTAGAGATGGATCTTGGAGCAGCCCATGACCCATACTTGACCAACTTAAACCCTAAAACCCCACCCACTTACTCACTTGCTGAAACATAACATTCAAGAGGCAAAATTCGGAGGTTGAGAGGAGGCAAGGGTTTGAGGCAAAGATTTGGCATTTTCTCCCACCTAGAGCAAGATTTAGCCAAGGTAATAGTTATACAAATTAATCCCCTCATCTTTCTCTTTAATTTGACCCGATTAGTTTTTCATTTAGAGCATTTTCATCTTACTCAAATCTGAAATGAGATTGTTTGGAGATTTTCTTGATGAAATTCGTAGGTTGGGATTAGGGCTGACTTTGGGTGAGTTTAAACCCTCCATTTTAATGCTTTAATGGTTAATTTGAGACCCCCATAGCTAATTTATGAAATGGGTATTAATTATGTACGAATTTACTTAGGATTTTAGGTGGAATATTGGGTTTTCTGGTTAATGATACTTAAATCCGAAATTAGGACTTGTTGTGGCTGAGTAGATGATCCTTGGGTAGTCATTAGTATTTTAAATTCCTTGGGTACTGATTATGATTATTAATGATGAATTAGAGTAGTAATTATGTGATGTTATGGTTATAGGAGGAATTCTGCACCATTGGTGATTATTGCAAGTGGCTACAAGTGAGGTAACCGGGTTATATCAATTCCATGTATATATTTGATTTAGTTTCATATGATGCTGTATATGATTGATTGAAAATGTTGAATGAATTGATTGGCTATCTGTTATATTGTATTGGACCTTGTGAGTCCATGGTGGAGCCGTGGTGCGGCTGCCACCCGTGCATGTGCTATGATCAAGCACCGGGTTATGATCAAACCCAGATGCACTGAGCCCCGGTTGTGCTCAATGAGGAGTAGGTGCCGTGGACGGGCCTCTCCGGTGTTAATGGCCTTTAACATGCGATAATATGATTGCTAGTATGGGATAGTAATCATGATAGCCTAATTGTTTCATTTGCTGTTATAATGGATATGATTCTGATGTTAATTTTGAGGTATGCATATATGGTAATTAAACTGAATATATGATGGAATTGCTTTGGTTACTGAGATTCATATCTCACCCCGTTTTATGGGATTAATATTTCAGGTGAAAGTTCCTCGGGTAAGGATAAGGGTAAGCAAGTGGATGAACATCCATGAGGTAAGGCCGGGTGTGGGGAGCTACACTTGGTCTGAGTAGATTAGGATAGATGCAATTTTGTTATTAGTTACTTAGCATCATCATGTAATCATATTGCCAAGTGTAGGCGTTTATATTTTGTTTGATTGGGATGTAATCACTAAGAATTCAAGTCTCATCATAGTTGGATATTTATGTATGAACCTATAGCATTATATATATATGTGGTTTTGCTGGAATTATGATATGGATTACCATGGGAGGATTGTAGTCATATGATGCCTTAGAGGTAGGTTATTGTTGAATGGAATTTTTATGAAATTGCATGGGATGTAAATTGCTGAGAATGTATGTGTTCTTGTTGTCATTTATTTATGAATTTGTTGGTATAAGTTAGTGGAACAAGTAGGAAGGGACATTTGAGTGTCACAATGGGAATGGATGGATTGATGGGTAAATAGGGTAGATAAACACCATTATGATCACTTAAAACAATGGTAGATGGACCTAGAGTGTTGCTAAGGTGAGTATTGGAGTGTAGAGGACGAAATTCGGGTAAAAGGGTCACAGAAGGGAATCACGCCGCGGCCAAGAAAGCTTCGCCGCGGCCAAAGGAGAAACAGAACGAAAAGGCGCCGCGGCGCAACGAACCTCGCCGCGGCGCAAATCGAAAAATTCACCCAGGGGGGGTAACAGAACCAAAACCCGCCGCGGCGCAGTGTTTCCCGCCGCGGCGCGAGTCGAAAAATTAAAATTGGTGTTGGACAGAGGCAAAACTCGCCTCGGCGCACGCGAAGATATTGCGCCGAGGCGGGAATTCTGGGAGTCAAATAGAGGTTCCAGGAAGCATTTCCGCCGCGGCGCCACATAGGTTGGCCGCGGCGAGATTTGCGAGATTAGATGGTTGAATTATGAGTCTCTTATGGTAGTAAAATTTCTTTTATGCACATTTTATTTGGTTAAGGTGGCATGGTGATGACCCTAACATCAAGGTTCAAATTCCCTCACATTTTCGTAATGCGGTATAATATAATGACCTAAAACCTTGATCATTAACTAATAATCTTGTATTTAACCATAATTACAGTGTTTAGAAGGTAGGGTTGTCACACAAGGTGCTGAAAAATTTTAAAAATTTGATTTTCAAAAAAGAAAACCAATTGAAACTGAGTTGCCACTAAAATTTTAATTTAAAAAAGGCAAAATTTTGAAAAAAATATCTTTTCGAAGAAAAACAATTTGCAAATCAGAAATGGATTTGAAAGTTAGTTATGAGCGAAGAAAGCGTTAGACATTTCACAACACTTATTATTAAAAATAATTACCTTAAGTTAATTGTGTAAAATTACCATAACCTTAATCTTATTTTAATTTCCTTAACAATCATATGCAAATATAAAGAAAAGAAAAAATTAAGAAAAAAAAAGAATATTTATTTACAAGGGTAAATTTCACTACGAAGAGAGCCTAAACCCTACATATCCTTAAAAAAATATCAAAGTCCACATAATTCGATTGGATAAAAAGCTATGTTTGGTGTTTAGTGATTTTTTTATTTTTGTGAAGAAAAATAGAAAGTAAACATTACTTTTGTGTTTTGCAAATAAAACAATTTTGAAATTGATTTGTGTATTTTAATTTGCAAAAAATTGAATTAGTTTCATTTTTTTACTCCTCATTTTTCATTTTTATTTTTGAATTTTTGTAAATGACACTTTTTTGTCTAAGTAAAATATTTTTTATTATTTTTTTATGAAGCACATTTTTAATTTCAAATTTTGTCAAAATAAAATTTTAAAAAACTTCCTAAATTTATGAAAAAGAAATTTTATTTAATTTTATTATCATTTTATTATTATTATTATTATTATTATTATTATTATTATTATTATTATTATGACACTCTTAAAAAATTTGTTTACTTAAAACTTAAAAACAATAAGCTTTGATTATTTAAATTGACTTTGAACTTCAACACATCACTTTTGTTTTTGGTTCCTTTTATTATTATTATTATTATTATTATTATTATTATGGTTTTATTTTTCTTTTTCTTTTTTCTTGATTTTTAAAGAGAAAAGTTTTAAGAAAAAAAAGCTAAACAAACTAATTTTTATATTTTTACTTTTTGAAACACTACTTTTTTTTGGAATTTTAGAAAATCTTTAATGAAAGGGAATTTATTTAACTTTTCTAGAAAAATTTACTTTTGAACTTTTAAATATTTTTAATTTTTTTTAATTTTGAATTTTTTAAACAAAATTATTTTTATATTTTATTTTTTGAATCACTAATTTTTGAATTTAGAAGATTTTTAGAAAAAGGAAAAAAAAGATTTATTTAATCTTTGTTTTGAAAGATCATTTAAAAAAAAACTCTTAAGAAAAGATCATTTTGATTGATTTTTCCTCTTTTTTTAACTTTGAAACTCTCAAATTTTTTGAAAGGAAATTCATTTAGTTTTCTAAAAAAAAATTTAAATATTTTTTCTTTTTTCTTAAATTTTGAAAACAAAATTAATTTGATGGAGGTTACTAGAATTCAAATTTTATTTTTTAAAAAAAATTTATTGCATTTGTCACACACAATTTGACTCTTGTATATTTAAGGGGACAGAGAGCCTCATATGATTGCCCTAAATATAATAGAAAGAAAAAATAAATAAATAAAAGAACAAAGGATTCGCAAATATACAATAATCTCTTACGGTGTGTGTCGCGTCCAACGAATTAAACAATTCAAAGTACATTTACATTTCAAATTCAGTGCACCAATTAAAGAAGAAAACAAAACCATGTGATGTCCTTCCAACCATCTCTTGGTACAGCGTCCCTTCAATTTGCTTTCATCAAGTCATGGACCCCAAATGATGGGCCTCATACACACCAGAAGCAAAAAATCACAGTAGCTGACTTTTCATGAACCAAGGACAACCAAGGCCTCCATACGAAAGCATAAACAATATAGATCAGACTATATTCAGAAATTTCCTTCGGGCCAAATTTTCAAGGATTTAGCTACAAACAGTTCAAATCCAAATTCCTGATTAAACAATACGGTCAATCTCCCATATTCATTTATCATGATGGACTATAATAAGAGATAAGGATCTCCAAGAAAATCACATTCCAGTAACAATATAAGTGGAACAAGATTTTTTTAAACTCAAATTCAAGCATCACCCTGATTCATTCCAACTCATCCTATATGCATACCGAACGGAAAAATTCTACGCCAATATGAAGCTCAACAACAATTCATAAAATCAATCATCCATACCTTCAATGGAGCAGCTCGTTCCAGATGACCATATGAGCCATCTATCAACATTTAACATTCCAAGCCAAGAAAAATAAATAAATAATTCAACGCTCTTTGTCCTTATTTGAAAATTATCTCATATTCATATTGCACACGCCCCGGTATTCCAGAAATTCTTGACCCAAAATTCCTAATCACTACCTCTATTATTCTCCGCCATAAACAGAGACTAAGAACAGGGGAGATGGAAACGAAAAGAAGAAGGAACATGGAAGAAATGTACATCTCGGCTTATTTTCAATTCACGTCGTCAGCCTGCAAACGCTAAGCTTCCTCTTGTTTTGCCCGAAAACCCGCGAGCTTCTTCGTCGAAAAACTGCCCAGCTTCTTCTCCGAAAACCGTAAGCTTCTTGCCTAAAAAGCCTGAGCTTCCTCTCCTCTGGCCCTAGAAATCCCGCCGGACAACTAATAATTTATAATTTTTTCTTTCCATTTTTTTGGGTAGATTTTCATTATTTTAGTTAGGATTTAAAAATTAAATATTATTCAGACTAAATAAAAATTAACTAATAACTTTATTTATTTATTTATTTCATTAATTTAATTTTATTATTGTTTTTAGAAAACATTTGGACAAAATATAATGCTCACAATTATAAAAATAATTTCACTCAAAATATTCATTTTTCCAAAATTTTAAAAAGTAAAAAAAGGGATTATTTTCAAATTTTCTAAAATTAAAGTTATCATGTAATTAATCTTCTACGAAAATGAAAAGGTCCAACCTTAAATCTAAAATTCTATGGTGTTAAAGTGTGAAAGTGAGGGTAATTTCTAATTTTTAAAGTGTATTAAGCAATGTTTGCAAATAATTTAAAATTAAAAGATTATATTTGTATTTTTCCCATACCAAAAGCCAAAAGACAAATACATTTTTAAGATCATTTTGAATAGCTGATTGTGCTAACAAGTGTTTAGGGTGAAAATAAACCTAAAGTAAACCTAAAGTATTTATTGATGGTACATGCCAATTATTTTCAAGATTGTTGGGTCTAAGACATATTCTTTTTATGTTGAACAATTTAGTAGTTTTGTAAAATTTTAAAAAACATGTTGTTTGGGCTAACAAGTACTTAGATCTGCTACATCCTCTATCATACATTCTAGACAATGCCTAACATACAAAAACAAGAAAGAGAAAAGGCAAAAGAGTGAAATGAGTTCAAATATGCCACATCCTTTATCATCCACACCATATTGCAAGTATAATAGCATTTTAAAAAAATTGCATGAAAGAAGAAAAGGGCAAAAGAGATGTCATAAGAACAATCCTTCTAATGGGTGAAAAGCGGAAGAAAAATCCCCTTAAAGGTTATACTATCTAAGGACATCTTACTTTAAGGTTTTAAAAAATAAAAAAAGTCTTGCTAAGCAATTGCAAACATAAAAGTGGCTCCTTAAGATAAGTTTTGAAATCAATAATTTTTATAGAGTTTAGTCAGTTAATATTTTTTTCCCTAATATTTTCTTTTGTTTTATTGAGCATTATTTTTCTATTTTTATATGAAGTTATCAATTATTAGGGACTTGGAGTTAAAAATTTAGATTGTTACATGTAATGTCTCCTTCAAGTCCATAAGCATCATTTAGTAAATTATGCTACACAAACTTGTCTTTTCCCAGTCTATAAAGTTTTATAGTGTGTGTTACATTATTAATCACTTTTTAATGTAATATCTCCTCCCTGTTCATGACCATACTTAAAAATTGAATTGACCAATTCATGTAAGTTTCTCAATTGAAGTCTAAGCTTGGTGTGTTCTCCCTATTCATAACTAAACCCTAACATTCAATTAATTCAAGGGAATGTTAATCATAGGCATTAGGAACAAAACACATATTCACATAATAATTGAACAAAATGAATTGTTATGGAACTAATAATATTAATTACAAGAGAATCAAGTGTTAAAAGCAACTGATAACAAAACAAAACATTCTAATTAACATTAAATACTAGAAATGACAAAATATGTACACTAAGTAATTCTCTTTCTAAATGATTAATAAAAAACCGAGTAGGAATTTAACAATCCATAGCACTTAATATAACTAGAAATAACAACAATCAATAGAAAGTTACTACAATCAAAATCTAGAATCCTTAACATTGAATAGCTTGATTGTAGAGAAACGCTAAGTAATTCTCTTCATAAACAAATCATATTTTCTTTGTAAACAAATCATCAAACACCTAAAGTGCATTATACAATTAAAGACATTAAACATAACTAGGTACAACTGCACTTACACAAAAAATATGAAATTAAGATAAGAAACAATAAAAATCAAACAAAATCATGAGAAGGAAAAGGATGAAAAGGAATCTTTTTTTAGTAAATGCTAGAGAGATTTATCATGAGAAGCACCCCTTTTGTAGAAGATTAAGCTTGGTCAAGACCTCCCTTCATCTCCTCCAAGTTCGTGTGAGCTCCTTCCTTTTTAATCTTTCATAAAGACTTCAAATGGGATGATTCACTATTTAAGATAGAGGTTTTCTAAAGGTTTAAGAGTGTCTAAGAGATGGGAGAAGATAAAAGGGAGTGAAAGCAATTCAATGAGGATATTAGGGCAATGTGATGTCATTTTGGGATAAAAATGAGTGGGTTTATGAGTTGGGTCAAGTGGGAGTCATGGAGCTCTGACATAGCTTGGGTCTTTGGTTTATTAGTGAGATCCTTGCCCACTTCTCTTTCAAAGAAAATTAGGTCATGGGTTAGATGATGCCTTTCGGCTTGCATTAGGTATTTAGTTTCAACTTTTGGGATTTTACAATATTCCAAACCACTAAATAGTAAATAGATTATAATTCTCAATCCAAATTTGATTGACAAATGGTTCAAAGCATTAGAAAGTAGATATCCAAAGCTTTAATTTGATATGTAATTTACAAATTTTTTACAATTATAACTCTTTAAACGTTTCGAACGTTACCCTTCATATTCATTAATTAATCTTAAAGACATAGTCTTTTTATTTGGACTCTTTTACAAATTTTTGTCAATTGTAACTCTTTAATTTCCCTGTCATTTTGGAGTTTAGGTCATTATTCTTCTGATATCCCTAAATAACATCCCCACTTTTAGTATTATAGTATTTGGCCAATGTCTCACTATGTGAGCTTCGTTGACCAACTAGCAACCTCAGCATTCTTGTGGTATACTAATGCCACTACTGTCTTCTCCTTCTTCATTGCTTCTTCTTCCGTGTCTTATGTTGATTTTGTTGTAGGTTGTTCTTCAATTCTTTATATTTGACAGAGATTACAAATTTGGTTTCTATTTTTATGACACTAAATATTATTTTTGTGTCTTGCTCTTAAAATTTCGTTAACTCTCATGTTTTTTATGTTGAAATAGGTTGTGCTAAGCTAAAATTTTTCTTGATTGGGGCATCATTGGAAATTTCGAATCAAGCAAAAAATTTTATGGTTTTTGTAGTACTTAGGGGGCTATGTGGGTAGTGGTGGCAGAGGAAGAGTTTATGAAATGAAAATATAAATTGACGCTCTATTGTAGGCTCCTTTGAGCCCTAGTAAACCTTGTAACCATTCTATTTTTCAATATATATACCTTTTAGATGCTATGCTTTTATGTTATCCTTTTCAATATATATATACACATTGTTTTCTAAAGTGAAGTGGATATGTTATCCTTTTATGCCTGGAAGGTTTTTACCAAATTGCGAATAATATATTTTGATACAAGAACAATGTGTGGATATAAAAAAAACAAGTTTAATTAGTTAATTAAAATGGAGCTACAAAATCTTTTTGGTAGTATAGTTCGCAACCATAATACCCGAGTTTTCAGCTCACATCTTGTACTTGCCTCTCTATTTAGTAGAAAAGGAATTTGAAATTTCAAATAATCTGTTGGATTTTTGAGCTACAAAATAAATCTTATAATTAGATATGATTATATTGTACTATTCTTGCTTTGAGTGCAAAGCAAAGTCAATTTTGTAAAAGAATCTTGAGTGCTTGAAGGAGGATATTATTAACTTCCAATATGTTGATCATAGCCAGATAGCCTGTTCACTATTGAGTTTTTAAAATCTTTATCTATGCATGCTTTTATTGTAATTTTTACAAGGTAAATTTTGTGAAATTTAGAATTATTTTTTTATTAATAAACTATTTTGCTTAAACATAAATGCATAAAACTCTATTTAAATATTTTGTTTACAGTTAATAGTTGACAAAAATTGCATAAACAACTGTTTGCACCTTCAGACATCATTGCCAGTAGCATCCTCCAACTTGGTAGAATTAAAAGAAGGGCATTTTGGTCATTTTACATGTTTTCTCCAATTACCCCAGTCTCACTTAACTCTTCTAGAATTGTCCGGTTTTATATCATGAAAATCACACAATTTTTACCTAAAGAGTTAAAGAAAGGAGAAAATACATAAAAGAAGAAAAAAATATTAGAGGAGAAACAACTTATTTCTTGCATAGGAGGTATCATGTAGACATTCAATGCCATTAATTCAAGTCGAGTTAGCATTTGATATATATATATATATATATATAAAGGTGTACAAAAATTAGAGGGCTAAAATGAAACAAAACATTTAAAAGATGAAAGTAGAAAACTAAATTAAGTTGAATGGGGGAAAAAATAATTTAAACGATGTTCGAGAATATATATGACTTTCCATAAATAATCATCTAATTTGTTAACAAGTGTCACAAATCTAAAAATAAACTAAATTTATTTGAAATATTCTTGGTTAAGCCCATTCAATAAATAATCATCCAAATACTAAATATAGGCTGAAAACGATGAAGAGAAACAGGGGAAGCCTTTACCCCAAATTTTCCCTCAGGGCATACCAAATTTCTCCTAAAAATTAAACTAAAGGATTTTTACAATGACTCTAACTCCGCAGAAAATTAAGGAAAACCACATATATTAGGATGAATTTACCTTTCCTCAATTGATCCCAAAGTGCTTAAAGAATGGCGGTGGCTGCACAATTGTTTAGTTCAATTGCGGTGAAACGGATAGATTAGGCTTTAATTGGGCTAAGATGTTTTTGAGTTTTGAATTTATTTATTGTTATTTGCTATTTATTCATTTATTATTTTATTTTATTTGTTGACAAAGTATGTCCTATTTCCCCAATATATCATTCCTATTTTTTATTTTGAATTTGAGAAAATATTCGTGACAAAATACGGGGCTAATAGAATTATTTATAAAAAAAAACTTGATTAAAGTCTTTCAATTATTATATCTGTTTTGTCATAAACATCGCACTTCCAAATTTTATTAGTAATTTGGTGCAGGTTATTTATAAAATTAAAGTTTTTAAGGTCTACTTTAACATAAATAAATTTGATTATAAATATTGATGTCTAACAGTAGTATGTTTACATTAATTTTAATTGCTTATATATATTTTTATGCAATGTTGTCAAGATGACGCTTATAAAAATTGGTCTCACAGGTACAATTCAAGTTGTGAGATCATAGCAAATCCTCTGATCTCACAGTTTTTTGCAGCCACGGAAACTTCAGCTTTCCTTTTTTATTTCAAAGCTATAATGTCTAGTTGGCACACTAGTGGGTAGTAGCTTTTGGTTTTCAAATAAGCTATTTTAGGATGACATTGTTGAAGTTGATTTTGGAATGTGTATGGTAATTGAATTATTATATCAAAATTTTTATTTTATGAATTGTCACTTCAACTTATGACTTATATAATTAATGTATGAATATGGTCACTTTATAGATTTAAGGATTATATCGTAAAAAGGATATGATAAGTATTACAACTTATGATTTGTGTAATTTATATATGATGAGATTTTAATAGTATTATTATCATTCATGAATTTTTTGTAACTATATACTTCCAAATTTTTGTTATCATAAGTGGTAGAGTCTTAAGATCCTCCATCTGATCCTTTTAGCCCCTTTTGCTGTTTTTATATAAGATCTAGATCTTGATAATTTGCTTCTATGTTTATATATCTTACAATTCTAATGGGATATCATATTTTTGTCAAACAAAGATACTTATTAAAAAACTAGGCAAAAAGTATTTAGAGAAAGAGCTTTTGGATGAACAAATAATCCACTAAAAGAAACAAAACTTATGGCCAAATTCTTGTAACTTTTTACTAGAACATATATATATCATGATTTATTAAATGTTGGACTGAAATATCATTTAAAGGAACATTGAATGGCAACTTGGAGATTGAAAGTTTTTGAGCAACTTGCTGCATTGATGGTCGAGATTTTGACGTAAGACACAAGCATGCTAATGCTATTGTGACGGAAAGAATCACATCTTGTGCATCTTTCTGCAAGGGAAGAGGAAGACGTGAATCTAAGATATCTTTTAACAATATGCTCTTAGTACAAGTCTTTGACAAAGACGAGATAAACTCTTCAGGATGTCTTCCGATGATTGTTTCTAATGCCACTACTCCAAAACTATAAACATCACATTTTTCAGTCATTACCAAGGTGTATGCAAGTTCTGCAATAGACCAAAAATTAAAAAATAATGTAATTATCTAAGTTAATTTTATAAAATAAATTCAACACAATAAAAGGAATGGAGGAAAAGTAAAAATTTTAACCTGGAGCAATGTAGCCATAAGTACCAACTAAAGGAGTTTGATTGGAGGAATCAGGATCAAGGATTCTAGCTGTGCCAAAGTCTGAGACAAAAGACTCCATCTTGGAGTTCAACAAAACATTGCTACTTGTAATGTCTCGATGGATAATTGTAGGAGTACAATCATGATGCATGTAGGACAAAGCATTTGCAATTCCTTTAATGGCATTCACCCTCTTGCTCCAATCCAACTCTTTAGCTTCAGCTTCATTACCCAAAACATGAAGAAGGCTTCCTCTTTCCATGTATTCATAGATGAGAAACATGCATCGATTGTGCAAACAAAAACCATGAAGTTTTACAATGTTGCGATGTCGGATTTCAGTCAACATCTTCACTTCATTATGAAAGCTTTCAGCAAAAGATGGGTCTTGAGATTCTCTTCTATGAAGTTTTTTCAGTGCAACAATTTTGCCACTAGGAAGTGATGCCCTATACACACTTCCATAAGCACCTGTTCCTATACAGTACTTGATATCAAAGTCTTTAGTAGCTCTAATGATATCCTCATACGCAATTTTACCATCATAATTCCATATTGAGAATATGTCTCCATTCTTTGTTACTCTTTTCTCTATTCTTGTTTTCTTGCCTGAATAATGAGAAATGATCAAAGCCGCAATAAATAGGATGCTAAGACAAATTGTCAAAGGAAGAATGATCCTTAAGTAATGCTTTGACTTTTTAGCAGGAACAAAGGCATCGAGAGAACAAGAAAGATTGTTCTGTAGACCAAGTAACTCCTTATTACCATTTAAAGTGTCACAAGGGAAAAAGCAATAAATTTCTCTTGGGACATAGCCATTAAGATTGTTGTGTGACAAGTTGATGTGCTTCAGCCTAGCAAGCTTTCTTGGTATGTTCCCATTGAGATTATTGAAGCTTAGATCTAAGCTACAATTGTATGGTAAATTGCTTAAACTTGATGGAATCTGTCCATTAATCCTATTCTGACTAAAGTTGCCGACTGTTAAAAGAACAAGACTTGATAGATTGGGTATAGTTCCATTTAGCTTGTTCTGCGAGAGGTCTAAAACTTCAAGATTGAAGAGTTGTCCAATTTGGGGTGGTATGAGACCACTTATTTGATTTGAATGGAGGTCAATTCTTGTCAAATGAGTTAGTTCATGCAAAGACATAGGAATAGGGCCATGAAGATTATTGACACTAAGAACCAAAACATACAAATTGGACAAATTTCCCAATGTCAATGGGATAGAGCCACTTATATGGTTCAATCCAAAGGAAAGATATTGTAGACCGCTTAATTTTCCTATGCTTGAAGGAATTTGACCTGAAAGATTATTAGTGGATAGGTTCATATACATGAGACTGTTCATATTACCCGAGAATGAAGGTATCACACTACTAATGAAGTTGTTAGAAATATCAAAGTACCAGAGTTCAGTGAGATTTGCAAGAGTAGCAGGTAACTCACCAGTAAGGCTGTTATTAGACAAGTCTAGAGAGAAGACCTTTTGAAGACCTCCCATCTGGTTTGGTATGCGTCCCTCCAATCCCATTCCTCTAAGGCACAACATCTCTAAATTAGGGAGTGCAGTCCAGTTCATATTTTGGAGTTGAGGTCGCGAGGCAGACAACTTTGTTCTATTAATCTGAATAATGCTTCCAAATTCATTGCAGGAAATACCGTCCCATTTACAACGATTGGAGAAATTGGGGCGACTACTACTCCACCACTGGCTCTGGCGCAAAGCATTTTCCTCCTCTTCAAAAATGAACGATGAATTTGTTGCTTTCTTGTTTGTGGAGCTGGCAATAGCGACAGGGAACAAGGCAAAGGCATTCCATAGCAGTATTAGTATTACTACTCTTTTTGAAATGGGAATATTGGAGATTGCCATTAGATTTGATTGTCGCAAAGGTTGGCTATACCATGCCGTTTCCAACAAGTTGTTAGTCAAAGAAATACAGCAATTACTTGACATTCATAGAGCGGAGTGGTTGCCAACACGGCCTCTCAATAACGAATTGACATGGAAACTAATTAATGTCACTTTTGATGACTAGGAAATATACATGCAACTAATGATTCATTAACATCTAAGATGGGCACAAGAATGTGACTTAACGATCATTATATGTTACTGTGCAAGTTTCAACCGTTTAGTTAGTAAAGTAAATATTTGCAGTTCAAGTATAAAATTACTGTTGTTTTATTTTTCTTATTTGTTTCACAATTTTTTTAGATGGGGCACTGAAAAAATCCATCTATGTTAAGTCCATTATTAATATTGACTTGGTCAAAGTGTTTCTAAATAGCTCCAGTGGCACTGGGCCAAATGAAAATTATATTAACGTGTCATCAAATACAGATAAGGTGAAAAGTTCACATCCATGAAACTGGTGCCAAACTTGAGTGTCCATTGCTGTGATATGGCTAGTAATTATATTGGTACTAATCTTCCTTTCAAAAGTGTATAATATAATAAAAACTAGCTAGTTAAATTTTTTTTTCTGAACTTTCGTGCATAACACTCACAGAATTTGCACATTACTGTTAAAGTCACTATTAAAAAAATGTATTCTTTTAAAATAAAATTATGTTAGTTACCGACTTTCATTTTAATACAAATTGCGTAAATCTGCATCATTAAGAATTTTCAACGAAAAATATAAATATATTCAATCATGGATCTTGTTAAATATAGTAGCACTGTAAATATGATGTACACTTTTATAAACTTAAAAATGCAAATAAGAACAGAGTGCTCTGCCTCCTTGGGTTATGATATTTATTATCAAATCCTCCCTCTTTCATTTATTACACTTAACTCTAATTTTGGGTTTTTACATAAGTAACTTGTAGATTTCATGATTCAGATGTTCTAAATGACATGTCAACGAATGAAGTTTTTAAAATACATATATTCTTTGGTTTACCTTATGATAAATAAAGAAGATCAAATGCCATTACGGAAATAAGAATGAAAAAGAAAATTCCACCCTTCATAAAAGTGAGTATTAATTTGCATCAGTTATTACTCGAATTGAAGTCACAAACAGTTGTCTCAATTCTTATCTGCCTGAAACTATTTCTTGATTGATAAATTGAAATATGATTGAAGGGCACATAAAAAGCTGGCTTGGATAATAAAAGGTCCCAAGACACCTGCTTCATTGATTTGTGTAGAACACAGACATGCTAATGCCCGAATATCTTTTTGAGCGATCGATGGTGAGGAAGTCGTGGAAAAATATCTCTTAGCATTAACTTCAAACTATAGATGGCTTTGCTAAACAGGAAATTAGCCACAATGCCTTCTCATCATAGTTTTTAATAACACTATTCTAATGCCACGAAGATCACATTTTTCGGTGTATACAACTTCTGCAATTACCCAAAAAATGAAGGAAAGTTTGTAAACAAAATTAGTATTTCATGTAATGTAATAATTAAACAACATCGAGAGAGAGAGAGAGAGAGAGAAACTTTGAGTTCATTCAGTGATATAAGAGGCATTTCAAGACTAAAAAGTTTGAGTTCCAATTTTAATCGAAGTTAAATTTAAAAAAATAAAAATAAAAAAGAATGGTAAGAATTTTGGGCTATCATGATATATACATCGGTAGAAAATCATATTCTATCGTCACGATAGTTGATGGAACTATAATTAAACCATCCATGGCGGATGGTTAAATCATTCACTAAGACCCTTTTTTTGTAGTAAATTTCACAACCACTGTAGTTGTATAATTAGATTGTTTTGGATGAAAACTGGGTTTATAGAACATGTGATGGTCATGTGTAACTATTTTATGGTTTTTCAGAAAAATGTTGAAATTGTTGGCTCGTTGTACAATTTAGGAATCTCCAATTTTTATAGAAGACTTTTGGCAATTTCTAATAGAATTATATGAATTGATTGAATATTTTAAATAATTGTCAAACTGTAGTGATCATTCATTAAGCTTGTTAAACCAAGCTAACTTAATGTTTGTTTTGTATATGAATTTTTCTCGGCTAATTACAATAGTAAAATATTGGAACTTACAAACCAAATTTACTTTATCGATTTAAGAGGATTGCAATTAAAATCGCTAATAATTAATATAACAGCATATTGAGTTAAGTTGGTTGAATTCTTTATATCCTACTCAATGCACATCCTTAACAGTTATTTCCGAAGCCAAAGATTTGCCGGAGGAGCCGCAGTTGAAGACCACGTGAGCTGCGGTCGTGAGGTGGCCTCAACGCGTGAGATAGTTAAATTTTGAGAAAATTATAATTTAGGATCTATTAAAAATATTTGTATTCAAGAATTTTAAATTTTAAAATTATTTTGAAAGACTCCAAAATTAAAAATTTTAACTTAAGATCTTAAACTGTAATTTTTTTATACAGTTTAAATTTTTAATCTTAAAATTCTTTTATATAATTTTAAATTTAAGATTCTTTTATATAAAATGTTTCTCACTGCATTTCACCAGTTTAAGGTCCTAGACTAAAAGACTTTAAATTTAAGATTCTTAACATTTTGATCATGAACTATAATTTTGTTGTAAATTTCTCACTTCACCACTTTTCACCCTTTTAAAAAAAAAAAATTCCTCGTTGCTCTTCACTACTTTAAATGAATCCTCACCTCAAAGCATTTTCATTCAAATATCTTTAACGTAGAATTATAATTTATAATTTTGTCTTAAATTTTTGGCATATAATACGACTCGTCAATTAGTCAACTGAAAACAAAAGTCTAATCGCCATCATGGAGTGGTCTCAAACCATTATTTTTAACGCATGAGGCTGGCGTAGGTTCCAAGTGATGGTAACATTGCCTTACACACGTATAAATATACAATTTCTTATTATGTTCACAAAATATAGAATTTCTTATTTAAGAATTTGAAATAATATTTTCATAAGGTATAGTTATTTAATAGTTAAATTACGTTTGGTTCATGGCTTAAAAGTTTGTAATTAATTCTTTATAAATTTAATTTTTTAATTAATACTATTGTTAAATATATTGTTGAAGTGGCCAACTGATTGTTATTTTTGTACTTCATATATACATGATTCATACTAATTTACCCAAGTGACATAATATATAAGAAGCATCATATACTAATTATGTAAGTAAATTTCACTATATAATTTATGTTTACTTTAATTTTTTGTTGGCATGAATTATATAATCTATTTTTAAAAATGTTAAAATGACATATAATTGATTACGTTAATCGAATTTAATGGCAGACTGATAAAAACTTAATGACAAAAATTAAATTAAATTTAAAAAATCCACTGAAAAATGTTAAACTATAAAAATTAAATTGAAAATTTGAATAAATCTACATAGACCAACCAAATTCTTTAACCTTATTTTATTTTTTAAATACTACATGAGTCTATACTCTCTAGGTTTTTTTTTTCTTTATATAAATTGCTCAATGTGAAGACCAAGTCATGATTTATTTTCTTGGTCAATTGTATACGTAGTAATCAAGTCAATTGCCAACAATTTAAAGGCACCATTTTCTGCATGCGGCTGAAATCACTTGCGTGGAATCAACGACCAAAGTGTGAGAAGGGCACCATAATTGAGTTTGAATGTTCAAAATTTAAAATATAAGGACATGACGGCTTTTTTTTTTCCGAGCTGAAAATTATATCATACTTTCAGAGGTTTCAAATTTTGTGTTACATATTAGCCACGCCCATGAAATATATGAACTTTAAAAGATGCACAATTGAATCACACAAAATATTGCATTCCCAAAACATTTTCTACGCTCTATTTGAGTACTCATATAACATGTTAGTGTTTATTTCTACACATCTTAATTTTTTTTTGGGCTATGCCGGCGGTTTGATTAATAAATCAGTTGCCGAGAGAAAAAGTGATTTTTTTTCCTTCTAATCATAAGAGAATAAATAGACATAATTTATTAGTATGTGGGAAGAACTACATTTCTTTTTTTTTTTTTATTAAGAAATAATGCAATTTTAGTTGATCAGATATAATGAGTGCAATTCTCTTTTTTTTTTTTTTTACTTTTAGTATAAACAAAAAAAAAATCTTGTTTTTAATTTTAATTTTTTATTTTCCGTATATAACGTGCTTTGTTCCCATGCACAAATAAAAGTCCCTAGCTGGCTGAGAAAATGAGCCAGTGAAGACTTGGACCATTGATGTTTGCTTGAGTGAAAAATAGGGCATTCATAAAACCAAAAGGAATTAAAGGAGAAAGGTAAGTTGACGCAGACTTCAATTCCAGTAGACTTGCATTGAACCTTCACTTGTCGCATCCTTGTGTAGTGTGTTTGAATAATGTTAAAATTTGATGTTAAAACTACTCTTATTTAACAGCCTATATGCTATAGTTATGTTCTCAAGTTACAACCAAAATTTGTATATACTTTGTCACATTCTAAATATTCTTTAATTATTAACATAAACAAAGTAATAAAAGAAGAATAGCAAGGAACTATTTTAAATAAGTATTAGAAAACTACCCTATGTTAATTAAGAAGCCACCTTGACACTCCACTCACTCACAAAGACACACTAGTTATCTGGTCAAGGTACAGTGCTCCATTTGGCCGTGGCTATTAATAAAGAGTTGCTTGAAATGGAAGATAGCTTATATGACCTAAGAGGGAGACATCTATCATGCACGGTGGGAAGAAAGGCTACGTGAAAGGGAAATAGAGCAATTAAATTCTATGCACCACTTAATAGAGTGCACCGTATGTGTGTGACTATGATCAACTCGGATGCCTATAAACATGTACGTACATTGCTAGCTATGAGTCCTTAGATTTTCCATTAAATACACCTTAATTAAGTGGAAGGGATACATATAATTATGTTGCCACCTAGCATGATAACCAAACAAGAAATGAAGTAGGAAGAATTAAATTAAACAAACCTCCTTGCCACTTCATGCTTACATTGTCCACCCACATATGTATATTCAATTGGTATTTGGTTAGTACTCTAAGTTCTACAATTATTGTGGGAGTCAAATGCCACATATAATATATGTATTAGGTGGGAATAAGATGGAGGGGACACTGTCACATAGCTTGCATTGAACAAGAATGGAAAAAAAGAAAACTAGAGCATAAAACAAGACACCTCATGCTTGCACTATCCACCTATATATATATATATATATATATGTATTCAATTGCAATTGATTAATGCTCACATTCTGGTTTGACCGTAGGAGTTAATTATTATGTCTAATACATAGCTTAGATGGGGATAATATACATATATGCTGCCACCTAGCTTTGCACCGAATGAGTAATAAGAAGAAGGAATTTTAAATTGTGTAATGACATCTAAATAGAGGTGGGAAGCATGAGCTATCCGTTGCACTAGTTATCATCCATTTTAACTTCAATTAGGCTGAGGGAAATGGTGATAAGAAGAGAAGAAAAAAAAAACTCAGACAGCCATAAAAGAGAAAAGATGAAAAGATAAGCCAAGATACAAGGACTCCATCAAAGGTAAGAATAGGAATTTAGTGTGTTTTTAAATTTCCTCCATTCCATCAAATTGGAAATTATAAATTTAGGATATTTTGCCATGGTTGGACAGCTATAAAATTGTGAGGAAAAGAGGACTAAAGGTACTTGGGAGGAAGTTGCGAATACGTGAAGGTGAGTGCCTAAAATTATTCTTGTGGAAAACAATTAGACCGAGAGGATAAAATGAAAAGAATACATGAATTAACTAGGAAAAACAACATACCAAGTATTGAACTCTAAGGTTGTGAACTTCACCTAAGTACTTCAAATGATAGTTAGTTAATGGGACCAAAAGAAATGGAAAAATAAATAGTTACAAATTAGGAACTCAAATTCTCAACTAATGAAAGAAAATTAGAACCACTGTAAAGAAGGATAGTAGCTTAGTTTTAACTTAAGTTTTTATCATTAATAGCTCTTATTTATGGCAATACATGATTGGAATTTTTAGGGGAACAATTAGAAGAACAAAGGATAAAGAGTAACTTGACAGAATAAAGGTAACGAAACAAGTAGTTAACACTGTATTCATTTTGCTATTTATGTAACTGCACTGGATGAATTCCCAAAGTCCCTATGCTGTGTATGGTTGCATGTATGTCTACTAAAGTGACTCTTATGAGTACTAGATTGTTGTTATTGGCTAAAAATCGAAGTACGGTAGCCTAGTGAATGAGAATATGCTGCTACTTAGACATTATGTACTCCTACATTGAAGTATGCATTAAATGTATGTTGGATAGTATTCTGTAATATTTATACGTATGCTTCTTGAATACATTGTTATCTACTGGGATTTTATCTCATTATAAAGCTAACCATGTTCAGGTATCAATTATACCTTAACGAAGCTAAACGTGCTGAAACTGGACAAGCAGAATAGCAAACTAACATGTTATCCTTATAACTAGTTTGTAAATTTTTTGTGTAGCATCAAAGGCTAAAGCATGATTGTAGTTTGAAGCATGTAATGTTGTTTTGTAAACCTCTATTATGCACCTATAGGATAATTATATGGGTATGACTTCTAGTGTAAGCTGATGATGATGTTTAGTTAAAGTATGGCTTCATGTATAAGAGTAACTTTAATTACTATTTTGCATGAAACTGATTATCATTATCATGGGATCTCTATGTCCAAATTCTCATAATGAGTTCCCTACCCTCTGGACTGAAGGTTTGGAAAGTTATAGAACTGTTGGAATAGGTTAGATCAAGGAAAAGATGTACTAATTTAACTTAGTCTCTGTATGGGACAACTTTGAGTAGATTTCATAATAAATCTTGTTAAATAGGTAAATGATCTCACATGAAATTTTATGGGAAGATAGCTAATATATATGACATTAGATTTGGAAAAGTCTTAGAATTTTCTGAGTTCATGTGATAAGGTAACAAGGTTAGAAAATGGAGGGATAGTGTGCACCGAGTTGAAACAAAGTAGTAGTCTAAATGATGATGGTTAAGGGGTCATCCATGGGAGTTTTTGAAAACTATTTTAATGGCTTATAATTAACATAATAAGGAGTCCTCTTACCAATTTTTATGAGTTTTGGATATCATTTGATGGGGAAAAGAAAATTCACAAAATCAGGTTCAGAAACTTAGAAGATTTGTAACTAAGGTAACTTCTGTTTCTTCACAATGGGATATGAATTTGGATGGCAGTTGGAAGGACAAAGTCATAAATCTATATTTCCATGAATATAAGATAGAAATTCCCTAGATATGCTAATGGAGACCTCCAAGGTCTAAGATCTTGTTGACAGGATTGTGGAATTCAAGACCTTGTCAATAGGGTTTTATAATTGTAGTACAAGATCTTTCAATACTATAAGTTAGAACATATGAGAAAGGTATGTATGACATACTTTTACTTTATTATTATGATAAGGTGATGGGGGCCTTCAAAGTCGTTTTGCACTTACTAAATCTGGATTGCTCAAATGATAAAATTTGAGGATAATTCTTAAATATTTATTATCAACTTTTTAGAAAAAATATAACAAGCCAAATTTCTTTTATAACTAAATATCATATGATTTTGGCCTTTTTAAAATTGTCTTTCACATATTATATTTTTGCTAGAAAAGAAAACCAATAAAAAAATTCCCCAAATTGTGTTCTTGTTAAAAACCTAAACCAATCAAATCAAGTCGATACTTTTAACCCAAGCTGTTGGGTTGATTTGACAAATCCATTTAAGTTAGTTTGGTTTACAATTTTTCAAAAGACATTGGATTTGGATGATCAAATTTTTAAACCAATATGACCCAATTCAATATGACCATATAGTAAAACATGATACATTGATAGTTGTTCACAATTATTGTTGAATAATATTTTTAGAGGAAGTCTCTGTTTTTCATTCTTTTTCTAATTGTATAGTGGTTAAAACTTAGATAAATTTTAAAGACTAAATAATTTATTTTCTCTTAAATTAATGATGTAATGACTAGCCAATAGAATTCAATTGCAAGTAATTAAAAAGGGCAAACAAAAACAAGATTTCAATCAAAAAATTAACCAAACTCAACCTGAATTTTTATGATTTGAGTCAATCAATTTATAATTCCTTTTGATTTTGGTTGGTTTGATTTAAATGTTGAATATATATATATATATATATATATTATATAGAGGGTTATAATTGAGCCTCAAACTAACCCAACCATGTACATGCCTAGAGTATTTAGTAGATTGGAGACCTAAAAAAATGAAAATAAGTTAGATGAAAGGTAATATTAAGGAAAACTTGAACTCTTTTATTGTTTTTCTTTTTGGGAGATGGATAATAATAATAATAATAATATTATTATTATTATATACAAATTTCAAAATGATTCAACAAATGAAAATTTTGAACTCTCTAACCTTAATTCAATGATAATGCTTTTAATGACAATGACATTGTCTCTAGGTTTTAGCTAGTCAAGCTATATGTATTGAGTTGTTAGTAATGTATGAGATGGGCTATTGAATGTGTTCTTAGTCACAATCATTGTTGTTAAACTCACAAGTTGACTCTTTGATTTAGCGAGTTTAGATTTTTACTTAAAAAAATCTTGTCAACTCACTTATAAACTCATATTCAATATAAACTTGGTTTAATTTGTCTTTAACTCAAATAAACTCGATTAACTCAATGTTTTTTGAAACGAATTTGATGAGTTACTATAACATTCAAGATTTCTAAAAATTTTCTAAGTCTGTTGGCTATAGTTAGGACCCCTGTTAGTTATAGCAAATATACCTATTCGCTACAGCGAGTTGATACTTAGCTATAGCGAATGTACCAGTTCACCATAGTGAGAATGAAGTTCGCTATAGCGAGTTCGTGCATCCCATACAAATTCCAAAGGGTTTCTCATAATAGTGCACACCACAGTGAGAACGGGGCCTTGGGATTGATAAGTGCTCACCATAGCGAGGGGTATTTTTCACTGTAGCAAGGTTTGTTTCGGAAAAAGCATAAAAAAGTAAAATTTTACTTCTTAAAGGTTTTAAACTTTTCTCTCTCCCTCTAACTGACATATGCTTTGTCCAAAAATAGAAAAGAGGGCTGGAGAGAGAGAGAGGGACCAAGAGAAGCCAAGAAAGAAGGGAGAACATTAAAGAAAAAGGTGAGAAAATTGTAAGAATTCATGGTTTCTTCCATTAGAAAATTAGTTCCTCTCTCTCCGTTGTCTCTTTCCATACTTTTGGGTGCTCATGTGGTTCTGTTTTGGGCTTAATTCAGAGGGGGAACTATAAGGATTTAAGGAGAAGATTTAAGCAAAGGAAAAACCTTTTGGAAAGAGCTTGATTCAAGGTAACTTCTTTTCATTTTGTTGCATCTTCTTCCCTTACTTCTTCTTGAGTGTTTTAGCCAAGAACAGGACCATGAGAAGAAGGAAGTTCTAACTTAATACAAGTATGAAACTCATGAATTAATGTGTGGGAAGTTAGGAAATATAAAGTAAGTGGAAGAAAAGCTAGTGAACTTCAAGATAGGAACCATAGGGGTTCTTGAGCATTTTGTAAACTCTGACTTTGTGTAAGAGTCCCCTAACCTTTGTGAGTATTTGTTTGAGTTCCCAAAACCTGTAGGAGGCTTCCCAAATTCCTTTCCCTTCAAGGAAGATTTAAAAGCTTCATTAAACCTTTTATGGAACAAAAAGGAAATTATAGACTAAGTATGCTTCTTAAGTGTGTGTGTGTGATGTCTTGGCCTGTTCCAAGAGAGTATTGAGTGCTATTTGCTATGTCTATATCAAAGAACTCAAGCTCCATCTAGTTATGGTTGTGAGACCGAGAAGGGGAAAAAGAAATAAAAAAGCAAGACTTATATTAGCTTGCAAGGTAGCTCTTCACTCTTTCTTATTGCATTCTTAGATGTATGATGGTCATTGTATGCCTATGTATGCACTTGTATTGTGAGACATGCCATTTGATATTGTCTTGATACATTGGTACTAATATGCTTATGTTTGGGTTGTGAAAATTGCTTTTAAATGGTGAAGTGGTGCCAAAAGTACCATATGATATGTGAGATAGAGTCAAAAGTCCCTAGAAATGGGTGAAATAAGGCAAAAAGTCTCATGGATGAGTGAGGCTAAGTCAAAAGTCCCTAGACCAAGGATGAGGCCAATCTAAAAATTTCCAAAATAGGGTGAGACTAGACCAAAAGTCTCTAGAGCTTATTCTTGGCATTAGTATAATTTTCATGGCATGTAAATCATGTGTTGTATGATTTTTAATGGTTGGATGCCTGATAAGTATAATTTATATACATTTTATTCTCCTTAATTTAGACATTTTAGTTCCAAATATGGTTCTAGGAGTCTAATTAATTGGAATTTTGTTTTAATAGCCATTTTCTACAATTTAGGAATTTATTTACAAATTATTAGTTTTTAATGCATAAATTTATCTTAAATAATTTTGTGAAAATTCCTATTTGATTTTTCCTACTCTTTTGTGCAGAATTTTAAAAGGTAATTAGAACTTGAATGAGAATTTGACTTAAAGAATAGAAGGAGAAGACTTGCATGAGCTAGAAGTAGAGCTGGAGCAAAGCTGGAATGACGCTGAACTGGGCAGAGAAAACTGGAAAGAATGAATGCCATTTGAAAAGCTTTTCTCTTCGGTCTGAACAGCAGAACAGAGCACGAATAAATGCAGCAACATCCAGCAGAAAACTCGAGCAACTAAAGGAGCTGCATGAAGCTAAGGTACAGAGCATGTTCACGTAGAGAACGTGCAGGAGCTGGAGTTAAGTTAATGGAAGAAAAAGCCACAAACAGAAGCTACGTGAATGAGCTGAAAACAGAGCATGAAGCAACCAACTCGAGCTACTGGCTGGAAAACGCTGAAGCTGGACGATGCAAACGCTGGAAGCCAACATGAAGAAGCTACGGGCAAGGAGCAGCAGAAGGAATTCATGTGAATAATAACGCGAAGAAGAGCTGCATGGATAACGTGAAGAAGCAAGTGGATTATTATATTCAATGGGGCCCACACTATCTGCAATGCAAGCTTGTGATATATATATTAAAAGAAGAAGCTGGGCACGTGATCACTTAAATGAAAAGGTGAAGCCATGTGATCTCATGATTCAAAGGGACTTGGGCAGAATCATTATTCCACACGTCTTGATCCACTCCATTCGAATCCACACATCTCACGCCTCTGCAAGTCACTCACGTCTCTACAAGTCTGCACGCTTCCTTCATCCATTCGGATATCTTAATCCATTCACAATCCACCCATCCCACGTCTCTATATTTCCGGAAACTCATGCCTATATATATCAAGCCATTCATTCGTTCAAGGGATACACCACTCATCCATCCTTCCTCCATCCATTTCAATCATTCATCCATTCCATCATCCATTCCCATCCATCCATCCACTCCATCTTCCATCTACATCCTATGAAATTCTAATCCACCTTGAGGCTAGCTAGGAGGAAGCTCTTGGAGAAGCTTGAATCCATGGAGAAGACATAGAATTTTGGCTAAGGATTTCTTTATTTTCCTACACTTTTTCTATTTCAAATATTATCTTAGTTAAGTTGTATTTGATAGGGAATTTGTGCAAATTTAATTAGTGGCTGGTTAGACACTGATTAGGAAACATTTTTGTTGATTAATTGATCTAATTGGACATTAATTTTTTATCTAATTTCCCATGTATGCTTCGAAAGTGTTCGATAAAATACATGAGTAAGATTATTTGTTTAAATTGAAGATTCCTTAATGTTTAGTTGGTTAATTAAATATTTAGGATGATTCAAGGCTAATCAATTAGTTAATCAATCAAATTAATGTTCATTGATCCTAAAACAAGAATTGACAATTTAATGAGGAATTGAGGTCTCAATTCAACGTTAGATCGTTAATTTCTTGAATCTTGGGTGGTTACCCAAGATAAATTTGTTATGAACACATTTAGGAACTCTTAGACCAAAATCAATAACAATTAGAATATGATAAGGATAGTGGATACCAATGGACGAATCCAAAGCTAGTCACAAGACCATAATTCACCAAATTAGATAGCAATTAGGAATTTTAATTCAATTTAGTTTTTCCTTAGTTTAATTAAATCAAAACCCTCTTAGTTTAGGAATTTTTAGAGTCTTTTAATATTTGGAAAACTCAATTAGGCATTGAACTCCAATTCCAAGGGAGATGACCTACGTTGTGCCATTAGCTACATATTTTACCAACCTAGTATTATTTTGAGGGTTGCACGACGAGCCACTCAATGCCTACTTACATGCTTTGACATGTTTATATGCTTTGATTTCTTCCTTGAATGAGTGTATGAGCTATTGAGATTCTATGAATCTCAACCACTTTCCTCTCTTATCTTACCATGTTAAGTGAAGTTTAAGGAGATCAAAGTGCAAGTCTAGTTGAGCATACTTAATTAATTATATAACTTGTTTTGGTTCTTTTGATGTAAAGAAATGCCAAAACGTATATGTATATATATTTTTTGACATGTAAACATATGAACAAGTATAAAAGCATGTATATTTGATGTATGAACCGTTTGTGAAACCAAAGCAATGAAAATGCAAGTTTTGAGTACTTGGTAACCCATTTCTAGAAGTGTATTTTTGTATGAAGTATAGTGAATTTGAGATCTATGATGGTTTAGACCACTTGGGCAATGCATATGTGATGTATTAGTGCTTTTAAACTTGCCCAAGAGGTGTCAAACACCAAAAAGAGTCATTTGGACCAAAGAGTTACATTATGAGAAGCAAAAATGACTATATTGGTGGGCTGTATCACTTTTTATCCAAATGAACTCTCCTTGATCTGAAATTTGGCATGCACATAAATTTTGTTAAGAGCTTTTTGGGAAGTTAAAGTGTAGAATATTTGGAGGTCTATGGAATTTTTTGTGAATTTTTGAAATTGAAAAATTTTCTAGTTTTGGTCAGTGCACTATGCAATTGGTCTAAAAATGAATCTGTGTCATTCATAGGGCAAACGATGTCCAATTACCATGAAATTTTATAAGGAGAAATTAGACATTCACAGTGACTTATAGCAAGTAGAAGCACATCAATTGGATTCTGTAGAGGGAGAAATAATTTTCTGAAGTTCTGTGTCAGCATTAGGGACACCAACTGACCTTGGCTACTATTCCATCAGTTTTCGAGATCTAAAGGCTACTAAACTAATCTAGACTTATTTTTTTCCTATAGTTAACATCTGTATCTTTTCTAATTAGTATAATTTTCCCAAATTAGATTTTTTTTGAAATTAATTATGAATTTTCAAAATTTATATCAATAAGTTATATTAGATTTATGGACAGCTCGACCTCTTTGCATTTTTTTGTTATCACATGTGGTCTAGATGAGATTTTCGTGGCCAGGAATTATGTTTATGTAAAGTTGGCATCTAAAGCTTTCCAGAAAGTTATGTTTTGCTTGATTCTCATTTTTTTAGAATTAATTATAATTTTTTAAAATTGGAGCAAAAAATGTGACTTTTAAACCCGTGAGAGAAATTGTATTTTTCTGATTTTTGGCCTCATTCGTGGCTTATAAATTGTTTTATAATATGTATGAGTTGTATGCATGAAATTTGAGTAGAGAATGTGATTGATGGGTTCATAGGACCCATAGGACGAAATATAAATGTTTAAACCCCGACATAACGTATTAAAATACCACGATTCTCGTTTTTTTCTTTGAAAATTATATGAAATTAACCTTAAATGAAGGATAATTGAGGTTAATACATTATGATATTATAGTTACCATATAATTGAGTTAAATTGAATTAGAAAAAATAAAAATTCTTAAATTCAGTACAATCCAATAAAGAATTGTACAAAAATCATATTTATATTTAAACTTAATTAAAATTTCTATATCGAGAAATAAAAATTATGGAATATAAATAATTTTTTTTTTACAAATTAGTATAATTTAAATTGTATTTTAATAAGTTTCTTGTTATATATTATATTTTATATATAATTATTAACAAATATAAACTCTTATTAGTTTACAATACGAGTCTAGTTTATTCCTTTTTATGAGTTTATTTAAACTCACAAATTTGACAACCTTGGTCACAATGTCTCACAATAAAATACAATGGTAATTAATATCAAAAAAGAGAAATACAATAATAATTTATTTACACTTTTCATTAATGACTCTTAAAGTTCAAACAAAAGTTCAGAGGTCCGTTATTATTAATATAATGGTCTTCATATTTTTGAATGGTTCTAGTGGCACTAGGCTACCGTAGAAACTTCATTGAAGTAGCATCACAACTGGACTTCAATGGACTAATTAATCTTATAGTTCAACACTTAATTTATTTATGCTTTTCATTAATGACTCTTAAAATTCAAACAAAAGTTCAGAGGTCCGTTATTATTATATAATGGTCTTCGTATTTTTTATTGGTTCTAGTGGCACTAGGCTACCACAGAAACTTCGTTGAAGTAGCATCACAACTCGACTTCAATGGAATAATTAATCTTATAGTTCGACACTTGGAGTGTCAGATGGGATAATGGCCTACAAGAGAATTTATTTTTAAGGTCCTTAAAACTTTTCAAAAATTACAGCAAATTTTAAGAGACATCTTAAAAAATGTTTTTCAAACAATTGTGACTAATAAAATAGTTTTTTTTTCCTTTGTTATTTTGAAAATTCAAAGTACAAGAAATCAAAAAGCCCATTGTTAAAGTCTTTTAGATGGAGTAGGTTCAATAGGACTAGGCATAAACTTAACGTGTGAGATAGGCACAATTAAAATAAAAGTCATGTGAAACTTTGAAAAAATACTGATACAATTACAATAAGAAGAAATTTAGTGATGAGGTAATATTTGGACTTTTTGCATCTAGTAAAAAATGCATAGCGCGCAAGTGAAGAAAAAAAAAGAGTGGATGAAAAGAAAAAAAATAACTCTACGTACTCTCACTACTTTGTTTCACTTTTTCTCTTATTACACACAATGTAATATTATCACTTACTAAAGTCTACAGGTCCATCTTTAATGTGGAAGCAATCAATGACACTTTTAATATATATTTGGGGTTGTAAACAAAAAATAAAAGTAAAATAAAATGATAAAATAATCTCCTTATCTTTATTTTGTAACAAGGAAAAATATTCCTTTTTGTAAAAGGATAAAAATTCCCTAAAATGAAGGTTCCAATTTAGATAACAATGAGCATATTTGCATAATCTTTAATAGCAAGGACATCTTAACTTTTCTTTTAAAAATTAATAATAGGGCGAACCAAATGAAATATTGTTACATTTGGATACTAAAGAGACACGGTGACTCTATTTTTTTTTTTCTGAGTTAAAAATTAAATCATAATTTCAAGGGTTTCAAACTTTGTGTTGCACAATTGGCCACATGGAATATATGAATTCTCAAAGATGCATATTTGATTCACACAAAATATTGCATTCCCAAGATATTTTCCATGCTTTATTTTAGTACTCATCTAACACGTTGGCGTTTACTTCGACTAATAAATTGGTTGCTGAGGAATTAAGGGAGGAGAGTAGGTTGACGTAGACTTCAATTCCAACAGACTTGCATGGAACCTTCACTTGTAGCATCCTTGTGTCATGTTCTAGTAAGTAGACATAAGTCCATAAACTGGGCTTCCTTCAAGGACTGAAATGACCATAATGTTGCCAAGGGGACACGTGGCTCACTCAAATTGGTTTTGAAGTGAGAGGCGCATTAAATAAAATGGGAATGAGATTCCGCTGGAGCGAACGATGTTTTGGGAAAGTAAAAGGAGGAAATACTTGGCGATGTGGTGTAATCCTATTGGCCTGGAAGGAGGGTGGAGGATAAGGGTGTTGTCATGTTAGCGTGAATAGCTCCTAAGATAGTCATTGGGACCCACTGCCCTTGAATTTGCGTCAGGTCCCCAAATAGCAGAAGTTGTTGAGTGTAGCTTTTGGACTGAAATTTCAAGTCATTGCTACGGTAGATGGTGGAAGGAAATTTTTTAACTGGGCCATAGTTTTTCTTGACTTGGGCTCTTTAGATTAGGCCTCGCTTTATTGACCCACTGAATTGGGCCATGGAACTTAATTTCAATCTGAATGGGGTCGAGATCCCTGTTATTGCATTTTTTGATCATATCAGTAAAATGGGCGTGGGTCAGGCCCAGGGCGATTGTCCTCCAGGTGAACAAGCCCCTGGCAGAAGCAAACTGTATTATACTTGTCACATCTAAAAAATAAGAGCGTTATGAACATAAAGTATGAAGTGATCTCATATTTGTAAACTTAAATGACACATAAAATCTTAATCTATTATTATTTTGGTCAATGATCTCGAAAGATAGCCATAGAGTAACTTTAATCACAAATCAAGTTGTATTCATATAAATCACATCATAGTTAAACATTTATTTTATTTCCTATGAAAAAAATGGGCAGAATACCTTTTGCCTCTTATAAATAGGACATTCCTAGTTACATACAATTGTCAATCAAACAAGGGCAACAAGAGAGCCTTGCTCTCCAATTTCTGATGCATAACATTGAGTTTATATTTGTAGTTTGTGGAACTGACCGTAAAGTATAAGCTTATACATGTATAAAGGACAATAGACCATTAAAACCCAACAATCAATCATTGGCTTTTTACTAGTAATACTCCTTACTTAAGTCAGAGAAGCATTTACATTACTTAAAAAAAAAAAGAGGCATTTTTTGGCTGCCACTAAATGCAACTAGCTATGGTTGGTTAACCACTATTGTTGTACTCGTCAACATGCATTTTGTAGTAGTTATCATCCAACCGTTGAAATAATTGAAATAATTGCTACTAATTAATGGTTGCCATTAGCTTACATTTATTGACAATTTTTTGCCACCAGTAATATAACCAAAGATTTATTCTTAGTGTCTATGAATTGGTGATTTCTTACTACTGAGAATTGTTTAGTCTATTATTTAGCAATAATTTAAATAATCATTGCTAATTGGAATTAATTTTATGTTTTAAAATATTTATTAATATTAGTCGTGAACACTATTATACATTTACTAAAATCATTTTTGAAATTATAAATAATTGCTAAATCACAAAATATATGTTTAATATAATTATTAAAGAAACACAATTCATATATTAAACTTTGAAATAAAAATTGTAAATAGTGATAAAGTTAATAAGATGTTTATGCATAGTATTTTTTAGCTAAACATTTGAAAATAGAAAAAATAGAAAAAAAACAACACATGCAAATAAAGTCCCTAACCATACAAAGCATGGCTTGAAAAACACAAAAGATGTGGATCACCTACACCTCTATGAAAGAAAAAAAAATTAAAAAAAAGGAACATTAAATATCAAAATAAATATGGTAATAGAAATTCACCAATCCTAAAAAACTATAAGCAATATACCTTAGGATTGACTATAGAGACACACTCCATAGGTGTTAAAGAGATATGTCTATCTTTTAACATACTTATATAATGTTGCTCCTTTAAAACTATACCTAATAAAGAAATATATAGTAGTAAGATCTCCACCTAATTATTCATTAAAATTCATAATTAAACACTACAGATATTTCAACAATAGTATAGCATACTAATGTATCACAAATGAATGTACTTAACTATTTGTGTGTATGTGTGTATGTTTATATAGATTATAAATTAAATAGGAAAAATTATGTTTAAGGACTAAGAAGGAAAAAAAATTATTTTTAAGGACTTGTTACCACTAGGTTTAACTGTTTGTTGTTAAACTCAGTAGTAATCGTTTTAAAATAAGTGGTAACAGGTTCTTAAGAATAAATTTGTTTACATTTTAGTCCTTTATTATAATTCTCCCAATTAAATACATATCTATACATATATGTAATTCTTTGCCAACAATAGTGGACCAGCATGATTATAAATATGATTAATTTTTTAAAAAAATGAAATTTATAATTTACCTTAGGAAAAAAGGAAAAAAAAAAAGGATATTATAGTTATAATTTATATATAATTTATAATTTTTCAACAATGAAATGATGGATGGAAAGAGGGAAGGAATGAGCCATTTAACACAAGAATGCCATAAGCAGTAAACTAAAGTAGCAGACAATTACACAAACCATTTTACATAAGATTGTTTGAGACTATAGTTTTTAGTTTTTAACACTTAAACATGCCCACACTTACACTTGTTACCATTTGAATAGATTCTAACTACACATTTGACATTTTTGGGCAATGACAAGTTGATAAAGCATTTAACACTAAACTTGGGAAACTAGAAAAAAATAAAGTCAACCAAACAAAAAAAGAAATTTGTTCTTGATCATGGTACTCAAAGATGAAACGCGCCCTTAAAATGCTAGCCCTCTATAATGCCTTGGCTGAGAGGCGCTAGAAAAGCACATAAACAAGTGAAGCAAGGTGCTAAAGTAGAAAAACATATACTATATAAACCAAATATTGATAATATCACAAATATCATCAAATTATAAGACATAATCATCAAATGCACTAATTAAGTCACTAATATCAATACTCAACCATTAAAAAATTAAGTTATAACTCATGATAATATCAAGTACACTTATAAAATCATTATTTAAGCCATATCAATATAAAGTCAATTAGTTAACTTTACAACTCAAAAAATGTAATAACCATGGCAACCAAGCTATTAACAAAATAAAAAAAGATAAAGTGCACTACTTAAGTCCAAAGATTTCTTAGAAGAAATTAACAAACAACTATATAGCCTATAAATTTAGTTATTTTAACAATCAGAATCAAATCCATAATTGTCATCACTTTCATTTCTTCCTTCATTAGATTTATATCCTTCAATATCTTCTTTTGTCTCACCTAAATTAGCCTTTATATCTTCGATGTTAGTAAGTGAACTTTTTGTTACCTTTCCTCTTGATTTTGATGAGCTACCTGTTTTGGTTTGGCTTCTACTTTGTTTGCTTGTTTTTTCAACACCTGATGGCCTTGCTATAGCCCCCTTATGTTAATCCATACAAGCTTATTTTTGACATCTTCATTAACATATGGTTTAGCACCTGTTTTTTCAATTAACATCTTATTACTTTCATCTATATCATCAAGAGAAATGGGGTCAACATCCTTTCTATCATACCAAGCTTTGAGAGCCTGATTATACTTCATAAATACCAAGTCATTTAATCTTTGTTCGTGCAAGTTTGTTCCTCCTTTCTATATGAATCTAAAAGCATATGTAATAATTAATTTGACTATCATTATGTGGTAAAAGATACTATTAAAGAGCTAAAAAAATCAAAATTTAAATCCAACCTACTTAAACACACTTTAATTATGTTTACAACCTAATACACTTGTTAAGCTAAGGATTTTATTTGCTAATTGCTATAGATATGGAGTAGTGTTTCCATAAGGAGCCCACCATTTAGTTGCATAGTACCAAAAAATATCATAAGATTAGTGATTAATTAACTAAAATAGTAAAACAACTATTGTGAAATATAGGCAATAAGTTAGCTAATGAACATGGAGCTCTTGTCTTTTCTTATAGTTAATGGAACACAAAAAGTTCCTTAGCTCTTTTATATATAGTCAATTTATCCATGATCTTCTCTTGTATATAAAAGGCCTTCATAAGTGTACCTATGCAAGATATAAGCACTGTTGTGACTTCTTTATTAAACTCCATAATTGGATTGTCATAATAAAATTATGGATTAAGGAAATGTGTAGCAACACGTAAAGGCTGATGTAGTTGGCAATCCCACCTGTCATCAATGATTTTGAATATCTCTTGATACTTATCTTCTTTCTCATTAAATGATTTTTGAATTATCTCCTTAGCTCTAACCATTGCTTTATAGATATAACCCATTGTTAGTTTCTTTTCATTATCCACAACCCTAAGTACATGAACAAGAGGTCCCATAACCTTTAGTGTATAAACAATTGAATTCCAAAAGGAAGGTATAAGCACAATTTCCATCACACTTTCGCCTTTTGCTTCCCTTGACCATTTACTTGAAAGCCTTTTCTCTGAAGTAAACATAGCCCCTAAAGGTTTTTGTTGACAAATCCATTTCAAAGTAAGATAAGAAGTACAAAATCAAGTTTTTCTAGGCCTAATAACCAAGTCTTTTCGGTTTGTAAACTCCCTTATCATATTTAGAACTCAAAGATGGTTATATATGTAACCAGTCAAGTTGATTGCCCTTTCTATAGTCCTTGACACTCCAGGTATCTTTCCAATATCTTCTAATATGAGATCCAAGCAATGTGCTATACATGGTGTCTAATAATGGTCAGGCCTCTTCATTTATAATAACTAACTAGTTACTTTAAAGTTTGATCCATTATCTGTAACCACTTGTACCACATTCTCTTCTTTAACATACTCCACAAACTCATCAAGTAGATTGAACAATCTTTTAGTTGTTTATACATATGATGATGCATTAACAAATTTTACAAACACTGTACTAGCTAGGCAATTTATTAAAAAAATTGATCAAACTCCTATTTGTTTAGTTAGTCGACCCATTCGACATAATGGAACATTCATGTCTTCTTCATAAAATCTTTGTGATCTTTCATCATATCATTTATGAGCTCAACTTCCTTCTTTAAGATCAGCACTCTTAACTTATGGTAACGAGAGGGCTTTAAAATTGGGCGATATTGTCTAATGACTTTAATCATCTACTTAAAAGAATCCATTCAAGCAACATTAAATGGAATCCTAACTTGGTAGAAAAACCTACTAATGTATTGGCACACCATAGCTCCTTTTTCCTTATCAATTTTATCATTTATGTTCCCTTGCTACAACTTCCCTTCTTTCCTTAATTGAACTACTTATTTAGGCTTATCTCTTATGATATAATCTATTAAACCTTTTAGTTTAGACTTCTTTGATAATGACACCATACTTTTACTTTTTTGCCTAAGCTCCTCCTCCTCTTCCTTATCATTTTCCATCTCAATTGAATTGTCAAGCATTTCAAAATCAATATTTGAAGGCATATCATATGTTGCTTTGTTTTGTTTTTTCCCTTCCATGTACTCTTTCAACTCCTTCATAACATATTCTGGACACTTTCATCATTTAACATCATCCTTATAATCCCAAACTTGTTGTAACTTGGCTCTATAAATCCCACCTTTTATGACTTGATTACAAAACACACAAGTGACAGTATTGGCGTCTTTAGGGTCATTTAGAAAGTTGTACTTCCATGCTAGGTCTTTTGTCTTGTTTGTTAAGTCTTTGCCTTGTTGTTATGCATGACTACTTTCAGCCATGATAACTCAAAGTAAAATTGAAAGAAAGAAATTATGGTCTTAGAACCATAAGAAATAAATTTTAGAATCATACTTTAAAATAATGAGCTATTTAGCAGATTTAAAATTATAAAAACTAAGTTTCAAGGCTAAAGTTGTCTAAGAAAGAGAAGGTTTGTATTCAGATTTTATAATCATAAACAAATATAAAAGCCAAAATAATGTTTATATTTACAAAAGAGTATGAAACTTTGAGTTAGGGGGCTAGAACAAAGTTTGAAAGAAATGAAAGTTTAAGGGCTAAAATAGTTTGAAAGAGAGAAGAGTGTAGGAGAAGAATAAAAGAGAAGAGCAGAAGGAGTGAAGGAAAAGAATAGAAGAAGAAGAGAAGGAAAAATATCATGAAGGAGAAGTCAAGGTAGTAAGCAACAACTTGAATGTTTTACCTAGTTCCTGCTTTCTTCTTCATTGTTTCATTTGCAGTGGGTATGGTCCCAAAGGCTTTTTTTGTTTTTTTTGTTTAGAAAACCCTAAAAAACTAATAGCCTAAATACTATTTTAAAATAAGAATAACTATTTTAAAGCCTTATTATTAAATCCTTAAGGTTGGGTTGGACTTGTTTTGTGGTTTCCTATTCTATTTTATTACTATTTCTAAATTTTTGGGTTGGGTTTATAAGTTAACCTAGCCTTTTTTGCTTCCACCATCTAAGGTGCCTAAGGTGAATGACTTAATAGAGAAAAAGGTGGTAAAAGGTGCTACTCATCTTTCTATGCCTCAGTCAAGCTAGTGCCTTTCCTTAGTGCCTATAATATGGTTCTTAATCATTATTATGCATAAGTGATAGATAACATGATGCTAGATTATTATATTATTATGAATAATAAGATCCTTTCAAACTTCAAATTTTATCATGGTTATTACTTAAGTTTTAAAACTCTAAGTATATTGTGCTTTGTTGTAAATCATTTCATAGCTCATTTCAAACCTAAAAAAAAAAAAGAGAAAGGTTGTGTTAGGCATTCAACAACTAACGTAAAATTTTGTCATGGATAATTGATGTGTTAAAGTTAATGTTAGGTTGTTGCCTAGAAGTAACGTGCTATATGGCTTAAATATAGTGTCAAATGAGTAAGAGCCCTTGCATTGACGCTTAAGTGTAGTGAAAAATAAGTAAGGGTTCCTATATTTTCATAAACAAATGTGGGTAAAAAAGCTATTTCATAAGAGTAAGATTTATTTTGAAACTTAGAATATAAGTACATTGATAGGTAAATCAATAAAAATAGTAAATAGCATAATTAAGAGGAGGATTAATTTTATGTGACGATAAAAAACTAAATAAGTAGGAGAAAAAGTAAAAGAATTAGACATCTCAAATTTTAAGTTCTAGTATACCAATAAGACTAAATCTAGAAATGAAGTAGGTATATTGTGAATAAATATTGAAAAAATATTATGGTAGATATAAAAATTTTAAAAGATAGAATCATAATGTTAAAATTTGTAGTAAACAAGAAGACTTTTAATATTGTTAGTACTTATATACTACAAGTAAGGTTAGAAAAATATCATAAGGTGAAGTTTTAGGAAGACTTAGAAAGTTTAGTTCAAGAAATACTATTAGGAGAAAAGATTATGTTAGGAAGGGATTTTATTGGTCATGTGGAGAGTGCATCTAAAAATTATGAAGGTTCACATTGGGAATATAACTTGGGGGAAGCAAATGTAGAGGGTAAAACTATTCTAAACTTTTTATTAGCGTTTTGCTTTACAATGGTTAACACTTGTTTTAGAAAGGTAATGAGTATTTTATCACATACAAAAGTAGAGGAGCATGCTTTCAAATTGATTTCTTTCTAATAAAAAAAACAAACAACTTTATATAAATTACCAAGTTATATTTGAAGAAAGCTTGACTATCCAACATAGAGTCTTGGTTATGGATGCTCAAGTTAAGAGGGGAGGAAAAAGTAAAGGCCAAGATAAGATATCAAGAATCAAGTGGTGGCAATTGAATGAGGATAAAAAAAAGGATTTGCAGAGAATAATTTTAAAGGAAATGCTAACAATATATGAGATAAAATAGCTAAAGAGATTAGAAAGGTGGCAAAAGAGATACTCAGTGAATCAAGAGACTTTGGACCTAAGGATAAAGAAGTTTAGTAATGAGATACATGTATGCAAGATAATATTAAGGTTAAAAGGAAGTGTTATAAAGCATAGTCTTTGTGTAAAAGTAAAAAAATAAAATAAAAATATAAGATAGATAAAAAAGACATTAAGAAAGCGATGGGTAAAGTGAGAGCTAAGGCATTTGATGTGTTATACCAATATTTAGATACTAGAGTTAGGGAAAAGAATATTTACAAGTTAGCTAAAAGTTGCAAAAGAAATACAAGAGACATAGACTAAGTAAAATGCATTGAGAATAAAAAATGAGAAGTCTTGGCTATAGAATAAGATGTTAAGAAAAGGTGGAAGAGTTATTTTCATAGGCTATTTAATGAAGGACACGAGATCTTATTATACTCAGATATATTAAACACTAAAAAGGAATAGTAAAATTATATCTTTAATCATAAGATTCGAGAGTCAGAGATAAGAGAAGTATTAAAAAGGATGGAAAATAGCATAGCAATAAGACTGGATAATATACATATAGAGGTTTGGAAAGGTTTAGAAGTGAAAGGTATAAATTGATGCACAATGTTGTTTAAAGAGATTATGAGGCCTAAGAAAATACCAGACAAGTAGAAAAGAAGTACTTTAATTCCTATTTATATGAATAAGAGGGACATACAAAACTATACAAACTATAAGGGAATTAAGCTTATGATGTACAACATAAAGTTACGAGAGAGGGTAATTAAGTGGAGATTACTATAAGAAACTCATGTTACAAAGAATCAATTTGGTTTTATGCTAAGAATATTGACCATAGAAGTAATATACTTGCTACGAAGATTAATGAAGAGATACTGAGGAAATAAAAAAGACTTATACATGGTGTTCATCGATTTTGAGAAAGCAAATGATAGGGTGCCAAAAGAGCTTTTATGGAAGGCTTTTGAAATAAAAAAGAGTTTGTATTACTTATATTCAAACAATTTAGGATATGTATAATGTAACACCATGAATTCTAGATCATTTCATGTCATTCATAAGCTTTAGATCATCAATTTCATAAGAGCATATGAAAAAGGGGATGAAAATAATAGAGTTCTTCGCATTACGCTATATTTAAAAATTTGTAATCAGTGTTACGTGGACCGTGTGAGCTCATACTATATATTCTCATATTTAATTACATCTAAAATACTCATTTGCATCACAAAATCATGCTCACAACTCATGGAAACTGAAATGGAGCATGGAAAACGGAAGTTCATTCACGGCCAGAATTGGCCTCTTTTCTGGGTAAACTTTCAAAAATTATAACTAATTCTAGAAAAATAAAAATCATGCAATCTTAGTTATTTTGAAAATATTAAGATGTCTAATTCACACTAAAAATACGCCCAGATCATAAAATTCATCACAGAGGACGTTTGACATCCAAAATAGTCCAAAGGTCTGACTGAATTCTGGAGCTGTCACAGAATTCTGCAAAAAACTTTGAAAATATCCAATTAATTCCAAAAAAATCCAATCCATATAAATGATACCAATATGAAAAGATGTAGATATTAAATAGAGAGAAAAAATATCTCTAGATTAGTTCATCAAGCATAGACCTTGGAATTCAATGGAATAATACTTCTGGTCGGACAAAATTACTGATACTGGACAGGAACTTCAAAAATTCATATCTCCCTTTTTAGACCTCTAAATGAGGTGCTTCTAGTTGGTACGAGTCTCTGTGATTGTCTAGTTCCTTTGTATAAAATTTCATGGCAATTGAATATTATTTGGGCCTCTTGTGATAGAGTTTAATTTCGGACCAAAGGAATAGTGCAACAAACAAGAAACTATAAAAATTGCCAACTTTGAAAAATCATCAAATATTTTGTAGACCTCCAAAAATTATGATCTTTAACTTTTCAAAAATATCTCAATAAGACCTAATTTCATGCCAAATTTTAGATTAACACTAACTCATTTGGCCAAAAAGTGACATAAAGTTTTATTATAGTTAAATTTGGCTCCATATGGCGTACCAAATTTGCCAAATGGCTTTCCCTTGATTGTGGTACCTTTTGGGCAAGTATAAAAGCATATTTAAGACTTGTGTAAGCTGTCCAAATGGTCCCAAACCTCATGCATCTCATTTTAGCTATTCAACCCATACTTATGCACATTTACATCATGCTTTCATATTGCATATTTTGGCATCTCATACTCATAATATATGCTAAAGCTCATACATCATATCCATACATTTAAACATCACATAATATCATATTGACACATGTCTCAAGGTTCATAGTACATTTACAACATCATGAACCATCATTATGGTTCTAAAATAGACAAAATAAGGTATAAGCTTGCCAATCTCCCTTCTTCATTGTTGTTGGCTCCCTTCACTATAATTACTTGGTCCACCTAGCATGTTAGATCATTGGAGATGAGGGGATGAGATTCAAAGAATCCCAATAGCTCATCTCCCATTCAATCATACATAATATATGCAAAGCAAGCTTTACAAATGCATGCATGGAGAAAATAGAATTCATGGACATTTAAAAAGCAAACTTGGCATATGAACAACTCATACAAGACATTCAAGAGTTCACCAAGTGCTTGGATTGGCCTCACACTTCTCCTCATGGATTTTGGACTTGTCTCACCCATTCTGTAAGAGCTTTGGACTAAACCATACTCTTGGGGGCCCACTTTTCTTTTGGGAGACTCTTTATTTTGTCTTAACTAAGCTCAAAGGTTCTTGGCTCATCCTTACCAAAGGGAAGAGTTCTTGGCCTCTCTACACTCAAGTAAACTCATACAAACATCATGTGTTCATTGGAAAACATAACATGGCATCAAGAATCATGGCATATAAAGGCATGCTAGCATACTTTTCATAGCTTGAAAATACACATACACACATTCTAAAATAAGCTAAACACATATCCATGCATGAAAGAAGGTAAAGAGAGCTACCTTGTATACACTCACACACTTTTTCCTTGAAATTCAAGCCTCCTCTTTCAGCCACACACCCATAGATTGGTGGAGATGGTTTCTCTTGGCCTAGATACAATTTATGGGAGCCAATTAAGTTCATGAAACATATTCTAAGGCTACACAATTTTCTTAAACTCTAGATTGCTCTATAACCCCTATTATGGTCTATAAATGCACCTAATGAAGCAACACCCCTTAAATGATTTCTAGGCCTCATTCTTTTCTCTCAAATATAATTCTTGACTCCTTTTAAGCCTCTTGGAGTCATCACACATTTAAAACAAAAGGCCTAGCATCATGTTGCTTCTTTAAATCATAATATGGAACCTAAAATACTAACTCATTCTTTAAGCTTCCTAAATTTTTTCCAAGGCTTCCCCTCACATTCATTCATCATATATGACTCAAAATGAGCTTAGAAAAATTTAAAACTCTCCCTAACTATGCCATCCCTACTTGGCCGAAACCTAGAGCATAAATGGAATTTAATGGCTTCTTGATTGTTCCTTGATGGGGGAACTATTTAGGGAGGTTGTTAAGAGTTGTAGGAGGTCAAGGAAACACTTAAATAGTTAAGAAAACTTATGGATTAAATCAGTTTTTACAATCCCCTTAAGTGCTCGACACTTTTCTAACTTCTAGGTTCATGACTTTCCATGGGGTTTAGTTCGTGTTCATGGAGGAAGAGGCATATGGGAGACCTCTTAGGGATCTTAGGAGCACATTTAAACATTCATTTAAGCCTAAGAACATTCATGTTAAATCAGATTTGTAAGAGAGTATTTGGATCCCTAATGGTTCCATCTTGTTTCTTAATGCCCTTTTCTTGATTCTATTAGTTCATTCTTAATCCTTGCCATCTAAAACCTCTAATCCCTTTATGAATTAGATAGAACACAGCCCTTAAAGGATGGGCTCTTGGCTGGACAAAATTGATAAGGGTGAGGGGGAGGAAAAGGCTACCAAAGGATGGAGAATTTACCTTATTTTCTTAGTTCTTTTGGCTTATTCTTCACTTTGGTTGGACACTCCTCCACAAACATGAAATTTTCCTCCTTGATCTGGCCCAAAAACAGCACTAAAACGTAAAGAAAACCATGGAAAGGAAGAGGGAAAGAAGGATAAGAGAGTTGGTGAAAGGAAAGGCTTGAAAAACTAAGAATTCCTTACCAAAATCTTGGCTTTTTCTTCTTTTTTTCCCTTGCTATTGGTGCACCTAAGAGGGCTGGACAATTTCTTTGAAATTGGGCAGAAGAGAGTCGGTTAAAGGGAGGAGAGTAAGGACATGTCTTTAAAGAAAGGTGTGGAAGCTTTACTTTGCCATTTATTTCCACTTTTGCCCTTTGTAATAGCATTTCTGTTTCTCCTAACTCAACCCAACACATTGGGGATCTACACTTTCTCCCATACAATGCTTCATATGGTGCCATCTGTATACTTGTATGATAACTATTATTGTAGGCAAACTCCGTTAGAGGCAAGTATGTATCCCAATTTCCTTTCATTTTTAAAACACATGCCCTTAACATGTCCTCTAGAGTTTGGATGGTTCTCTCCGTCTGTCCATCCATCTGAGGGTGATAGGCCATGCTAAACCTAAGCCTAGTACTTAGAGCATCCTGTAATGTTCTCTAGAAATTCAATATGAATCTGGGATCTCTATTTGATACTATACTTTTAGGCACACTATGCAGTCTAACTATCTCCCTAATATACAGTTGGGCTAACTTATCTAGGGTATATATGGCTTTCATAGGTAAGAAATGTGCTGACTTTGTTAACCTATCTACTATTAACCATATTGCATTATACCCCGATGATGTCCTAGGTAAACTCATGACAAAATCCATAGCTATGCTATCTCATTCCCACTCTGGGATATTAAAGGGCTAAAGTAACCCAACTAGTTTCTAGTGTTCTATTTTTACTCTCTAACATACTAAACATCAGGAGATATACTCTGCTATATCTGTTTTCATTCCAGGTCACCAAAACATTTTCTTTAAATCCTGGTACATTTTGTTACTGCCTGGATGAATGGTATACTTACTCTTATGTGTCTCATCTAATATTTTCTTTCTTATTTCTGTGTTTCTAGGCACATACAGCCTATCCTTGTATCTCACTATATCTTCCTCAGATAGATTGAACTTCTGAATACTACCCTGGGCTATCTGGGCTCTAATCTTACTTACATGGTCATCTGTCTACTAAGCTTCTCTTATCTGATCCCTCAGGTCATTTTCTATTCGGGTTTCACTCATTAATAGCTTACTTGAATACAACTCGCAGGAGAGACTCATGTTTCTAAATCTCTTAATCAGTTCATGCTCTCCGATCATCATACAGGGCATGTGTATGAATTTCCTACTTAGGGCATCAGCTACCACATTAGCCTTACTAGGATGGTATTTCAATGTGAAATCATAATCTTTCAAAAATTCTAACAATCTCTATTTCCTCATATTTAGCTATTTCTGTTCAAATAAATATTTGAGGCTTTTGTGGTTACTATAAATTTCTATGCTACCCATATAAGTAGTGTCTCCATATTTTCAAAGCAAACACTACTGCAGCTAATTCTAGGTCGTGTGTGGGGTAGTTTTCTTTATGAGGTTTCAACTGTTTATAAGCATAAGCTACCACTCGGCCTTTCTGCATAAGTACACATCCTAACCCTTTCTTAGAGGCATCACTATATACTACAAAAGTTTCTTTAGGGTCAGTGAGTACTAAAAATGGGGTCATGGTTAACTTGTGCTTCAACTCCTGAAAACTACTCTCACATTTCTCATTCCACACGAACGATACATTCTTTCTAGTAAGCCTGGTCAGTGGCATTACTATCTGAGAAAAGCCCTGAATGAACCTCTAAAATCTTCCTCCTCTTGTGTGCTTAAGAAGGGCAGCTTTTCCTCTGGTTTTTGGCAGAATTAAGTTGGTCTTAAAGAGGAGAGAAAGAACATGGCATATAAAGAAGAAGAAAGAAGCTTCCTTTTTAAAATTATTTTCAATTTCACCCTTCGCAATGGCATTTTCGATTAGCTTCGTTTTAGCTCCTTTTTTAGAATCATCTTTTTTATCATAAAATTTAGATTCCCAATTTAATACAATGCCTTTGGAATCACTCAAATCGGAGCTAAAACCTTCTCGAACGAACCGATCAAAGTTTAGGTCAATCGACGTTAGAAAGAGTACACTAGAGCGGCTTTACCGGTCCCGAGGCTTCCCATGGTTTTTGGGGCCTTTGAGAACCTTGAAAAACTCAAATTTTCCATTTAAAAAGCCCTCCTAGGTGCTTATCCAAAATTGTACTTATTTATGAAAATGTCACTAGCCTTTCAGTAAATTTTTTGAATCACTTTGACCTCGGTTTCTGGGCAACTCAAGGCTCAAATCCTCATTTTCTATTATTTAAAATTTTATCCAAATTTTATTTGGCCTTGAATCACTCATCTCAGGAGACTTGATTTGAAAACTGACTCATTTCAGTATTTTACGAAAAATCAGACGTTACATATAATGGGGTTACAAGTAATGTGAAAACAAAAGGTAGGTTCACAAATAATTTTTTGATAACTATTATTTTGCATTAAATGTCAGCTTTGAATATTTATCTTTTTACTTTAGTCTTGGATATGCTCATTGAACATATCCAAAGACTGGTGTCACAATGCATACCTTTTGTAGATGATATAATTTAGTTGGAGAGTCGAGGGAAGAAAATAAGAAGTTAGAGATGTAAAGACTAACTTTGTAGGCATATGAATTCTATTTAAGTAGAAGTAAAATAAAGTACATAGAATATAAGTTTAGTAAGAGACATACTAATTCTAGCATAAAAATGAAAATTAAAAAGCACACCATACTATAAGTCACACGGTTTAAGTATCTTAGGTCTATCATACAACGTGACGAGAAAATAAAAGAAGATGTAAATTATAAGATTCAAGTAGGGTAGATGAAATGGATGAGTGCTTCAAGTATTATTTGTGATTGAAGAGTTTCACTTAAGTTTAAGAATAAATTTTACCGCACAATAATAAAATTTGCAATGTTGTATGGGATTGAGTGTTAGGCAATAAAAAGCCAACAAGAGAGTAAGCTCATTATTGCAAAGATAAAAATATTGCGTTAAATTAGTAGACATACTAGATAAGATAAAATTAGAAATAAATGCATTAGAGAGAAAGTGGATGTCACACCTATTATGAAAAAGATTGTAGAATCGTACCTTAGATAGTTTGGACATCTGTAAAAAAGATCTACAAGGGTTTCAATAAGGAAAGTAGATCAGATAAAGAGTAGTTAAATAGTTAGAGGTAGAAGAAAATCAAGAAAAACTATAGGTGAAACTATTAAGAAAGATCTATACATGAATTGTTTGTTTAACAATATGATTCACGATAGAATTTTATGGTGTCATTTAATCCACATAACTAACTTCAGCTAATGGGAAAAGGCTTATGTTGTTGTTGTAGTATTACTTAAATCTAAAAACAAGACATATATAATATATTTAATTAAGAAGAATTATAAATTTTAACTAATAGAAATAGCAAGACAACTAATAATTTTTTTTTCTCTCCAACTATCACAATCTCAAATAACATTGAATGGATATATGTGTAATGATCGTAATTCTTAATTACAGTGATTAGGCCTAAGAGCAGGATTAGTAATCATAAATTAAGGTCTAACAACATTATAATTAATTAAAATAGGAGAAAGTGGGAAAATTTGAATCTTGATATCATTAGGATCATTAGCTAAGCAATCACAATTAACCAAATTTACAAGTAATTATAATTATCATTTAAGACCTTTGATTCATCTTGCTACTAATTTTAACTCACAAAAACCTCTTATAAATATTCCTAAATCATTGCACAACATTATCATAGCGAATCTTAAGGTCTTTAAGTCAAAAATAAGAGTTTGGGAACTTTCGCCACAACTTAGACCTTCCTTGTTAGGGCTAAGTTGGTTATTGGAACCTAAAAACCAAGTTTCACATCTTACGCTGTAGCCTAAGATTTTTGCACTGTGGTGAAGTTGCTCTCGGGTTCAACTTCTCACATTTTCGTAGATCTTGTGGTGGCGGAAAACATCTTAAAACCTACTGTAGCAAATTTCCTAATTCTCGTTGCAACAGCTATATCTGTGTCATGACTAAACTAGCTACTAGAATGCCCATTCCCTGACTTCCTCGACTAGCACTGCGGCTAAAAATTTTATGCCGCGGTGAGGTTGCTCTTTGTTACCTTCCCTAAAACTTTTTGCTTTGCACCGTAGTGAGACACCTCGCGCCGCAGCGCTCCTTACTTTTGTCACTCTCCTAGCCGCTGTTAAGCTTTTCTTGGCTGTGGCTTGACCCTCATCTGCACTAATTCTTCCTAAGTTTCATCCTATACACTCTAACTCTCCCTTTAGTAACACTCAAAGGCCACTTTACCTTAATTTGTGTGGCACCAATAGCTTTCATCTACCTAATTTATCCAACTTATCTATCATTACCAATTCAAGATTTAAGTGTTAATTTCTACTCATCTAACTACCATATATCAGCAAGTTCATTGATTAATGACAGAAATGATTCATAAACTACTAACAATTATCATTCAAATATATATTCCATTAGAGGTTCCATACACTACTAATTCAAGTCAACATTTAATGTATCACATGATTACATTTCCAAATAGTAAACTATATCATAAGATCAACAAAGTTTATATAAGATGTTATAAGTTCATACATCCAATACCAATTTAATGTAAGGCCTAGCTCTTCGATAGATACATTCTAAGTAATCAAAATACAAACTCCTACACTTAGTAACATGATTACATGATGATGTTATACAAGAAGAAATATAAAATTTAGCATCTACTCTACTCAAATCCGTGCAAGTGTAGCCTTCTCCACACATGGTTGGAGCTCATAGATTTTCATCCACTTACTTCCTTTTATCCTTACCCGAAGGACTTTTACCTAAAATAGTTAGCCCATGAAATGGAGTGAGATGCAAATCTCAGTAACCAAAGGCAAATTCCATTTATATATTCTAATTTAATTAACATATATGCATGAATTAAGATGAACATCAGAAATCATATCAATCATATTAGTAAATGAAATAATTAGGCTATCAGTTAATACTATTTTATATTAGCAATCACAATTCTATATGTTAAAGGTCTATAACACTGGGAGGGGCCCATCCACGGTACCTACTCCCTAATAAGCACAACTAAGGCTCAGTGCATTTAGGGTTTGATCATAACCTGGTGCCTGATTGAAGCACATGCAAGAGTGGCAGCTGCACCACAGCTCTACTATGGACTCATAAGGTCTAATCATAATATAACAGATAGATAACCAATTTATTTAGTATTCAAAATCATACATGTACAATAAATATAAAATTAAAATAGATATATGCATGGATTAACAATAACCCCAGTTACCTCTTTGTAAACAATTTAAAAAGCTACCAGCAGTACCAAAATCCCCCTATAACCACAATATCAGAAGATTACTACTCTACATTGTCACTTACAACAGCAAATAGGTACCCAAAGAATTAAAATACTAATGGATACCTAGAGAACACTTACCCAGCCACTACAAGTCTCTATTTTCAAATTTAATTGTTCCCACACCAGTAACTTTAGAATATCACCTTAAATCCTAAACAAATTCGTGCAAAATTAATACCCATACCACAAGTCAACTATAAGGGTCTTAAACCAGTAGAAACTATATTAAATTGAGAAGGAAATACTTACCTAATAACACCTCTAGCCTCAATCTCTGAAAATCCTCTAAGAAAACACCAAAAAACATATTTCAGATTTTGGGTGTGGTGAAAATGCTCCAAATAAGAAACCAATCAGGTCAAATTGAAGAGAAAAAGGAGAGGATTAAGTTATATAACAGCTACCTTAGTTAGTTTTGACTATAGAAGTGGCAAATAATGAGAATGTGTGGAAAACCCTAGCTCTCTTTGAAACCTCCAAAAATTGTTTTGCCTCTTGTGTTTCTTTTCTGTAGAATAGGGAGGGGGATGATGAGGGTTTAGGGTTTAAGTTGGGTTGTGGGTTGATCTATGGGCCTAAGTTCATTTGGAGTTCAGATTTTGCTTGTTAAGCTAGACCTTAGGGATTGGGCTACAAAATTTCTAGCATTTTAGTATAGTTTTAGGCTTCTAATTCACTAAACTAGATTGGGTCATTAGTAGGTTGTCTCTTTTGGGCCAAGTCTCATAATAGGAAGTTAGGTTTATACCTAAAATTATTGGGTCTCCACTAGTCTTTATCCATGACCTACTTAAATTAATTATAGCCTAAATTAAGTTTTAACCTAATTGAATCTTAAACCTGCATTAATTATTTAGTTTTCTATAAACTCTTATTCACATAGTATGCCTAATTATTCTGTAATAATTATTCTTAATTAGTTTAAATCCACGATTAATACCTTTATTAATTTTAGGATGTTACATTCTCCACTCTTTTTAAAAATTTTGTCCTTAAAATTAGATATACCTTACTCAAATAATGTATGATAATCTTTCTTCATTACTTGCTTTGTCTCCCAAGTTGCTTCATCCAAAATAAGTCCCTTCTATACCACCTTTACCAGGAGGATGTCCTTATTACATAGTTGTTTGAATTTTGAGTCCATAATCCTTTCTAGCTTAACCACATAAGACAAATCATCTTGTAGATGCACATTTTCATGTACAATGACATGTGAAGGGTTCGAGTGATATTTTTTCAATTGGGATACATGGAACACATCATGTAATTTGGCCTAGTTTGGAGGTAAAGCAACTTCATAGGCCACGGGTCCTATCCTCTTAAAGATTTGGAAAGGACCAAGTTAACGAGGACTAAGCTTTCTTGTCCTAATAGACCATCCTACACTCGTCACCAGAGTAACCTTAAGGAACATATGCTCCTACCTCAAATTCTAAGGGTTTCCTTATCTTATTAGCATAGATCTTCTGCCTACTGTGGGCAACCAACAACTTTTTCCCTAATGAGTTCTATTTGACGGGTGGTTTGGTCTACTATGTCTAGACCTAAGAGACTCCTCTCACCAAGCTCTACCCAACATAAAGGCAATTTGCACTTTCTTCCATAAAGTGCCTTAAATGGTACCATCTAAATACTAGAATGATAACTATTATTATAGGCAAACTCAACTAAAGGTAAGTACACATCCCAGTTTTCCTTTAACTCCAGTACACTAGCACTAAGCATGTCCTCAAAGGTCTAAATGGTCCTCATAGTCTATCCATCTGATTGAGGATGATAGGCAGTGCTAAAATTGAGACTAGTGCCTAAAGCTTCTTGTAGAGATCACTAAAATTTTGATGTGAACCTTAGGTCTATATCTAACACAACACTATTAGGGACACCATGTAATCTCACAATCTCACAAACATACAATTGGGCTAGTCTATCTAGAGGATAAGTGGCTCTAATAGGCAGAAAGTGGGTAGATTTCGTCAATCTATCTATAATTACCCAAATAGTATCATAACCCAAGGATGTCCTAGGTAGACCCATCACAAAATCCATAGATATGCTATCCCATTTTCATTCTGGAATCTTTAAAGGGTGCAACAAACCTGCGAGTCTTTAGCGTTCAATCTTAACCCTTTAACAAACTAGACATTTAGCAACAAACTCAGCTATGTTTGACTTCATCCTAGGCCACCAAAAACTCTTCTTAAGATGCATATATATCTTAGTGGTACCCGGATGAATGGTATACCTACTTTTATAAGCTTCTAACAACACTATATTTCTCAACTCTTCATCCTTGGGTATGCATACTCTACCCTAGTACCTCACTAAACCATCCACTGATAGGTCAAAATCTCTGACCTTTCTAGTCCCTAACTGCTGTCTAATTCTTCTCAAATGTTCATCTAGCTCTTGAGCCTCTTTAATTCTCTTCCTAAAGTCATTTTCTATCCTCAATTCTCCTAAAAGAAGGCTACTAGGATGTACTGAAATGGACAAATTCAAATCCCTCAATTCCTTAATTAACTTTTTCTCTCTAAGCATCATCATTGCCATATGAATGGATTTCCTACTCAAGGCGTCAGCAGCAACATTTGCCTTTCCTAGAGGATACTTTAAGGAGAAGTTATAATCTTTAAGAAACTCTATCCACCTTCTTTGCCTTATGTTTAACTCCTTTTAGTCAAATAAGTACTTTAAACTCTTATGGTTACTATACACCTTAAATTGTGCACCATAGAGATAGTGCCTCCAAATCTTAAGACAAAAGTCATAGCTACTAACTCTATGTCTTGGGTGGGATAATTTTTCTCATAGGATCTAAGTTACCTAGAAGTATAGGCTATCACCCTACCTTATTGCATTAAAACACACCCTAATCCCTTCTTAGATGTGTCACTATAGATCGTAAGGTTTTCGTTAGGGTCAGGGACCACTAATACAAGTGCAATAGTTAGCTTATCTTTAAGTTCTTGAAAGGCATTCTCATATTTGGAATCCCAGATAAACAGTTGGTCATTTCTAGTCAACTTAGTCAAAGGCATGGCTAACTGAGAAAATCTCTTAATGAATCTTCTATAGTACCCAGCTAGACCTATGAAGCTATAAATTTTAGTCACCGTCTTTGGTCTCTCCCAATTTAGTATTGCTTCTACCTTACTAGAATCTACCATTACCCTTTGTTCGAATATCACGTGGCCTAGGAATTTAACCTCTCGCAACCAAAACTCACATTTGCTCAACTTAGCATACAATTGGTGCTCCCTTAAGGTTTGAAGAACTATCTTAAGATGCTCTTCACTACTCTTAGAGTATATGAGGATGTCATTAATGAACACTACTACAAACCGGTTAAAATAAGGCCTAAAGATCCTATTCATGTAATCCATAAAAATGGTAAGGGCATTGGTTAACCCAAAGGGCATGACTAAAAACTCATATTGGCCATATCGAGTCCTAAAAGTAGTTTTAGTTACATCCTTAGTCTTGACTCTAAGTTAGTGATATCCTGATCTAAGATTAATCTTTAAAAAAACCGATGCTTCAATTAATTGGTAAAGTAAATCATCAATTCTAGCCAAAGAGTATTTATTCTTGATGGTCACTTAGTTCAATTGCCTATAGTCAATACAAAGCCTAAGGCTACCATCCTCTTTCTTAACAAACAACATTGGTGCTCCCTACGGGGACACACTTGGCCTAATAAACCCTTTCTCAAGTAACTCTTCTGATTGAATCTTCAACTCAACCAACTCAACAGGCGCCATTCTATATGGGGCCTTAGAAATCAGACTTGTACTAGGTACCAAATCAATGGAGAATCCTAACTCTCTCTCTAGAGGTAGTCCACTAAACTCCTCAAGGAAAACCTTAGGGAACTCCCTAATCATAGGTATATCTTCTAATCCATCATCAATCTCAACATGTAGCGAAAAGAACACTAGAAACCCTTGGCAACTACACCTAAAGGACCTCTCGGCTTGGGCAACAAACACACAAGGAAGCTTAGTCACAAGACAAGTTTATGGTATATTTGCAGGTAAGGAAATAGTCTTACGGTTACAATCAAGTATCACATCATTGGTCGACAATCAGTCCATATCAATGATTACATCAAAGTTACACAAAGGGATATAAATCAGGTCAAGGGTAGTACGATGACTATCTAATTGTATAATACAATTCAAGCATACATCAGATGTAATCATAGAATATCCATTAGGGGGGAACATAGATAGTTTAAATGGCAACAGGCTAATTTTAAGACCCAGATGCTTAATACAGTCATATGAGATGAATGAGTGGGTTGCATCCAGGTCAAATAATGCATCTATAACATGATTATGGACAAGTAAAATACCTCAAATCAAACTTAGAGATCTACTAGCCTCTTGCTACATAAATGCAAACACCCTTCCTTGTGTAGATGGTTTAACAGATGAGGTTGACTCTCTCGACACTGAGCAAGTCCTTACATAGTCTCCAGGTTTCTATCAATTGTAACATATTAGGCATGGTCCTTTATCATGGCTCTTCCCACATTTGACACAAGTTGGTGGGACACTAGCTACACTCTTTGAGGGTCCCATACTCATTCTTTGAAAACCATTTCTTGCGGGTAGTCTCCCATCCCAAGAGCCACTACTACTACTGGCTCCTTTCTTACTTTTGCCCTTAAAAGGCTCTATGCCCCAGTCATGTTTACCCTCTATGGTCTTCTTCCTTTTGGCCTTACTTTTAATCATAGCTCTCTCCGTCACCCTACACTTCTCCATCAATTCCTCAAAATTATGGATTTATAGGGATACTATCTTGTCCTTCAATTATGATTTTAGACCTTTTTCAAATTTATCAGCCTTCCATGGTTCGTCATCAAACTGTCTTAAGTAGGAGGAGAAACGGGACAATTTGATGAATTTGGTTACATAGTGATCCACACTCATTTCTCCTTATTCAAGGAAATTAAACTCAGCTTCTTTGTCAACTTTCACTAAAAGTGGGAAATACTTGCCCTCAAAGGCGGCTTGGAAACTACCCCAAGTCAAGGGTATCCCCTTGAAATCAACAATCTATAAGCACTCTGCCACCAGTGTTCAGCCTTACCCTTTAGCTTATAGATGACCCATTTTTCCTTTTACTCAGTGGTGCAAGTCATGACTTCAAAAATTTTCTCTAGTTTCATCAACCACCTTTCAACCTTCTTAGTGTCGAATTCCCCCATGAATGATGGAGGATAAGCCTTTCTAAACTTAGCTAACATAAAAGAAAGGTCATCATTCTCCCTTTGATGTCCTATACTAAGGTTCTGACCAGCATCAACACGGTTCTCCACTAGCACTTCTTGATTTTGCTTGTTCATGGTCTTATGTAACTGTTGCAGCATTTGAACAGTGGCTGCATAGGCCTCAACTTGCTCTTGAAGTCGATTAGTTATTGCCTTTACTGTAGCTTCATAGGCCTCAACTTGTTCCCTCATATGATTGGCCATTGTAGTCATGGCCTCTTGCACTTCTCTCAGCATCTCAACAGTTTCTCTATGTGCAGATATCACTCTGTAATGCCATAAGCACAACTAAAAGCATTGATAACCTTTCTAAATTTATGCCTTTTCAGTACATTTTTCTTGAGTTATGCATACCTTTTAGTGTACTTTTGCATATAAATCATACTCAAAATAGGAAAATATTCCTTTTTGATAGCTAAGCTTAATTGTCTCACTTTTAGATTAATTATGCAATTTTAATCCTATTTTAGGATATCTTTGATACATTCGCATTTTTATACTTTTGCATATGACATTGGATAAGTCCTTTGAAGTTAAGATGCTTGCTAAAAGTTTTGTTTGGGAGAATCTAATTAGCTGCGACCAAATTAGTATGTTAGTCATAGCCAATTCTTGCATGAAAGAAAGAAAAACTAGAGAATATTTCACCGTGGCCAATTAACATGTTAGCCATGATCAATTCTTGGACAAAGATGCTAGAGAAAACTCGAGGCTGTTTTGCCGTAACGAAGCACATGTTGGTTGTGGCGAACTACAGTTTACTAAAATACTGCGTTTTGAGGTTTGACAGACTCTAACTCTTCATATATCCCACAATTTCAACTACAAAGGGATCCTCTATCTTTGGGGTAGCCTGGGGAGCTTATGTGCTAGGGTTTGGAGATTAGGGAAGTAGTTGGAGCTAAGGATTGAAGTTTTAGAGAGACTTGAAGCTTTTTCGATCGGTTTTTCTGATCCTTTCCTTCTCCTTCTCTTTTATTTTGCTATGGCTTCAACTTCTTAGTATTTTGTAAGCATATGGCTGATTATAAGTAGCTAGATATTTGTTCTAGGATTATTTTGAACCCTTGTATGAATTGACACTTGATTCTCCTCCACTTCCATGATTAATGACATATATATGTTGATTTCACTCTATTCTTAATGCTTTTAATTTATTGGCCGGCCACCAATTAGTTGTTTGTTGGCTTGAGTGATGCTTGAGAGAGCTAGCTTGAATACTGAACTTGAGTTAAATTGTGCAAGAACTTAAAATTTATGTATTAAATGGATGGTTTTGTTGGTGAGGTAGAGATGCACTCACTAACCTTGTATAGTCACATTTGGGTTTGAACTTAAAATTGATATTTTATTGGTTATGAGAGAGATTGAGCAACTAATAGAATTAAACACTTGTTCTTAACTTGAGAAAGCTTTTTTAAGTATTATTTGATCTCCAGCCTAGCACATATAGTTATTGGTCATTTTTGTGAAAGGAGATTGTTCTTGTGCTATGAAATACAAATGAGAGAAATAATCATATGTCCCTTGTATACTTGAAGTCAAAAGGATCTCTTAGCTTCTTTTACAAATTAATTTGTAAAGTAATTTTTACCTTTTACACTCAATTTTGATAATCAATTGTTCTGCTTAACCTAGTTTGAAGTATAAGTTTAATGACTAACTAAATTTAACTCCAATCCTCGTGAGAGCGATAATCTTTTTATACTACTTTGCCACAGCCCGTGCACTTGTGGTGTAAGTCAATTGGTGAACAAGCATCCCTCATTAAGCCACAGTTCAAAGGCAATCCAAACACAACTCCATCCGTAGCAAGTACATACAAGCATAAGAATCATCACTAGATCATAATGTTCCTATTCCTAGCATGCATGCATCATGATTACTAAGTTTTCTAACCACAAGGTTCTAAATCTAATATAATTTCTTGAACTATTGCTCTAATACCAAATATAACAACCTTAATTTTTAATTATCGTGATTAGGCTTAATAGCATGATTAGTAATTGCAAATCAAGATCTAACATCATTATAATTAATTAAAATAGGAAAAAGTGAAAAAATTTGAACCTTGATATCATTAAGGTCATTTGCTAAGTAATCATGATTAACCAAATCCATAAGTGATCATAATTATCATTTAAGACCTTTGATTCATCTTGCTACTGATTTTAACTTACAAAAACCTCTTATAAATATTCCCAAATCATTGCATAATATTATCATAGCAAATTTCAAGGTCTCTAAGTCAAAAATAGGAGTTTAGGAACCTTTGCTACAACTTAGACCTTCCCCGTCGTGGCTAAGTTGGTTATTGGAACCTAAAAACCAAGTTTCACATCTTGCGCTGTGACTTAAGATTTTTGCACTATGGCGAAGTTGCTCTTGGGTTCAATTTCTTGCATTTTCATAAATCTCACAGTGGAGATTACCATAATGAGTTGGACCCTTGCCACGGTGGAAAACACCTTGGAACCTACTATAGCAAATTTCCCGATTCACGCCGCGACGGCTATACTTGTGCAGTGACTGAAAAGTTTGCTCTCTGTTACCCTCCCTAAGTAACTTTTCACTTTGCATCATGATGAAACACCTTGCGCCACAGTGTTCCTCACTTCTGTCACTCTCCTGGTCACGGTTCAGCTCTTCTTGGCTACGATGTGACCCTCTTCTATACTAATTCTTCCTAAAGTTTGTCTCATATACTCTAACTCTCCTTTTAGCAACACTTTAAGGCCACTTTACCTTAATTTGTAAGGCTCTAATAGCTTTTATCTATCTAATTTACCTAACTTATCTATCATTACCAATTCAAGATTTAAGTGTTAATTTCTACTCATCTAACTACCATATATCAGCAAGTTCATGGATTAATGACAACAAGGATTCATAAACTACCCACAATTATCATTCAAATACATATTCTATTAAAGGTTCCATGCATCACTAGTTCAAGTTAATATCTAATGTATCACATGATTACATTTCCAAATAATAAACCATATCATATGATCCACAAAGTTCATATCAAATGTTTTAAGTTCATACATACAATACTAATTTGATATGAGGCCTAGCTCTTCGAGAGATACATTCTAAGTAATCAAAATACAAACTCCTACACTTGGCAACATGATTACATGATGATGCTATACAAGAAGAAATACAAAATTTAGCATATACTCTGCTCAAATCCATCCAAGTGTAGCCTTCTCTACATATAGTTGGAGTTCATGCATTTTCATCTACTTACTTCCCTTTATCCTTACCCGAAAGACCTTCACCTAAAATAGTTAGCCCATAGAATGGGGTGAGATGTAAATCTTAATAACTAAAGGCAAATTTCATTTATATATTCTAATTTAATTAACATATTTGCATGAATTAAGATGAGCATAAAAAATCATATTATCATATCAGTAAATGAAATAATTAGGCTATTAGTAACTACTATTCCATACTAGCAATCACAATGTCACATGTTAAAGGCTAATAACACTGAGAAAGGCCCGTCCACGGTACCTACTCCTTAATGAGTACAACTAGGGCTCAGTGCATTTGGGGTCTGATCATAACCCGGTTCCCGGTTGAAGCATATGCATAAGTGGCAGCTGTACCACAGCTCTACTATGGACTCACAAGGTTTAATCATAATGTAATAGATAGCTAACCAATTCATTTAGTATTCAAAATCATACATGTGCAGTAGATATAAAATTAAAATAGACATATACATGGATTAACAATAACCCTGATTACCTCTCTGTAAACAATTTAAAAAGCTACCAGCAGTACCAAAATCCCCCTGTAATTGTAACATCAGAAGATTACTACTCTACATCATCACTTGTAGCAGTAAACAAGTACCTAGAGAACACTTATCCAGTCACTACAAGTCTCTAATTTTAGATTTGATTGTTCCCACACGAGTAACTTCAGAATATCACCCTAAATCTTAGGCAAATTTGTGCAAAATTAATACCTATACCACAAGTCAACTATAAGAGTCTTAAACCAGCAGAAACTACCTTAAATTGGGAAGGAAAGACTTACTTAACAATACCTTTAGCCTCAACCTTCGAAAATCCTCCAAGAAAACACCAAAAAACACATTTCAGATTTTGGGTGTGGTGAAAATGCTATAAATGAGAAATCAATCAGGTCAAATTGAAGAGAAAGAAGAGAGGATTAAGTTATATAATAACTACCTTAGTTGGTTTTTACTCTAGAAGTGAGAAATGATGAGAATGCATGGAAAACCTTAGCCTCTCACTAAAACCTCGAAAAATTGCTTTACTTCTTGTGTTTCTTTTCTGCAAAATAGGGAGGGGATTGATGAGGGTTTAGGGTTTAAGTTGGGTTGTAGGTTAATCCATGGGCCCAAGTCTATTTGGAATTCAGATTTTGCTTGTTGGGCCAGACCTTAAGGATTGAGCTCCAGAATTTCTAGCATTTTAGTATGATTTTGGGTTTCTAATTCACTAAATTAGATTAGGCCATTGCTAGGTTATCTCTCTTGGGCCAAGTTTCACAATAGGAAGTTAGGTCTGCACCTAAAATCATTAGGCCTCTATTAGTCTTTATCCATGACCTACTTAATTTAATTATAGCCTAACTTAAGTTTTAACCCAATTGAATCTTAAACTTATATTAATTATTTAGTTCTCCATAAACTCTTATTCACATAGTATGCCTAATTATTTTGTAATAATTATTCTCAATTAGCTTAAATCCACAATCAATACCTTAATTAATTTTGAGGTGTTATAATATGTATATTTAATGTTACTTTGTGGTGGCTTCATCCCTAAATCAATACTTTCCACTTCAAATTATGGCTTCAATAATGCACCAAACAACAGACTTATTATCCTTTTCGACCAAAAAAGAGAGTAAAATATCCATTCCACTTATTATGTTTCTAGCTACTAGTGGTTGGAATTTAGTGTAGTCAATATCTATTTGATATGCTAACAAGTATTTAAATGATAACAAGCTCTTAGAAATATTCAAACTCTATAGGATGAATTTTTATGTACAAGTTAATGTCTAGTGAAAGCCTAAATGATACATTACTACATATGCTAGATATATGGCCTTTAAATAGATAGGAAAAAAAGTAGCAACAATGCATAAAACAAAGAATAGTAGTTCACAATTAAGATAAAATACATGTAAAACTGTGTTGAACTCAAAATCATCATTCCATGTTTCTCCCTTATCTAGTTTACTGAAAATGACAATCAAAAAGTGTTGCAACAAATCACCTATCCATGACAAGGTATCCGTGTAAAATACAAAGAAATTAGTCTAATAGTATAAGAAAAGAGAGACTAAACTCATAGACTATACATACAAGAAATTAGTCTAAAACTAATAAAGGGGGAAAACAAGAAAAAAAAAAACAAGAATTGCATATTTGCATGTTAAGCTTATATGAGTAATATTGAAGAAATGTACAATATTTAATGGTAAGGTAGGCTTAAATGGGGTTTGGAGAGACATTACCAAGCAGTTAAGACAAGTTTGTGATAAATAACAACTATAATATAAATTGATAAAGATCAAAGAACATAGTGTTAGGTGCAAGGATTTAATGCTACCAATTTTCATATTACTAATTTCCTTCCATTCACCTAACTTAAATTATATAATGGATTTGTTAATAACTTCACAAGCACACCTTTTCATGCAGCATATTGTATGGCATCCAATCTGAAATACGAATAGCAATATAATAGAATGAAGTTCATAAGTGAAGCATATAGCAACACACTAGTTGAATCATTACCAAACTCAAGAATATGCAATGAAAAAAAGTTGATTGTGGCTACCATGTAGTTCATCTAATATGTCTATATATATATATATATATATCGCTATTAGGTATGGATATCTAGAGCATCATAGTATATAATGCCAACAAGACACATCAAAAACCATCAATACATTAAGTTTTAGTTCCATAACTAGTATATAATACATTTCATCTAAATGAATCAAAAAACAAGAAAACAAAAACCTAATCCAATGTTAGATGGATGAGAGATAATGTTGGGTGATTTCTTTTGATTTAGCTCATAGATGATGATGGATGATGAATTGCCTTCTACCTAATCCACCCATTATTTCTTTTCTTGCATATACCTATCATCATCAAATGAATTGAATGGGTTACAACTATATACTCTTCTTCATGGATTCAATTTGCCATTGAAGGATATAATAAAGTCACATATCAGGATTGAACATTACTTTAGACACTTGCCCTCATTTGGGTAGATATAGAATGATCATGTTTTGCTTGGACATGTTGGCACTATACACGTCATTGTAGTAATTTTCATAGGCAAGTATTTAATGGTTCAATTTTTAACGAAACCATTGGTAATCAAATAAATTATCAATTTGAATTATGAATTTTCTAGAAATGGACTTTCATTTTTAATTGACTAGTTATGCTCATGAGTTACAAGGTACTAGGAGGTAGGATTGGAAAAATAATAAGAAAATAAGAGTGATGCCTGTATAGTTGATTATTTATAGTATCTCCATTTAATAAAGAAAACTTGATACTCATTTAAGTATAAATTAAAAAAAGCAGAAATGTAATCTTTGTCAAACCCAAATTACTACTAAGTGGTGACAGATTTTGAAATTAATTATCTTAGTATTGAAAAATTTTCCTATAGCAATAGGGAAAGTAAAAAGTTTACAAAAGAAGCTTATATACAGAGGTTGCAAAATTGATCTCACTTTAAGGCAAAAGTGTGTGTACCAATATTCAATTGCTATCTATTAGAGTATTAACTAAGAGACTTGTAAAAACTACAACACTAAACTAACTAAACAGCGGATTTAAGACTAAGTCAGATGATGAAAGAAATTAGACCTATAGAAATAGTCATTTGATCCATATTACAATATACAAAGTAACAAGTTGCAGTTATCTTTGAAATTTCTTAAAATTTGGAGGCATGGAACTAACTATATTTTTGTTTATGATCAAACCAATATGTTACGTAAGTTCTAAAATCAAACAAAGATGAAAATAGGAAATTCGACTTTATTGAATTAGCCAAAAATAGGATAAAAGACAAGAATATGAACCACAACCCATTAAAACCCAAAAAATCTATTCACCCATACAGAGAATTAGACAAAGAATTAAAGGAAGAATCAAGAAATCAAATGTCCCAATATTGATTATTCAAACTCTATCGAAATAGAGAATCAAATGAAGAACCAGAGAAAAACCTTAACTGCCGATGGAGATGGAGGTTCACCGATAGTGGGTTTTATTAGCTCCTTTGCTGGTACCTTTCTATTCTCATGAGAATGAGAGAAGAAAACATACCAGATGGAGCTCAACAAGGCTTCAATGGTTGGGAAAAGACGGTCAATGCTTTAATGGTAGGGCTTGATGGAGCTTGCGCGGTGGGTCTGATAAGGAAATGTGTTTCAAAAAATGATCTTAAAAAGTCAAACACCTTAAGGTTAGAGAAGACTTCCTAATATGCTAATCGCGAGAACTATTGAATTGCCTATCTTTGTGACATCCTTAGAAGCCTATGTGTTTTAGCATTCTTGTGGTATGCTAATGCTACCATGGTTTTAAATTGCTGTTGCGGTTGCGATTATGTTGCAATTGCGATTGCGGGCATTGTGGCCGATTGATGTGAATATGGCCAGCATCGCAGCAGTAATATTACAGTCGCATCACATGATGCAGATCACAATTTAGTGTTGGAGATTGTACCCTAGGGCAATCATTGTATTGCAAACATTATATATTATTAAGAAATAAGAGTTTTCTTTTATTACATTATTATATTGTTTGCATGTTCTATATAATAATATCCTTAGATAAATTATATTGATTATCCTAAATATCCTTAGTTGATCATCATTGTGAGAATGATGATGAACTAAGACTAGTATAATTTTGATTGATGATTATGTGTTAATCATGTATATAGATATGAATCAAAATCATAGGCACTTATTTAGGAACAAGATGCTGGATTGACCCATTATGAAATAACTACATGGATTAAGTCATAAGCGTATCTTATATATAATCGTGTCATCGAACCCTTAGACTTGAGATCACCATAGTTTCCAACATAAGGAGCACTATATTTTGGCATAGTCAAAAGTCATATTTAACCGAGTGATCATAAAGGCTATGATCAAGTATAGTAGAATTCATGTAGAAGAAGATGAGTGGTCAAGATAGAATTTGTCCTTCTGATTAATAAGGAGATATCTCTAGGCTCCTCAATGAGTAAGACTGAAAAATGCATAGCCTTGCTGAAATGAAAGGGTTTCCATTTGTATTATCAGTCTGCACGTAGATCGAAAAAATGATGATCAAATAAGATGAGGATGGCATTTCCATGCCTCATACTTGATCTAGATATCATGTGACAAAATGAATGCAATAAGGTTATATGATAGGTTGCATCAGATCATCGATCCTTATATTATTTGGGTAGTCACAATATCTTATTAGAGGCCGCTAGTGACTTGTGAGTCAAATAGTATCATTGGCCCACTGCTAATATCATATGGGCCTACAGGATTGCATACAAAAACGAGTCAACTCGAATTAGAATATCTAAATTCATTGAATATGAAATTGCATCTAAATTCAATGAATGTTACGTTCAATATAAGATGGAAGAATTTTATAAATAAATAAATAAATAAATATAGTTTATAAAATTCGAAACATATATATATATTTATATGTTCGAAATATATATATTTTTTAATTAATTTAAATGAATTAGTTTTAAATTTAAGTCTATATGATATATTTAAATTTGGATTAATATGATAATTTTAATTTATAAAATAAATTAAATTTAAATTTAATTCTAGATTTAGATTAAATAATTGGTTAAATTTAATTTATTAGATAGACTTAAATTTAAACTAATTTTTTTAATTAAGATTTGATTTGATTTGATTTAAAATAATATGTTTTAAATTAATCAAATATATCTAAAACCTTAATGTGATACTTCTATAAAAAAAAGGAGGCTAGGGTTTTTTAGAATGACAGAGAAAACACAACTCTGAGAGAGAAAAGAAAAAAAAATCCTAGAAAAAGAAAGTGTACTGACACTGTACGAACACTTAGAGAGAGAAAGACAAGAGTGTCTTCTCTAATAAGAACATGTACGCACGTTGGTCAAAGGCGCTAGTACGCCGTTCGAGTTGAGTAACCATTCGTATAGATATCGGTAAAGGAAGTAGATTCGAAGATCAATTCCTAAGATCCGACGGTGAAAAAAGTATCACGTAATAAAGGTAAATATTTCTAGATCTACTCGATTTAAACAACATTGATAGATCTATAGGAAGAGATTTGAGATTTATAAATTTTAATTTTCCATTGTGTGTCTTGGAATTCCCAACATTTAGAACCATGAATGCTACTATCGTCTTCTCCTTCTTCACCGCTTCTTCATCTCTATCTTTTGCTGATTTTGCTTGAAGATTATCCTTCAATTTTTCATATTTGACCAAAATTACAAATTTTGTTTCAATTTTTATGTCATTAATAATATTATTTGTGTCTTACTCTTAAAATTTTGCTGACTCTTGCCTATTTTGTGTTAAAACAGGTTTTGCTAAGCATAAATTTTTCCTAATTGGGGCAGCATTGGAAATTTGGAATCAAGCAGAAAATTTTATGGTTTCCGTAATACTCATGGGTTATGTGGGCAGGGAGGTAGAGCATTTGAGATGAAAGGATAAATTGACGCTCTTGGCAGGCTTCTTTAAGCCCTAGTAGACCCTATAATATGTCATTCTATTTTTCAATATATACATATATATTTTAGGTGGCAATTCTGAGCTTCAATTCTGACATTGTTTTCTAAAGTAAAGTGGATATGTTATCTTTCTATGCCTGGAAGGTTTAGTAATTTTTACACTATAAATTTCGTGGTATATGCAATCTTTATTAAATTTGAGTATGCGGAGTGATGGTTACGTGAAGGCTAATGATTTGCTAAAGCTGAACATGAAGATATTTTGAAATATTCCAGCAAGATCTTATACTATTAAGTTATATATATTATTCCTTCTTAGTTTTCATTCATGCACATTCCATCATTTATATTGTCAATGGCATGGTAATCTGATATCTTTGTCACATTTTGCGGAATTCTGTTGATATCAGCCCCACTATTCATAATAGTGGAAATGGTGTCTTCTAAATTGCATGAATGAAGCAAAAAGTACATGTTCCACTTATGTGAATTTGTTAATGGAATCCAATTTTGTAGTCTCAATTATTCTGTTACTAGCATTTTATTTCAAATCTTTTTAAGTCTTATTGTATCGCATAATCTTTGTTTTGTTTCTTCTCAAGTTTTCTTTGCATTGCACTTGTCATGTGTTACTTGGTTGTATCTCCTGAAGTGACACTATCAGGAAATAAGACAATACGCAAGGCTGAGTAATAATGCAATTTGACAATAGAACTATTGTTTATTGTTATTATTTCTTATTTAAATGTAATTTTGGAAATAGAATTTGTAATCAATAATTTTGGTTAATTTAGGATTTTAATAGGGATGTTTGAGCCTCTGGATATCCTATCGCATAGTAGAGTTTCATTAGGATTCCACTAGCTAAATTTTAATATTAGAATTAGTTGAATTTATTTTAACTATAATTGTTTAGGTTGCCTATGATAGTTATTTTTTGAAAATTACGCCTTATTATATATGAATAGAAGACATATATTTTTTTAAAAATTATAATGAAAGACTCATATCATATAAAATTTATAATAAATAATGTTAAAAATAAAAATTATTTTTAAATATAGAAAAAATTTTATTATCAGTTTTAGGACATTTATTATTGGTTGTAAGAAAGTGCTAAACTTTTTTACATCCAATAATAAATTCTCTAAAATTGATAGTAAAATTTTTTTAAATTTGATGGTAATAATGATTTTAATTTTTAAAGTTTTTCATTGTAAATTTTATACGATATAGATCTTTCATTATAATTTTTCCTATATTTTGGGTGGTTTATTTTTTATTCTTAGGATTCTTTCTTGTACTGCTTCAATTCGGTATCAAATCCTGGATCATGGACCAACGCTTCCTCAAAAATTGTGTATTTTAACGATCAGGCGCAACCCTGAACTTAGAATTAGAACACCTCGATCTACCAAGATTTTGTGTTGATGTCATTCAACTAGGCCTTGATACCCCCAAATTATTCCACAACAGTAAAACCTAGTGTAACATTTCTCAAATCTCCACCCTTCAGTGAATCAATCTCAAATCTCCAAACAACTATTTGCACCTTCAGACATCATTGCTAATAGCATCCCCCAACTTGTTGCTAAAGTCTAGATTGGCCAACCGGTGCACTAGACTAGAAAACCAAGGCTACTGTTGACTTTAGAGGTGTTCCATCAATCCAAGCTTGAATAGATTTTTTATTGTGCAACTCAGCACTACATAACAAGAAAACCACAAAACATTTAAAACCGAAATACAAAATGTGAGTGCCTTCCTGTTTTTGTTTTGTTTTGCTTTGTTTTTTTTTTTTTTTGAGAAAGGGGAGGGGGGTTTGCTTTGAATCCAAATCCAAGCACGCATATGACTTTGGTGTTGATTGCAATGATTGTAGTAGTAAGGACTGCCTTTTATAGAACAATATGTTTAAAAGCAATGGATTATAAAGCTATATATTCACAACTTTTGTAAAATTACCTAGTGTTATGTCACCTTCTAGGTGTATATTTGTATACGGCGATGGCCGTGTGAAAAGTTATAATAAATGAAAGGTTAAAATGTTATAACTCTTTTCAACGTTTGGGTTTGTGTAACTTATCTCTTTTTGTTTCAAAAGTTGACTATCGATTTGATCCTTCCATTAACAAAACAAAATTGTCCAAGTGACTAAGAAAGCCTCCAGATGGATGAGCGGGCATATAGGAGAAATAAGGGCCTGTTGGTCATTCGTCGTGTTTCCCCCCAGCTTCCCCAATCTCAGTTAATTTTTTTATTAATAAAATGAGAATCTCAAAACAGATTTAATGACCAAAACATTCAATTTTTTGAAATGTCAAGCTCCTTATATAATTGCCCAATTTTATATCATGAAATTTACGACGTTTTAAATAGTTAGAGAAAGTAGAAAAAAGAGAAAAGAAGAAAAGAATATTAGAGGAAGAAGACACAAAAAAAGAGCTTATTTCTTGTACAGGAGATGTCATGCAGGCATCGCTACAGATTTAAGTAGAGTTGGCATTTGATATATATAGAGACAAACAAAAGTTAAAAGGTTAAAATGGAACAAAAGATTTAAAAGACAAAAGCAATAAATTAAATTAAGTTGAATAAAAAACGAAAACTGACTAGTACTGCTATACATAACTTATTTTGCCATGTTTAGTTCCACCATCAAGCATAGCCCATTTAGGAGCTTAATTCTGTTTTTCCCTTTCTCCGTAAAATGAAAATTTGAGAGATTGTTCCTACCAAAAAAATAAAAAGAAAAAAGAAAAAAAAAAACAGAAAGATTGTAATTTTGTAATATGTGGAAATCTATGTACATCCAAAAGGAGTTAACTTAGTATCTCTCGTTAACAAAATGGACTTAATTATTTGGGGGATACAACTTGAAAATAGCCCGGGAAAGAAATATCCTAGACAAAGTCTAAGAATACCCTATAACCATATTAACAAATATATATATATACACCAAGCCTTCCACAAACAATTATCTTATTTGTTAAGAAGTGTCACTAATCTAAAAATAAACTAAATTTATTTGAAATATTCTTTGCTAAGTTCACTCAGTAAATAGTCATTTAAATACTACAGATAGAATAAGAATCGGATAAAGAAACAGGGGTGTCCTTTATGTGGATTCTTCCCCTAGATCATACCACATATCACCCATAAATTCCCTCCCCATTGAACGAAATTGAAGAGGAGTGAACTTAAGGATTTTTACAATGGGTTTACATCTTCAGACAATTAAGGAAAACCAAAAATATGAGAATGAATTTACCTTTCCTCAATCGAACCCAAAGAGCTCGAAGAACGACGGTGGACGTACAATTGTTTTGTTCGATCCTTTTTGCCAAAATGCACAGTACTTATGCGTTTCAAAATTCAATCTGGTGTTTATATTCCTTGTATCTTATTGTTCTTCCTAATTTTATTTGTCTTGGGTTTTATTGATAAGAGAATATGAGTTGCCCTTGACTAGTTATGAATCGGGTTCTAGTTGGATCCAATTTGGTATTTTAAGTTTTCGGCCTCTCTTTCAATTTTGGTTTTTATTTTTTGTCATGATGAAATAGATCAATTATTCTTCAATTGGGTCAGGTTTTTTTTTTTAAGTTTTGCATTTTTTTTTATTTTATTTGTCCACAAAATTAAATAGAAATAATATTTCATTTGTTATTTTATTTTATTTTATTTCTTGAAAAAATTAAAAAAAATATCCAATTTCTTCAATATATTCTATTTTTTTAATCAAACTAATATGAATTTAATTTATTGACATTGACCAAATTATTTTGCAACTTAGAGACCGAATAAAATTTTTTTTAATAATTTCGGGTCACTGATTGAATAAAAGATTAGGACGAGAAAATTTTGACAAAAGACAGAATATATGATTTCTATTTTTGAAACAAAAGAATATATTATATATGATTTAAAGTGTGTTAAGAAATTAAACAAAAATTTTAGTGACTTGAGCTAAGAGGATAGCCTAATCTAAAAGGCTACTTTTTAAAGAGGGGAGAACATCAAAGTTTAAGTACCCTTGTCAAGGTTGAAGTTGTCAAGAACTACTTAAACATAAATAAATTTGATTATAATTGATTTCTGACAGTAGTATGTTTAAATGGATTTTATTTGATTATATATTTTATGCAACGTTGTCAAGATCTTGATACTTATAAACATTGGTCTCAATCTTAAAAAATATCAAATTCTACCAGGATCACATGTACAATTCAAGTCGTGAGATCATTGCAAATCCTACGATCTCACGTTCATTGCAACCTTGGAAACTTTTGTTTTCTTGTTTTATTTCAAAGGAAGAATGAATCATTATGACTGTATCCCTTCTACTCTATTGCAGATGCCATTTTCTTCTTCCTACCTTTTGTTCTTTCAAGTCCTAGAAGCATGCACCAACCAGGGCTGTTTGAAAACACCCATTTGAGTATGACATTGTTGAACTTGATTGTGGAATATATATGGGCAAGTTTATTGAATTATTATCAAGTTTTTTTTCTTGTAAATTGTCACTTCAACTTATGACTTGCTCAATGTATGAATATTGTCTTTTTAGAGACTTAGGAGTTGTATCAGTGTAAGGGATCTGATGATGACTATTACAACTTATGAATTATGTTCTTAATGTCTCATGAGATTTTGATAGGATTATTATTATTTATGAATTTTATATAATTATATATTTAAAAAAAATTATGATAAGTGGTAGAATCCTATGATCCTCCATTTGATTTTTTTTAGCCCCTTGACTGATTTTATATAAGATCTGGATTATGATAACTGCTTCTATGGTTATATTTCTTAGAATTCTAAAGGGGTATCATATTTTTGTTAGCGAAAGATGCTTATGAGAAAATTAGACAAAAAATTTGCACAAAAAAGCCTTTGGATGAACAAATATCCACTAAAAGAAATCAAACTTAAGGTGAAATTCTCCTAGCTTTTGACTAGAACATATATATATCTTGATTCATTAAATGTTGGAAAGAAATATCATTTAAAGGAATAGTAAATGGCAGCTTGGAGAGAGAAAGCTTTTGAATGACTTGCTGCATTGATGGTCGAGATTTTGGTGTAGGACGCAAGCATGCTAATGCTATTATGACTAAAAGAATCACATCTTGTGCATCTTTTTGCATGGGAAGAGGGAGACGAGAGTCTAAAACATCTTTTAACAATATGCTCTTTGTACAAGTCTTTGACAAAGACAAGATTAACTCTCCAGGATGTCTTCCAATGATTGTTTCTAATGCCACCACTCCAAAACTATAAATATCACATTTTTCAGTCACCACTAAGGTGTATGCAAGTTCTGCAATGACCCAAAAATTAAGAAATAATGTAATTATCCCAAGTTAATTTTATAAAATAAATTCAATGCGATAAGAGGAATAGTAGAAAAGTTAACCTGGAGCAACATAACCATAAGTACCAACTGGAAGAGTTTGATTAGAGGAATCTGGATCAAGGATTCTAGCTGTGCCAAAGTCTGAGACAAAAGCCTCCATCTTTGAGTTCAACAAAACATTGCAACTTGTTATGTCTCGATGGATAATTGTAGGAGTACAATCATGATGCATGTAGGACAATGCATTTGCTATTCCTTTAATGGCATTCACCCTCTTGCTCCAATCCAATTCTTTGGCTTCAGCATCATTACTCAAGACATAAAAAAGGCTTCCCCTTTCCATGTATTCATAGATGAGAAACATGCATCGATTGTGCAAACAAAAACCATGAAGTTTTACAATGTTGCGGTGTCGGATTTTAGTCAACATCTTCACTTCATTGTGAAAACTTTTTGCAAAGGATGGGTCTTGAGATTCTCTTTTATGAAGTTTTTTCAAGGCTACAATTCTACCACTAGGAAGTTGTGCCCTATAAACACTTCCATAGGCACCAGTTCCAATACAATATTTGATATCAAAGTCTTCTGTTGCCTCAATGATGTCTTCATATGCAATTTTACCATCATAATTCCATATTGAAAACAAATCTCCATTCTTTGTTTCTCTTTTCTTAATTTTGGTTTTCTTGTTCTTTTTGAAATACTGAGAAAGGATCAAACTCACAACAAATACGATGGCAAGAAAAATTGTCACTGGAAGAATGATCTTTAAGTAAGACTTTGGAGTTTTAGAAGAATGATTCTTCTCTAGACCAAGTAACTCCTTATTACCATTTAATATGTCATGAGGAAAAGAGCAATAAACTTCTCTTGGAACATAGCCACTGAGAGAATTATATGACAAGTTGATGTATTGCAGTTGACCAAGTTCTCTAGGTATGCTACCAGTGATATTATTGTAACTCAAATCCATATGACACTTTGTTGGATCAAAGCATAACCTAGATGGGATCTCTCCACTGATCTTGTTGTGACTAAAGTTCCCAATGAAAGGAAAATAGTTTTGAAGGTAGGGCATATTTCCACTTAGCTTATTTTGGGAGAGATCTAGAGTTTGAAGATAATATCCAATCTCATATGGTATGCTACCATATATGTTGTTATTTGATAGATCTAAACTGTCCAAATTTGTTAATTTACCAATATTAGGATGTAAGGAACCACTTAATTGATTTGACTGAAGGGAAAATTTACTCAAATGAGTTAGTTCATACAAAGATAAAGGAATAGGACCAAAAATATTGTTGAAACTCAAATCCAAAGTGATCAAATTTGATAGTTTCCCAATTTGTTGGGGTATGAAACCACTTATTTGATTTCGAGAAACATCAAGCTCACTTAACCTTGTCAAATTTAAAGACAAAGGAATAGGACCAGAAATATTATTGAAACTCAAATTCAAAGTGATTAAATTTGTTAGTTTCCCAATTTGTTGGGGTGGTATAAAACCAATGATTTGATTTAAGGAAACATCCAACACTTCTAATTTTGTCAAATTTAAAATTAAAGAAGGAATCTCACCAGTGAACATATTTGAGGACAAAAGCAAATGGTTGAGATTGGTTATGAAACCCAAAGTTGAAGGAATGGCTCCACCAAACTTGTTTCCACTCAAATCCAACCATTTTAATTGAGTGAGGTTTGTAAGTGTGGCAGCAAACTCACCAAAAAAGTTGTTATGGGACAAGTTTAGATAGGTAAGCCTTTGAAGAGCTCTTATCTGAGTTGGAATGATACCTGTCAACCCCATTAGACAAACTAAATCAAATTTAAAGACAAAGGAATAAGACAAGAAACATTATTGGAACTCAAATTCAAAGTGATTAAATTTGTTAGTTTCCCAATTTGTTGAGGTATGAAACCAATAATTTGATATCAAGAAAAATCAAGCTCTTCTAATTTTGTCAAATTTAAAATTGAAGAAGGGATCTCACCAGTAAACATATTTGAGGACAAATCCAGATGGTCTAGATTGGTTATAAAACCCAAAGTTGAAGGAATGGCTCCACTGAACTTATTTCCTCTCAAATCCAACGATTCTAGTTGAGTGAGGTTTGTAAGGGTGGTAGGTAACTCACCAAAAAGTTTGTTATCGGACAAGTCCAAATGGATGAGCTTTTGAAGAGCTCCTATGTGAGTTGGAATGATACCTGTCAGCCCCATTCCATTAACTGAATCAAATTTAAAAATAGAGGAATAGGACAAGAAACATTATTGGAACTCAAATTCAAAGTGATTACAATTGTTAATTTCTCAATTTATTGGGGTATGAAACCGATAATTTGATTTCAAGAAAAATCAAACTCTTCTAATTTTGTGAAATTTAAAAGTGACGAAGGGATCTCACTGGTAAAGTTTAAAAGTAAAATTTCCAAAATTTTCAAATTTTCAATTCTAGGATGTATGGAATCTCTTATTTGATTTGAGTAAAGGAACCTCAAATAAGTTAATTCATGCAAAGATAGAGGAATAAGACAAGAAACATTGTTGGAACTCTAATTCAAAATGAATAAATTTGTTAGTTTCCTAATTTGTTGGGGTATGAAACCAATGATTTGATATTAAGAAAAATCAAGCTCTTCTAATTTTGTCAAATTTAAAATTGAAGAAGGGATCTCACCAGTAAACATATTTGAGGACAAATCCAGATCGTCTAGATTGGTTATAAAACCCAAAGTTGAAGGAATGGCTCCACTGAACTTGTTTCCTCTCAAATCCAAAGATTCTAGTTGAGTGAGGTTTGTAAGGGTGGTAGGTAACTCACCAAAAAGGTTGTTATCGGACAAGTCCAGATGGATGAGCTTTTGAAGAGTTCCTACCTGAGTTGGAATAGTACCTGTTAGCCCTATTTCACTAAGATATAAACATTCTAGATTGAGAAATGCAGTGAAGTTAAGATCTCTAATCTGAGGTTGTTGTTTAATGATGCTTGGTTTCCAAATGCAAGTAATGCTTCCAAAGTCATTGCACATTATGCCATCCCATTCACAGGGGTTTGAGAAATTGTAGACGCTACCGCCAATATTATTCCACCATTGGCTTTGAAGTATAGCATGTTGCTCCTCTGCTATGATGGCAGTAGCATTGTAGAACAAAGTAATGGCATCCCATAATAGTAATACTACTATTACTGCTATTGTTGGAATAATGGACTTGGTATTGGAGATTGCCATCTATAGAATTTGTCAATGCGCGTGATTAACCAATGAGTGCTAAGACAAAGGCTTTATAGGAAGGTTGATGACAGCTTATCATCACTTTCCAATTGTTGTTGAATGAGTTTCTCATTATTATATTAGGATTATTCAATGATAAAATTCAAGAATGTCTTTGAATACTATATCTAATTTTTTAATAAAAATATAATATATAGAATTTTTTATAACTAAATATTATATGATTTTAGTTTTTAAAAGAATGTCCTCTACATATTTTATTTTTATTAGCAAAATAAATATCTAAGATTTTTTTAAAAAAAATTTAAATCCAAACGGATCCGATCAAATTGAAATGGTGATTGACTAATAGAATTAGATTGCATATATGAAGTAAACAAAAAATTAACCAAACTCAATCCAAAATTTTTATGATTTGAGTTAATTAATTTATAATTCCTTTTGATTTTGGTTGCTTTGACTTATATGCTGTAAAATTATATCTATTGGGTTATAATTGAGTTCCAAACTAGCCCAACCATGTACGCAAATTCAAATTATATTCAGGACTGGACACCTTAAAAAATAAAAAAGAATTAAATGAGAAGTAATATTAAAGAGATTTTGAGCTCTTTAACTGTTAATTTTTTTTCAGTCTTCTTTTAATTGTATAGTGGTCTAATTAGTAAAATTTAAGTAAATTATAAAAGACTAAATAATTAATTTTCTCATAAATTAATGATGTAATGACTTGCCAATAGAATAAAATTGCAAGTATGAAGTAATTAAGAAAGGCAAACCAATATATATATATATATATATATATATGAATCGAGAAATTAACCAAACTCAACCTAAAGTTTTTATGATTTGAGTTAATCAATTTATAATTCATTTTGATTTTGGTTGGTTTGATTTAAATGCTATTGGGTTGTAACTGAGCCTCAAACCAACTCAACTATGTACACACCTCTAGACAATTTAGACAACTGGAAACTCAAAAAAATGGAAATATATTAGATGAAGAGTAATATTAAGGAAAACTTGAACTCTTTGATTGTTTTTTTTTTTCTGAGATTGATGTTAAAATTATATATATATATATATATATATATTTCAAAATGATTTAACAATGAAAAATTTGAACTCTAACCTTAACTGAATGGTAATGCTTTTAATGAACTTTCTAACCTTAACCATAGGTTCTAAGTGAATGTTCATGAAATATACAATTTCTTATTTCAGAGTTTGAAATAATATTTTCTTAAGTTATAGTTATTTAATAGTTAAATTACTTTGGGTTCATAGTTTAAAAGTTTGTAATTAATTATTTATATATAAGTTTGAATTTTCTTAATTAATCCTGTTGTTAAATATATTGCTAAAGTGGCCAACCAATTGCTATTTTTCTACTTTATATATACATGATTCATACTAATTCATCCAAGTGATATAATATATAAGATGCACTGTATACTAATTATGTAAGTAAATTTCACTATATAATTTATGTTTACTTTAATTTTTTGTCGGCATGAATTATATCATCTATTTTCGAAATGTTAAAATGACATATAATTGATTGTATTAATCGAATTTAAAGGTAGACTGATAAAAATTGAATGACAAAAATTAAATTAATTTAAAAAAAAAAAAACTCCACTGCAAAATTTTAAACTTTAAAAATTAAATTGAAAATTTGAATAGATCTACATAGACCAACCAAATTCTTTAACCTTATTTTATTTTTTAAATACTACATGAGTCTATAATCTCTAGGTATCTTTTTTCTTTATGTAAATTGCCCAATTTGAAGACCAAGCCATGATTTATTTTATTCGTCAATTGCTTATTGTAGTAGTCAAGTCATGTGGTCAATGTGTGCTTTTCTAAGCGTGTAACATCCAACGATTTAAAGGCACCATTTTCTGCACGCAGCTAAGATCACTTGCGTGGAATAAACGACCAAAGTGCGAAAAGGGCACCATAATTGAGTTTGAATGTTCAAAATCCACAATGTGAATGCTAAAATGCACATAAGGACACGACGATTTAAAATGAGCCAGTGAAGACTTGGACCATTGATGTTTGCTTGAGTGAAAAATGGGGCATTGACAAAACCAACTAGGAATTAAAGGAGGAGAGTAAGTTGGCATAGACTTCGATTCCAATAGACTTGCGTGGAACCTTCACTTGTCGCATCCTGTTGTGGCGTTTTTTTGAATAATGTTAAAATTTTAATGTTAAAACTACTCTTATTTCACACCCTAAATGCTACATTTATGATCTCAAGTTACAACCAAAATTTGTTTATACTTTTACTTTATTATTGTGATAAGTTGATGGGGGCCTTCAAAGTTGCACTTATTATATCTGGATTGCTCAAATGATAAAATTTAAGGATAATTCTTAAATATTTATTATCAACATTTTAGAAAAAATATAACGAGCCAAATTTCTTTTATAACTAAATATCATATGATTTTGGTCTTTTTAAAATTGTCCTTCACATATTTTATTTTTGCTAGAAAAGCAAACCAATGAAGCAAAAATTCCCTAAATTTTGTTCTTGTTAAAAACCCAAACCAATCTGATCAAGTTGAAACTTTTGACCCAAGCCGTTGGGCTGATTGGTTTTCCAAGTCTATTTAGGTTACTTTGGTTTACAATTTTTTTAAAAACTTTGGATTTGAATGATCAAATTTTTAAACCAATATGACCCAATTCAATATGTTCATATGGCAAAACATGATACATTGATACTTGTCCACAATTATTGTTGAATAATATTTTTGGAGGAAGTATCTGTTTTTCAATATTTTTCTAATTGTATAGTGGTTTAATTAGTAAAACTCAGATAAATTATAAGACTAAATAATTTATTTTCTCTTAAATTAATGATGTAATGACTGATCAACAGAATTCAATTGCAAGTATAAAGTAATTAAAAAGGCCAAACCAAAAAAAAAATCTCAATCGAAAAATTAACCAAACTCCACCTGAAGTTTTTATGATTTGAGTTAATCAATTTATAATCCCTTTTGATTTTGGTTGGTTTGATTTAAATGCTAAAAAATGAAAATGAGTTAGATGACTTATTATTTAGTAGACTGGAGAGCTAAAAACTGAAAATGAGTTAGATTAAAGGTAATATTAAGGAAAAATTGAACTCTTTTATTGTTTTTCTTTTTGGGAGATTGATAATATTTTTTTATTATTATATAAAAATTTCAAAATGATTCAACAATGAAAATTTTGAACTCTCTAACCCTAATTGAATGATAATGCTTTTAATGACAAGACATTGTCTCTAGGTTCCAGCTGGTCAAGCCATATGTGTTGAGTTGTTGTTAACGTATGAGATGGTCTATTGAATATGTTCTTAGTCACAATCTCACACAATGAAATACAATAATAATTTATTTATGATTTTAATTAATGACTCTTAAAATTCAAACAAAAGTTCAGAGGTCCGCCATTATTAACATAATGGTCTCCATATTTTTCAATGGTTCTAATAGTGCTGGCTACCACAAAAACTTCATTGAAGAAGCATCACAAGTCGACTTCAATGGAATAATTGATCTTATAATTCAACACCCGGAGTGTAAGATGGGATAATGGCCGACAGGAGAATTTATTTTTAAGATTCTTAAAACTTTTCAAAAATTACGGCAATTTTAAGAGACATCTTTAAAAAAAAATGTTTTTCAAACAATTGTGACCAATAAAATAGTTTTTTTTTTCCTTTATTGTTTTGAAAATTCAAAGTACAAGAAATCAAAAGCCGGTTGTTAAAGTCTTTTGGATTGAGTAGGTTCAATGGGTCTAGGCATAAATTTAACGTGTGAGGTGGGCATAAAAGTCATGCGAAATTTTGAAAAAGTACTGATACAATTACAATAAGAAGAAAGTAAGTAATGGATTAATATTTGGATTTTTTGCATTTAGTAAAAAAATGCATAGCGTGCAAGTGAAGAAGAAAAAAGAGGAAGAGTGGATGAAAAGAGAAAAAAATAACTTTATATATACCTTCAGTACTTTGTTTTACTTTTTCGCTTATTGCACACAATGTAATATTATCACTCATTAAAGTCTAAAAAGTCAATCTTTAACGTGGGAGCAATTAATGAGACTTTTAATTTATATTTGAGAGTTGTAAACAAAAAATAAAATAAAATAAAATAAAAAATAATCTCCTTATCTTTATTTTGTAACAAGGGAAAATATTCCTTTTTGTAAAAGGATAAAAATTCCTAAAATAAAGGTTCCAATTTAGATAACAAAGAGCATATTTACATAATCTTTCATTGTGAGGACATCTTAACTCTTATTTAAAAATTAATAATAGGGCTAACCGAATGAAATATTGTTACATTTGGATACTAAAGAGACACGGTGACTCTTTTTTTTCTGAGTTAAAAACTAAATCATAATTTCAAGGGTTTCAAACTTTGTGTTGCACAATTGGCCACATGGAATATATGAATTCTCAAAGATGCATATTTGATTCACACAAAATATTGCATTCCCAAGATATTTTCCATGCTTTATTTTAGTACTCATCTAACACGTTGGTGTTTACTTTGACTAATAAATTGGTTGCTGAGAGAAAACGTGGTTTTTTTCCCCCTTCTAATTCTAAGAGAATAAATTGTCCTAATTTATTGGTACTTGAGGGGATAACTATATCCCTTTTTTACCAAAAAAATAATCCAATATTTGTTCATAAGATATAATGCATGTAAATTAATTTTAGTAAAAACAAAATTAGTTATTTTTATATTTTTCTTTTTCTTTTTTTCTGTCCTATCGTGCTTTATTCTCATTCACAAATAAAGAAGTCCCTAGCTTGCAGAGAAAATGAGCCAGGGAAGACTTGGACCTTTGATGTTTACTTGAGTGAAAAATGAGGCATTGACAAAACCAACTAGGAATTAAAGGAGGAGAGTAAGTTGGCATAGACTTCGATTCCAATAGACTTGCGTGGAACCTTCACTTGTAGCATCTTTGTGTCATGTTTTAGTAAGTAGACATCAACCCATAAACTGGGCCTGCTTTAAGGATTTGAATGATCGTAAGGTTGCCAAGGAGACACGTGGCTCACTCAGATTGATTTGGAACTGAAAGGCACATTAAATAAAATGTGAATGAGGTTCCGCTAGGTTGAACAATGTTTTGGGAAAGTAAAGGAGGAAATATTTGGTGATGTGGTGTAATCCTATTGGCCCGGATGGAGGATTACGGTGTTGGTTTGCGTGAATAGTTTCTAACATAGTCCTTGGGATCCACTACTAGTGTGTTTGGTTCAGCTTTTTTTTTACCCAAACTATGGTTTTGGTCAAAGCAACAAGTTATAGCTTTTGGCCAAAACTATGGTTTGGGTGAAAAAAAAAAGCTGAACCAAACATGCTATACCCTTGAATCGGTTCGAGGTCCGATTTGGGTAAATAAGGATAGTTATTTACTGTAGCTTGCAAGGAAATTTCAAGTCATTGCTCGGTAGATGTTGGAAGGAAGTTTTTTAACTGGGCCACAATTTTTTTTGACTTGGACCCTTTAGATTAGGCCTCGCTTTATTGACCCACTGAATTGGGCCATGGACCTTAATGTCAAATTGAATGGGCTTGAGATCCCTGCTATTGCTTTTTGGGCCACATCACTGAAATGTGCATTGGGTCGGGCCTAAAGGCAATTGTTCTCTAGGTGAACAAGCTCAAGAAGCAAACTATATTCTACTTCTTACACCCCAAAAATAAATGTTACATGGAGTACAAGATGATCTCGTATCTATAAATCTAAATGACATAAAATCTCAGTTTCTTATTGTTTTGGTTGAAGATCTCGAAAGATAGCTACAGAGTAAAACTTCAATCACAAATGAAGTTTTATTTGTATAAATCACATCATAGTTAAACATCTATTTTATTTCCTATGGAAAAAATGGGTAGAATGCCTCTTACAAACAGGATATTCCTAATTACATACAATAGTCAATCAAACAAGGGTAACAAGAGAGCTTTGCTCTCCAATTTTTAATGCACAACACAGGGTTTATATTCAGTCTTTGGAACTGACTTTAAAGTATAAACATATATATATATATATATATATATATGTAAAGGACAACATATCACTAATACCAAACAATCAACCGTTAGCTTTTCACTAGCAACATTCTTGAGTTAGACAGAGAAGTGTTTATACTACCCAAAAAAAAGAAGAAGCACTTTTTGGCGGTTTTAACTGCCACTAAATATAACTAGCTATAGTTGCTTAATCATCACTACTGCAATTGTCAACATGCAATTTTGCAGTGGTTATCATCCAATCGCTGGAATAATTGTTACTAATTAATGGCAACATTAGCTAACATTTACTGACAGTGTTTGGCCACCAATAATATAACCAAAGATTTAGTCTTGGTGTCTATGAACTGGCGATTTCTTACAGTTGCAAATTGTCTAATATGTTATTTAGCAATAATTTAAATAACCAGCACTAATTGCAATTAATTGGTTTTTAAAATATTTATTACTATTAGTTGTGAACCTGATTATACCTTTATTAAAATCATTTTTAAAATTATCAATCATTGCTAAATGACAAAATATATGTTTAATATAATTATTAAAGAAATACAACTCATACCTTAATCTTTGAAAAAAAAAATTGTAAATACAGCAAAATCTTAATAGCGATTAAATTAATAAGTTGTTTACGCATAATATTGTTTAGCTAAACATTTGAAAATAGAAAAAACACCATGCGCAAAGCATTTTATGGAACTAATAATATAAATTACAAGAGAATCAAGTGTTAATAACAACTACCAACAACTCAACGCCGACGGTGGCATCATAGTGGCGGAAAAGTAATGGCAAAACCATCGGAGGGAGATGCACGAAAACAGAGGGGACGAGGCATCGAGCTGCAGTGAGAGAACAGGGAAGAAGAATGAAAAGAAAAGGAAAAAAAAGAAAAAGAAAAAGGAGAAAAAAGAAGGAATATAAAGTGATCTTTATTTTTTATGGGGTTTAAAATCGGATGCAGAAAAAATATTTAGCCGCACAAAAGTTGAAAAAATTTCCTTCAATACTTTCTTTTGTTCCTTGAGGTAATCTTTTTTTTTTAAGCTTAAGAAAATCTTAAAACCAGTTAAACCTCATTTTCCATCCAAAAAAGATTCCAAGGTGCTTAATTTATTTATTTACTAATTTATTTACATATACACACACACATATATATATTTATTATTTTTATTTTATATATACATATATATATTTTGGGGTTATTACAAGAATCTTATGATCCTCCATTCGATCCTTTTAGCCCCTTCTGCTGTTTATATATAAGATCTGGTTTTTGATAACTTCTCTTCTATGGTTATATTCCTGACAACTCTAATGGGATGCCATATTTTTGTCAAAGAATAGTGCTTCTTAAAAACTAGGCAAAAATTATTCAGAGAAAGAGCTTTTCGATGACTTTCATTTTAATACAAATTAAATAAATCTGCATCATTAAGAATTTAGAATAAAAAGTATAAATATGTTCAAACATGAATTTTGTTAAACATAGTACAGCTGTAAATATGATGTACCCTCTTATAAACTTAAAAATGCAAATAGAGAACAGAGTGCTCTGCCTCCCTGAATTGGGTTATTATTAGATCCTCCCTTTATCATTTATTTCGCTTAACTCTACTTTTAGGTTTTTATACAAATAACTTGTAAATTTCATGATTCAAATGTTATAAATGACATATTAACGAATGAAGTTTTTAAAATACATATATTGTTTGGTTCACCTGATGATATATATAGAAGATCAAATGCCATTGCGGAAATAAGAATGAAAAAGAAGGTTTTGCTAAACATGAAATTAGCCACAATGCCTTCTCATCATAGTTTTTAATGACACTATTCCAAAGTTCCAAAGATCACATGTTTTTGGTGTATGCAACTACTGCAACGACCCAAAAAAATTAAGGAAGGTTTGTAAACAAAATTAGTATTTCATATAATAATAATTAAACAACATGGAGAGAGAGAGAAAGAGAGAAAGAAACTTTGAGTTCATTCAGTGGTATAAGAGTCATCTCAAGAATAAAAACTTTGAGTTCTAATTTTAATCGAAATTAAATTAAAAAAAAAAAAACAAATTGTTGATGGGACTCGTGACTAAACCATATTCCATTGTCCCAGTAGTTGATGGGAACCGTGATTAAACCATTTTGTTTGTTAGGGAATTTCACAACTATTGTAGTTGTATAATTGAGTTGTTTTAGATGAAAACTAGTTTTATAGGTTTGTGATGACTATCTGTATTGTAACTGTTTTTATGGTTTTTAAAAAAATGTTGAAATTGTCGCCTAATTGTACAATTTAGGAACGTCCAATTTTTATATGGAACTCTACTCGATTTTTGACAACCCCTAATGGAGTTATATGAATTCATTTTGCATTTTAAATAAATGGTTAAACTAGTGATTTTTCACTGAGCCTGTTAAACTAAATTAGCTTGATATTTGCTTAGTGCATACACTATTCACTATCAAAGATTTTGGATTATGACAATGTTAAAATTAACTAAAAGGATTTAATTGCCTAATCGTCAATAATAAACCTCTATAATTTTTTAAGGTAAGACAACGAGGCAAAGCTCAAACCATAATAAAATTTTATGAAGCACAAAACATATATATATATATATATATATATATGTTTTTGGAAATTTAGCCCCTCATGATTAGGAGAAAAAATTTCTTGATTTTTCACCAAGACATTTATTAATCAAAACACATGAATATATGGAAATAAGGGAAAATTACATTCAATAATCTAAATTTTTCATAATTTACAACAAAGAACCTTAAAAATTAAAATTATTTCTAATAATTAAAATTACTATAAGGTTTCAAAAGATGTATTACTAAATTTAAGAAAGTTAATACTAATTTTTAAAGAAGTTACAGTAAATTAACTTTAGGGATAACTTTCTTAAGATGTGATAGCAACTTTCTTAAATCTTAGTAGTAAGTGATAATAATTTTGATTTTTAAAGATAATTTTTATTTTTAAAATTTTTATTACAAATTTTTTTATAAAATCTGGATCCTTAAATCTAATTTTCTGAAGTAAATGCCAGGGAACTTGTTAGATGGGTAGTACTTGAAGCGTGGAATACTGGGCAATGCAATTTGTCATCACAAGAAGAAAGTAGAGTCTTTAACGTCGCTAGATGTTACCTTCAATGCGAGAGACACGTCGACTTGACTACGGAATACACAAGGCTTTTTGACTTTCGTGCTTAAAAATTTGAAAGTATTGTCTGAAACACTCCGTTGCAAAAATCATTACCTCACATACTTAAATTCTTGTTTATTTTATAATTACGTGATGCTACGACCCATATTTTAATAAAAAGTATAAGGAGGGTCGCGCCATTTGGTCACAAGTCATTTGACCTGTGACCAACAGCTTTGCTGCAAAGCTGCAGCTACACACCCCCTCAACCGCGGCGCACTTCCCCCTCCCCTTTTATCCTTTTCCAAAATCTTCTTGCCTTCCCCTAATCTCCATCCCTCCTCTCTTCCCCACGCTTCTAAAAAAATTTTTCTCTCCATCATCCTCAATCTTCCTTCTTTCAATTTTATTGATTTGTTTTATTCTCTTTTTCTTTGCCAATCTTGTTCCAGTTTTGCTCTATACACATATATGTAAGTTCTCTTTGTTCTCTTCCTTAGTTCTCTATTATTTTTTGCATATGTTATTTTCTTATTTTCTATTTCTCCACCTATTTATTATTGATTATTGATTTTTATGTTTATTATAAAAAAAATAAAGTAAGCCCCACTCTGTTAGTTAACAAGGAAGAGAACAAGGTTGGAACAAGCAAAGGTCCATATTATTAGTTCTAAATAATTCTTCAATACCTTTAGGTAGGAAAATTAAATTGAAATATAGTGAAATGAGAAAAATATATTATGTAACTTGTAATTAATTCTTCAATACCTTCTCTTTTTATATAATATACCACTTGTTTACTATATTATATGAAAAAGAGAAATCTAAATTAATTTTATGTAACTTGTAATTAATATTTTAATAATTGTAAATAAATTTAAAATTGTATATATTTAGTTTACATTTTTTATACGTGATATTTTTGTATGTTCAGGGACGGAAGTATTTTGTGATTCAACAGAAGGAAAAGGCTATATAAACTGCATTATTGGTCGGTTAAAAAATTGTTCAAGGTAAGAAGTAAATTTAGAGATAATGTATTATCTTCATATTTATGTAGCAAATGTGCTGAGTATATTTTTAATTTGCTAACATGTAGTCTAAAAAATAATTTGAATATGTATATGTATATATCTGTGACAATTTAGTATATAATTTATTATCCTGTAGTAGTGAGGATAAGTTGTATTTATATGTCTATGGATAAAGAAATGAAGTTTTTTTTTATTAATTAGTTGACCATCATACTAAAGGAAAAAATGCATTATAAATTTTTTGATCTATCTTTACAATGCATAATAGGTAAAATGAAAAAGAGAATATATTTAAAAATAAACAAGTTAAATAGGCTTTTTGACTCACTTACTATTTAAATTAAATCATTTGACAAATAAACTAGACTACCAAAACTATTTCTTTACATGCTTAAAATTAAATTTTTTTAAAAAAATATTATGAGAGTCGCGACAAAGCCTCTACCGCGACTCATAAAAATTTTAAAAAATAATAAAATTTTGATTTGAGTCATGGCATATTAGATGCTGTGACTCCCTTTTTTTTCTTGTTATCAAATATAGGTCGTGCCAGAATATGCATTATTGCTGTATTGTTCAGTAGTCTTCTAAATCATTAGATATAATGGGGTGGACTAATCTGAAGGGTTAGACATGTTACGTAGAGTAGATGGGATAATGAATAACTAATTGGTTGATATAATTGAACTGATTGAAATTTTAATTCTTTGATTTGAAAAAATTTGTGTTAAATTTAGTCTATAAAAAGTAATAAGTGGAATAAATTAAATATGGATTACAAAATAAATGTATTAAGCATATTTTTAATAAGACTTACCTTTAACAAAATTGATATATGTATATTTAGTTTTTAAAAACTACAAGATATTTGGCATAGCGTCATTTTGATTACTAATAATTAGTTTATTAATTTGATATAATAGAAGAGGTAAGAGCATTTACGACAGAAGAAGAGGTGCAGCAAGTATATAAAAACATGAGGGAATCTGCTTCATGGAGATGAGTTGTAGACTATTTTCATCCCCTCAACCCCAGACACTATACACACAGTTGGCCTTTTGCTTTGTTTTTCCCCTTCAAAAACCTGTAGGCATGGAGAAATATTCTTCTATGTAGCTGAATAGAAATAGGTGGATATATTTTGATATATGTATCTAACCAATATTGATGACTATGTTTCACGTATCACTACACTTATTCTATGATAGGAATTAGAATGAGTGTGAGAAAGGAAATCATATGCGTATATGCAAATGGCAAAATTTATGACAGTGAGGAAGATGCAACATTTGTCTATGATAGACCCAAAATCTTAAAAGTTGACACAACTGTTACTCTGAATGGATTGAAGAAGGTGGTAGGTGAAAAGTTTCAATTGGCTCTAAATCAATTTGTGATTGAGTTGGTATATAGGTATAGGTACCCTTATTTGCGTAATCCCATAAGGTACTTGGCGTGTACTTTAGAAGATGATGATAATGTCCAAACCATGTGGGAAGCCAATTGAAAATTTTTGAATCAATTGGATGCACTAGATATATATGCACATATATCAACTACTGGCGCAAATTTATTAGAGTCTTAAGTTGAGGTTCATGTACCACCATCCCTTCCGTCAACCGGCCAGTTCCAAATTATTAATGATTATGCCTCACAATTTGATTCTGGCATGATAGATATTAGTCATTTTGTCGCTCAGCCTACCCTCGACTTGACATGCCAACCAAGCTCATCACATCAGTCTATTTTCAATGTGAGTCATCCGTCGCCCCCAAATAAAACAGAGGATATTATGGACGACTTTGAAAAGGAGGATGAATATGATGCTCCGCCTAATGTCAATGACCATGGAGATGATGATTTTGAGGGCGACGATATTGATGAGGTTGGGGTTACTCCATTAGCTCAATATGTGGACTCAGCACATGCCATACTTTCATAGATTAGTTCGGATGGTGGAAATTCTATTGAGATCCCTGAGATGATTGAGAACACTGACCTGAACAGTAGTCAAAAGTTATGTATTGGTATGCGATTCTCATATAAACAGTGTATACATCGTGTAGTCAAGATATACTCTATTCTCAAGCACCACACTTTTAGAGTGCATTACTCATAAGAGAAATACGAAAAATATTGTTGTCCAGAATATGGTAGTTAGTGCACTTAGAGAGTTAGAACAAATCGATATGAGAGGGACAGGCATTGAAAAAAAATATAATATAATGGGCCACACATATGCCTTTCTCCATTATTATCGCAAGATCATCCAAAACTTGACTCTGACGTCATCTCTCGCATATTGTGTCGATGGTGGCCGAGAATCCATCGGTGTCAATTAGACAAATAATTGAAAGAGTGCATAGCATATTTGGCTACATTGTTACATACAAAAAGGCATGGACAGCAACACACCGAGCAATCAGCATTGCATTCGAAAATTGGGAACAATCATATGCTTGCTTGGCGAAATGGTTGGCAGCAGTCAACCACTTCATGCTTGGGTCATATTATGAGTTTGTTCATAGGGAGTGGCCACAGAGTAACTCAGCTGAAGATTCTTTAGTGAAGTTTCATCATGTTTTTTAGACTTTCAAACCATGCATTGATGTATTTGATTACCTAAAACCAATGGTACAAGTCGATGAAATCTTTTTGTACAGAAAATACAAAGGGACTGTACTCATTGCAAGTTCACAAGATGGGGCCAATAGAGTTGTTCCTCTAGCATTTGTAATTGTCGAGGATAAAACACAAGAGTCATGGGCATGGTTCCTTTTTTTGCTCTGACGCTGAGTTCTGCTAAATAAGATGGGGATTTGCTTAATTTCTAATAGACATTCTAGACTTTTGGCTGCTGTCTCTAATCCAAAAATTAAATGGCAGCCACCACATGCATATTATGTGTTTTGTTTAAGACACATTACAAGTAATCTAAATATAGCATTTAGAAATAAGTGGCTAAAGAAGAGGTTTATTAATATCGGTATGTTTTATTGATCTTCTAAACTATTTTAGAAATAAATACTGCATATTAATAGATAACTATTGGTACGGGTTACTTGCATGAGCGGCATCAGGTAGATAAACAATTGACACAAATACGCTAACTCCATTCGGAAGTTGTAAACTGGATCGAGGATATTCCTAAGAGTAAATGGTCTCATGTGTACGATGTTGAAGGTCAATGTTGGGCCACATGACTACAAACTTGGCTGAATGCATCAATAGTATATTGAAGGGGGTCAGGTTCTTACCTATCAATGACTTAGTAAAAGCTACTATGTATAGATTGAACAGATACTGGGTGGAGCGTTCACAAACAATCACCGCATAACTTAAGGCTGGTGTTATTTTCCTAGAAGATCTGATGAAAAAATTATCATCTTTGATACAGAGTGCATCTGCCTTAACCGTACGTAAATTTGACAGGTGAGCCTCGGAGTTTGAAATTGAAGAACTGTACAATTTGACAAACAAAAAACATGTTCGGTCTTGTAAGGTGAGTTTGGCTCGTCGTACATGTGATTACGGTGAGTTTCAAATTCAAAAGTATTCATGCCAACACATATTCGCTGCATGTGCCTCGGTTTCAATTGATCCACTCTAATATGTGGACCAATTATTCTGACTGGATACCATCATCAATGCATATAAAAGAAAGTTCTAACTGATAGGAGGAGAGTTCTATTGGCCACAAACTGTAGGTTCACGGTTAGTACCCGATCTTGCTATGATTCGCTAACGAGGTAGGCCAAAATGCTTCAAAATTCAGAATGAGATGGATTGGCATGAGGGGTTGAGAGAACAACAACGATGTAGGTTGTGTTGACAAATGGGTCATAACCAAGCAATATGCCTATTGTAGCGACCAATTGGAAGTTGATATAATTTAATTTGTTGCATTCTTTACTTGATTGTCATCAGTGCATTGTAACTTTATGATTGTTTCGCGCAATGAACTTCTATTGCAACATCATTCAATTTCTTTTAGATTATATTTGAAACACCATACTCTTCGTAGCTCTTATTCCCATTTCAATTATTTTACTCCACATAATTGTATGAGAAATAGTATATTGTGTGGTGTGACCCACGAGTAATGTTCAATTTTTTGGTGGGTTCACGAGATCCACCAGCACTAAATAAATTTTTAAAACTCAACACAGTACAACAATATTGCATTAAATGAAGCGTTTTTTTTTAAATACCTTGGGTGTTTTGCTAGTACTTTCTTTGTTAACTTATTTATAGTATTTATTATTCTGCTTTTTAGATTTATAATTCAATTTAAAAAAATTTAGATAATACTGCATTAAATAGAGCATTTTATTTTTCCTACATATCTTGGGTGTTTTGTTGGCACTTTCTGTGCTAACTTATTTATAATATTTATTAATCTTCTTTCTAGATTTATAATTCAATTTAAACAAAATTTAGATAATAATTATATAGATTTGATGATAATTTTTTTAACTTATGATTCTAATACTGTAACAGCATAATGGCTAGTCATCCGAGCGTTGTCGACTCGGGACCTGAAAATGACTCCCTTTTGTATTTACAGATTTGTCATGTTTCACAGGCTGTATGGCAGGGACAGGTAAGATAACACAGATAAAGTTATTATATTTGACTTATTCTATATTATCATATGTTAGTAATATAAATGCGTATTGCAAGCTGATCGCATTTTGCGTATACGACGAATAGCACAGGAGGATCACATCTTTGATCTTCCACTTGCCATTATTCCATACCTGCTCCGATCTGCTTTTTTTAGAGTTTCTCGACTTGGTCAGTTTGATTTTAACACAGCATTAGTTTCAGCTCTAGTGGAGAGATAGGGCTCGAAACTCACATTTTCCACCTGATTAAGGGAGAGGCAACTATTACCCTACAAGATGTTGCTGTTCAGCTTGGCCTACCCTGCCTTGGACAAGTTGTTTCAGGTTGAACAAATTACAATTAGACAACTGTGTGTCAACAGTTACTTAAAGTGGTTCCACCTCCAGAGATCATAAATAGACAGCGACTCAGTGTCCCATGGCTTGCCTAAACATTTGTGGCCTTACCAAATGATGCTGATGATAAGACCATATAGTGATTTGCTTGAGCATACATCATGACGTTGATTAGGGGATACTTGATGCCGGATCGGACTGGGCATAGGGTGATGTTGATATATTTACCATTAATTACCGATTTCAATAAGGCTGGTCATTATAGTTGGGGATTTGCAGTTTTGTCCCACTTGTATAGAGAATTGTGCGGTTTAACCAATTATGATAAAGTCAATATTGGTGGTTGTCTAACATTATTGCACTTATGGGTATGGGATCGTTTCCCGTGCCTGGCTCTACCTCTCCCTGCTCAGGAAGATTCTCAGATAGAAATATATCCCTTGGGACTACCGCTGGGTTTCAGATGAAGGCGTGTACCCTAACATATTCGTCCAACCACTGAGGCATTACAGACTTATAGAATATTGTTAGATTAGATGAAAGATGATAAGTTCATTTGGCAGCCATATGACCATCTGAGTGTCCAACAATTAATTTCAAACTATTTCTTAGTGGGTTCAAATATATGGCGGGTGTCTATACCTATTATTTGCTTTTGGCTTGTTGAATTTCACCATGCAGACCATGTTCTCCGCTAGTTTGGTCGACAACAGCATATCTCTCAAACACTGTTTAATGTGGGATCATTGCATACTCTGCAACTAAGAGGAAAAACGCATAAAGATTGGTGTCGGGAGCACATAGTATTTATCTCTGCATGGAATATATGGGAGCAGGTAGTTGCCCAAGCAAATACAAAGGTATCTTCATTGGATCGCTCATTTGATTATATGCATTGGTATTAGCACCATACGTAATGGTGGATCCATCCAGAGAGTGGCTCCTAAGGTTTTGTGGTATGACCTTTTCTTCCCTTTTATTTTCTTTTATTTGTGCATGTTTTTCCTCCAACTACGTAACGGCTAATCTTTTTTTTTCTCACAGACTGATATACTGGACAACTTATATATGCTTTCCATTACTGATCCTCCGATGCTTGATTATGCAGGATTTAGAGAGAGGACTCGTGGAGATGTTAGGACGATACTGCAGGCCTTGGGTGAACATCGGGAGATGTTGGTCTTTCAGCCTACTTCGCCCGTTCCTCATTTGCAAAAACCACCAGAGCCAAAGGCTCGCCTAGGAAAGTGGAGACATAGTTTTAAATCTATTAGACAACCATTAGTAGATGTTACCCATGGCAATAGATGTCAGATAAATGCACTATCATCCTATTACACGCCAGCGCCTGTGCATGAAGAAACTGAAGAGCCACATCCTTTTGCATCTTTTGTAGACTATGCAGGTGTTGGTCTTTCTTCTGGTGCACTATCTTTTGGCGCGCCTAGGTCTTTTTCATCTATTGGGGGTGCTGGTCCTTCTTTTGCTCTTGGGAGTGGTTTGTCATCCTTCACATCACCAGCTCCTCAGCTGTTCTTCTCCACCTTGCCACCCCAAACTATGCAGGCTAAAGGTATCTCCTTCACTACTTTATTTTTCGATCCGCTCGCGTTCAGTGCAGAGTATGCTAATGCACCTTCTGAACTATGGGGAGCATCTTTCCAGCAGGAGTTTTTCACCGCTGATCAACTGATTCCCCTTGCTCAATCCCCTCAACCTACTCGTCAACCAAATAATGGATCAACCGATGAGGATGAAGGTGAAAAAGAAGAAACAGAAGTAGAAGAAGCAGAACAGGAGCCACTTTAGCGCTGTCCCCAGCGCTTCCGTCGAAGACCCAGATGTGAGATTGGAGGACATATTGGGTAAAATGTTAAGTTTTTTTCTTTTATTGTAATAATTATAACCTTTTTGTGTACAGTAAAATACTTTAATATTTACGCTTCAAATTGTGAGTATATAATATCGGTATAACATGTTACTTTAATTAAACTAATAAAATTTTAGTCTAAATAGTTATTCAGATGTGTTATATTATTTAAACTAATGTGACCAATTTTTTCACTGTCATACGCGAAAGAAAAAAACAATTAACATAGACCTTGGGCCGCCAAAATGTTTTCTCCAAATGCTTAATTATTTTTTTTAAAAATGAGTCGTGTCATCTGCTCTACCGCAACCCATATTTTATTTTATTTTAATAATTGTAAATGGGCCACGGCATCTGGTATGCCATGACCCATTTAGTTTTTTTAAAAATTTAATTTGTGTTTAAATTTTTACCTTTTGCTTGTATTTCTTTTTTTTTTTCTCCTCAAGTTTGATTCTATATATCTTCTTCTTTATTTATTGGTAGCAAATATAGGTCAAATAAACATAGAGATACATTAAATTAGATAACACATATATAAGTGCTTATATATAAATTTCTTTGATTTTAATAACTTTCAAAAATAAAAGTGCTTTCTCTTATAGATGTATTTTGTTTTTGAAAAAAAAAATAATTACAAGCTTGATTATAAAATATTAAAATGTTAAAAATTTTATTTATTACTTTTTTTAAAAAAAATTATCAACATGCACTTGTATTTTTATAATAGTAATAATAAAAAATATATTTTCTTTAGACTTTCCAACTCTCTTTGTTGATTAAGAAAAAAGGAAAAAAGAGAAAAATTGATAGGAGAGGGGCTTGATTAATTTTTTTTTACTAAAAATATAAATATTACAAAAAAATATATTTTAAAATTATATATTACTTGTAATTTCTTTTAGTCTTTTTTGAATACACTGTATTATTCTTCATTTTCTTTTAATTTCTTGTCTTCTTACTCTAATAAATTTGATACAAAACCCTAACTTCTTTTCTTGCATTAGGAATTTCTTTTAATTTTTAGGGAATGGCCATGTCCTTTAATAAACTACCTTCACGTAAAAATAAAAATAATAGAATGTTTGAGAAAATATAATTAACTAGATGATTTTGGAATAATTTTCTTTTTGTTGAATTATCTTAGTATAAATTTTTTTTAAGAATTTGGATAAGATTAAACTTAATGATCTTTTTTTTACTACTAATTTTTCTTATTTAAAATATAATAAGCATATAATTTTTCAATAATATTATAACAAATATTTAATTTAATTACAAAATTATATAATTATTCATAAAAAATATATATTTATCATAATATTATTAAAAAAATATACACTTGTTATATTATTAAAATTTTTAATTATATTACAAAAATATATTTTTTATAAAATTTAAATTAATTATCATTTTAAATAATAAAATATATCAAATATAAATTATATAACAAATTATATACAATATATATATATATAACAAATTTTTCATACAGCGTGTTTTAAATCTTTATCTCAATTGTTAAGTATATGTGCGCAAAGTGTATACAATTTCTCTTCGTCCCAATTTTTTTTTTCCAGATTTTTCAAATAAAGCTTAAATGCCTTATGTTGCTTCTATGTGGTCCTTGTTGCAGATAGCAAAGTGTGCAATTAATGATTCCGTGTTCTATTTCGAGAATGGGGCTCTTCAACTTCTTGGTGGTCCAATTTCAATAACAATAAGCATGCATCCCATTAGCTTTCCTTAAATCATTGCTACATTTGTTTCATCAAAGTTTAATATAATCTCAACATTCTACTAAAATTAAAATTTCTTTTATGCTGATCGTTATAAAGGTGTCTAATTGGGCTTAAATAATTTAATAAAAAATGCTATGATTGGTTTGATTTGGTCAAATCCAATTTTTTTGAAGATTATTTTCTATTAGATTTTTTTTTGTAAGAAAATAATTTTAGAAAGTCTTTCTATTAAGAAAAAAAATGCAATAGTAAGACTTTGCGTTGTTTCATTAAATTAATATTTTTTTGTTTGAATTACGAGAAATATTATAAGTGATAAATGATAGATGGTGGTGATAGGGAAGTAGTTGGATATATAATTTTTTTTATCAAAAGCTAAGGAAGTGTTTGCAAATATCCTAAAATGATATTTGATGCGAGTCCCCCTCCAAAAAAAAAAAAATTCTTTTTACCTTTTTTTGTTGTTTCTAATGAGAAGTTTCAATGTTTTTTAATAGTCAATACTTTAAATTTACGTAAACTCCTTGATAATAAGTTTAACCTTATGTCGATTAACACTTCCATTAAGGTTTTATTTAACTATAGACATCCATTTGCAACTAATTGGAGTTTTACTAGGAGGGACGTAAAAAATCTCCCATGTCTTATATATTGATAAATATTTAAATTTGAATTTTTAATTTTAAAATTTAAACCTAAAATAACTTATCTATTAATAAATATTTAAATTAAATATCATAAATTTCAAAAGAAATATTATAATTATATTTATATATATTATGCAGAATCCTATTAAAGAAAGCAGGTGGCATGATGGTTAAGCTGCTGAAATCATTCATTTGGATATTTTTATAGAAAAATGCAAGCAACTCATTAATAGTTTATTTATATAAAAATTTGCACACATATGCTGTCGGTGTATTGCAAGTCAAGTGGCATATGTGCATTTTAGGTATAAAGTGTATGAGGGTTCAAGTCTGGCCGGCTCCTATTCTAAGGAGGAAAATACAAGCAATTACTAATAGTCTATTTATATAAAAATTTGCACATAACATATTGACAATGCATTGCAAGTGAAATGGCATCGGTGACTTTTGAGAGTAAAGCGCAATAGGTTCGAATCCAGCCAACTTCAGAATTTGAGGATTCTTTCAACTTGGTTTGATTGCAATAGTTTTAGCATTGGATGTTATAACTTTTAATACATTGATCATAGTCAAATAGCATGTTCACTATGAGTTTTTAAAATCTTTATCTGCATATGCTTCTAATGCAATTTTTAGGGGCCAAATTTTGTGCATTAATTGAATTTGAATAGACGGAGTGATGGTTATGTAAAGGTTAATAATTTGCTAAAGCTGAACATGAAATCATTTTCTAATAGGTTTATATATTTTATTTATAATTTATTTAATTCATCTATTTTTATAAATTGCATTTACTTAAATGATTTTTCAAATATCATTTGAATAAAACATCTCAATAATTTTCGTTGGTTTCAAAGATTGGTCATGGATATTAGCTAATGTGACAATGACTATTTTTTTATTAATAAACTATTTTGTTTAAATATAAATGTGCCAAACTCTGTTTAAATATTTTATTTACAATTAAAAGTTGACAAAAATTGCGCAAACGACTGTTTGCACCTCCAGACGTTGTTGCTAACAGCATCCTCCAACTTGTTACAATCAAAAGAAGGGCCTTTTGGTCATTTTACGTATTTCCCCAGATTCCCCAGTCTCACTTTATTTTCGTAGAATTGTCCAGTTTTATATCATGAAAATCACACAGCTTTTACATAAAGAGTTAAAGAAAGGAGAAAATACATAAAAGAAGAAAAGAATATTAGAGGAAGAAACCACTCATTTCTTGCATAGGAGGTATCATGCAGGCATTTAATGCCACTAATTTAAGCGGAGTTAGCATTTGATATATATATATATATATATATATATATATATAAAGGTGAACAAAAATTAGAGGGCTAAAATGAAACAAAACATTTAAAAGATGAAAGCAGAAAACTAAATTAAGTTGAATGGGGGAAAAAATTGACCAGTACTACTATATATGACTTATTTTGCCAAGTTTAATTCCACCATCATGCATAGCCCAACATTTAGTTGCTTAATTTTGTTTTTCCCTTTCCCCATAACATGAAAAAGAGATATTATAATTTTGTAATATGTGGAAATATATATATATATATATATATATGTGTGTGTATATTTACACACAGAAAGAGGTTAACTAATGAGAGATTAACAAACTGAAACTGGGAGTACCTGCTTGTTCCTGGGGAAAAAAGAAGCAGAAAGAAAGTATGTTGATATTAAAATCTTAAATGTATTAGATTCATGTTGGGAAATACGCTCATAAGATAGCATAGAGAAAAAATAATTGAAACGATGTCCGAGAATATATATGACTTTTCATAAATAATGATCTAATTTGTTAACAAGTGTCACTAATCTAAAAATAAACGAACTTTATTTGAAATATTCTCTTTTAAGCTCATTCAATAAATAATCATCCAAATACTAAATATAGGCTGAGAATGAAGAAAAGAAACAGGAGAAGCCTTTACCCAGATTTTTCCCTCAGATCATACCACATTTCTCTTAAAAATTAACCTCAAGGATTTTTACAATGAGTGCTCTTCAGAAAATTAAGGAAAACCAAATATATTAGGATGAATTTACGTTTCCTCGATTGAACCCAAGGTGCTTTAAGAATGACGGCGGCGGCACAATTGTTCTGTTCAATTGCTATGAAATGGATCAATTATGCTTTAATTGGGCCAGGATGCTTTTGAGTTTTGAATTTATTTATTTATGTATTATTTTATTTTATTTGTTGACAAAGTATAATCCTATTTCCCCAATATATTATTCTTATTTTTTATTTTAAATTTGAGAAAATAATGGGGACAAAACATGGGGGGTGATAGAATTATTTATAAAAAAACCTGCTTAAAGTCTTTCAATCACTATATTCATTTTGTCATAAACACCGCTGTCGAATATTATTAGTAATTGGGTGAAGGTTATTTATAAAATTAAAGTTTTTAAGGCCTACTTTAACATAAATAAATTTGATTATAAATATTGATTTCTAACAGTAGTATGTTTAAATGGATTTTAATTGCTTATATATATTTTTATGCAATATTGTCAAGATGATGCTTATAAAAATTGGTCTCACACGTACAATTCAAGTTGTGGGATCATAGCAAATCCTATCGATCTCATATTTTTTAAAGCCACGGAAACTTTTGCTTTTTTTTTTTTTCAAAGCTATAATGTCCAATTGGCACACTAGTAGGCAGTAGCTTTTGGTTTTCAAATAAGCTATTTTAGGATGACATTGTTGAAGTTGATTTTGGAATATGTGTAAGTTAATTTAATCATTATATTAAAATTTTTATCTTATGAATTGTCACTTCAACTAATGGCTTATTTAATTAATGTATGACTATTGTCACTTTAGAAACTCAAGGATTGTGTTGTGGAAAAGATATGATGAGTCTTATGACTTGGGTAGATTATATATGATGAGATTTTAATAGTATTATTATTATTTATGAATTTTATGTCACTATATACTTTCAAACTTTTCTTATAATAAGTGGTAGAATTTTAAGATCCCCCATTTGACCCTTTTAGCCCCTTTTGCTATTTTTGTATAAGATCTAGATTTTGATAATTTGCATCTATGGTTATACATCTATGGTTATACATCTTACAGGATATTATATTTTTGTCAAACAAAGATACTTATTAAAAAACTAAGCAAAAAGTATTTAGAGAAAGAGCTTTTGGATGAACAAATAATCCACTAAAAGAAACAAAACTTATCGCCAATTTCTCCTAGCTTTTTACTAGAACATATATATATCATAATTCATTAAATGCTTGAGTGAAATATCATTTAAAGGAACATCGAATGGCAACTTGAAGATTGAAAGTTTTTGAGTGACTTGCTGCATTGATGGTCGAGATTTTGGTGTAGGACACAAGCATGCCAATGCTATTGTGACGGAAAGAATCACTTCTTGTGCATCTTTCTGCAAGGGAAGAGGAAGACGTGAATCTAAGATATCTTTTAACAATACGCTCTTAGTACAAGTCTTTGACAAAGATGAGATAAACTCTCCAGGATGTCTCCCAATGATTGTTTCTAATGCCACTACTCCAAAACTATAAACATCACATTTTTCAGTCACTACCAAGGTATATGCAAGTTCTGCAATAGACCAAAAATTAAAAAAATAATGTAATTAACCAAGTAATTTATAAAATAAATTCAACACAATAAAAGGAACAGAGGAAAAGTAAAAATGTAAACCTGGAGCAACGTAACCATAAGTACCAACTAAAAGAGTTTGATTGGATGAATCAGGATCAAGGATTCTAGCTGTGCCAAAGTCTGAGACAAAAGCCCCCATCTTTGAGTTCAACAAAACATTGCTACTTGTTATGTCTCGATGAATAATTGTAGGAGTACAATCATGATGCATATAGGACAAAGCATTTGCAATTCCTTTAATGGCATTCACCCTCTTGCTCCAATCCAACTCTTTAGCTTCAGCTTCATTACCCAAAACATGAAGAAGGCTTCCTCTTTCCATGTATTCATAGATGAGAAACGTGCATCGATTGTGCAAACAAAAACCATGAAGTTTTACAATGTTGCAATGTCGGATTTCACTCAACATCTTCACTTCATTATGAAAGCTTTCAGCGAAAGATGGGTCTTGAGATTCTCTTCTATGAAGTTTTTTCAATGCAACAATTTTGCCACTAGGAAGTGATGCCCTATACACACTTCCATAAGCACCAGTTCCTATACAGTACTTGATATCAAAATCTTTAGTAGCTCTAATGATATCCTCATACGCAATTTTACCATCATAATTCCATATTGAGAATATGTCTCCATTCTTTATTACTCTTTTCTCTATTCTTGTTTTCTTGCCTGAATAACGAGAAATGATCAAAGCTGCAATAAATAGGATGCTAAGACAAATTGTCAAAGGAAGAATGATCCTTAAGTAATGCTTTGACTTTTTAGCAGGAACAAAGGCATCGAGAGAACAAGAAAGATTGTTCTGTAGACCAAGTAACTCCTTATTACCATTTAAAGTGTCACGAGGGAAAAAGCAATAAATTTCTCTTGGGACATAGCCATTAAGATTGTTGTGTGACAAGTTGATGTGCTTCATCCTAGCAAGCTTTCTTGGTATGTTCCCATTGAGATTATTGAAGCTTAGATCCAAGCTACAATTGTATGGTAAATTGCTTAAACTTGATGGAATCTGTCCATTAATCCTATTCTGACTAAAGTTGCCGACTCTTAAAAGAATAAGACTTGATAGATTGGGTATACTTCCATTTAGCTTGTTCTGCGAGAGGTCTAAAACTTCAAGATTGAAGAGTTGTCCAATTTGAGGTGGTATGAAACCACTTATTTGATTTGAATGGAGGTCAATTTGTATCAAATTAGTTAGTTTATGCAAAGACATAGGAATAGGGCCATGGAGATTATTGACACTAAGAACCAAAATATTCAAATTGGACAAATTTCCCAATGTCAATGGGATAGAGCCACTTATATGGTTCAATCCAAAGGAAAGATATTGTAGACGGCTTAATTTTCCTATGCTCGGAGGAATTTGACCTGAAAGATTATTAGTGGATAGGTTCATATACATGAGACTGTTCATATTACCCAAGAATGAAGGTATCGCACTACTAATAAAGTAGTTAGAAATATCAAAGTACTAGAGTTCAATGAGATTTGCAAGAGTAGTAGGTAACTCACCAGTAAGGCTGTTATTAGACAAGTCTAGAGAGAAGACCTTTTGAAGACCTCCCATCTGGTTTGGTATGCGTCCCTCCAATCCCATTCCTTTAAGGCACAGCACCTCTAAATTAAGGAGTGCAGTCCAGTTCATATTTTCCAGTTGAGGTCGTGAGACAGACAACTTCGGTCTAGAAATCTGAATAATGCTTCCAAATTCATTGTAGGAAATACCATCCCATTCACAACGATTGGAGAAATTGGGGCAACTACAATTCCACCACTGGCTCTGGCACAAAGCGTTTTCCTCTTCTTCAAAAATGAATGATGAATTTGTTGCTTTCTTGTTTGTGGAGCTGGCAATAGCAACAAGGAACAAGGCAAAGGCATTCCATAACAGTATTAGTATTACTACTCTTTTTGAAATGGGAATATTGGAGATTGCCATTAGATTTGATTGTCGCAATGAATGAGTGTTAACTCACAGACTTTATAGACAAAGGTTAGCTACATTATGCCATTTCCAACAAGTTGTTAGTCAAAGAAATACATCAATTATTTAACATTCATGGAGCGGAATGGCTGATAGCATGGCCTCTCAATAACAAATTGACATGGAAAATGATTGATGTCACTTTTGATGACTAGGAAATATACATGTAACTAATTACTCATTAACGTCTAAGATGGGCGTAAGAATGTGACAACTGTCATTATAAGTTACCGTGTAAGTTTCAAACATTTAGTTAGTAAAGTAAACATTTGCAATTCAAGTATAAAATTATTGTTGTTTTATTTTTCTTATTTGTTTCACATTTTTCTGAGATGGCGCACTAAAAAAATCCATCTATGTTAAGTCCATTATTAATTTTGACTTGGTCAAAGTATTTCTGAATAGCTCCCGTGGCATTGGGCCAAATGAAAATTATATTAACGTGTGATCAAATACAGATAGAAAGGGACAAGGTGAAAAGTTCACATCCATGAAGCTGGTGCCAAACTTGAGTGTCCATTGCAGTGATATGGCTAGTAATTATATTGGTATCATCTTCCTTTCAAAAGTGTATAATATAATAAAAACTAGCTAGTTAAATATATTTTTTTCCTAAATTTTCATTCATAGCACTCACAGAATTTGCACATTAGTGTTAAAGTCACTATTAAAAAAAATGTATTCTTTTAAAATAAAATTATGGTAGTTACTGACTTTCATTTTAATACAAATTGCATAAATCTGCATCATTAAGAATTTTCAACAAAAAATATAAATATATTCAATCATGGATCTTGTTAAATATAGTAGCACTGTAAATATGATGTACACTTTTATAAACTTAAAAATGCAAATAAGAACAGAGTGCCCTGCCTCCTTGGGTTATGATATTAATTATCAAATCCTCCCTTTTTCATTTATTTCGCTTAACTCTAATTTTGGGTTTTTACATAAGTAACTTGTAGGTTTCATGATTCAGATGTTTTAAATGACATGTCAACGAATGAAGTTTTTAAAATACATATATTTTTTGGTTTACCTGATGATAAGTAAAGAAGATCAAATGCCATTGTGGAAATAAGAATGGAAAAAAAAATTCCACCCTTCATAAAGTGAGTATTAATTTGCATCATTTATTATTCGAATTGAAGTTACAAACAGTTGTCTCAATTCTTATTTGCATGAAACTATTTCTTGATTGATAAATTGAAATATGATTGAAGGGCACATAAAAAGCTGGCTTGGAGAATAAAATAGAGGAATTGCATACCTGACGAGGAGTCCATTGATGTACTTGTTAATTTATAAACAAAAGGGAAGATCGCACAACCTACTTTGTCTCTTAGGATTTTAGAATGGAAAAAAAGAGAGAGCTCATACAGTTTTTAATATGATGCTTGTATTTATAATTAACTGCCTTCTTATCTTCTCCATATAGATCAGTCCTGTGATTGGAAACTATTGACCACTAAAGGGATGTAGGTTGGGGTCTTATCCCAGTGGATAAGTATGTAATCCGATCTATCATAGATTATATACTTTTAAACAAAACCCAATCTGTTTAAGACTTAATTATCAAATACAAAACTAATTATTTAAAAAGATAATATATATCATTATCTTATAATTAATTAATGCTAATCCATATTAAATATTAATTTATAAAGAAATTAATCTAACAATCTCCCACTTGGATAGCATTAATCAATTCAGCACAAAATAATAATAAACAATCAGTGCATATTGAGTCATAAACAAATCTAAAAGAATTAACTCAAAATCACTGAATCCGATAGGGAATCAAGCGATTTATGGCGCATTAACACATAATCATTGAATTCGATAGGGAAACAAATGATATTAAACTCATTGATAATATCTCAATTTCCTATTGAGCAAAACGAAATTGCATAAGTGGTCTTAAAGTAAAACAAATAAGATAATCATATCTCATTCTCCCACTGAGCTAAGGCTACATGAAAGATTTAACAAGACCCTATGAGTTACATGATTATGAAATACTCCTCCGGGTAAGCCCTTGGTCAACGGATCCGCAAGCATTTCTTCACTTAGGATGTGTATAATGCAAGTCTGTGACTCAGCAACTTTTTCTCTAACGAATAAGAGTTTAATATCAAAATGTTTGGTACGACTAGAATTCTTGTGATTTTGAGAGAAATATACAGCAGATGAATTATCGTAGAAGATAGTTAAGGGTCGTGATATAGAGTCAACCAAATGCATGCCAGAAATCAACTTCCTTAACTATATTACCTGACAGGTGGCTTCATAACATGCGATATATTCTGCTTCCATAGTAGAGGTAACTGTAAGTGTTTGTTTAACACTTTTCCATGAAACAGCTCCTCTAGACACCATGAAGATATACCTAGAAGTTGACTTGCGATCATTTATACAAGAGGCAAAATCTAAATCTGAATAGCCAACAATCTCGAGTACATTAGATTTTCTATAAGTCAACATGTAGTCTTTGGTGCCTTATAGATACCTCATGACCTTCTTGGCAACCTTCCAGTGAGTCATTCCAGGATTACTCAAGTATCACCCAAGCACACTAATAGCAAAGGCTATATCTGGATGAGTGCATACCTGTACATACATAAAACTGCCCATAACGGAAGCATAAGGAATCATATCCATTTCAGTCCTCTCAGCATCATTTTTAAGGCATTGTGATCGAGACAATGAATCACCTTTTTGAGTAGGTGCAGGACTAGATGCACAATTTTCTATTTTGAACCTTTTAAGTACTCTTTCAATATAAGTTGCTTGAGACAAACCTAAAGTGCCATGAGATCTATCATGATGGATTTGTATCCCTAGAACAAAAGATACCTTACTAAGATCCTTCATATCAAAATGGCATGACAACATATGTTTTATCTTATTCAGAAAAATCATGGAATTGCTGGCTAATAGAATGTCATCAACATAGAGCACCAAGAAGACAAAATTGCTCCCATCAAAATCTTGATAAATACATTGATCAAAATTGTTCTCAATGAACCCAAGAGAGGTGATGACCTCGTCAAATTTCAAGTACCACTGCCTAGAGGCTTGTTTCAACCCATAAATGGATCTTCGTAGTCTGCATACTAAATGTTCCATTCCAAGTTCAACAAAACCATCTAGTTGAGTCATGTACACTTCTTCATACAAGTCTCCATTAAGAAAAGCAGTTTTGACATCCATTTGATGAAGTTCAAGATTAAACTGTGTAACGAGAGCCATAATCACCCTGAAAGCATCCTTTGTAGATACTGGAAAAAATGTTTTTGTATAATCAATGCCTTCTTTTTTATTGTAACATTTTGCTACAAGTCTGGCTTTATATCTTTCAATTTCACCAGAACTTCTTCGTTTAGTTTTATAGACCCATTTGCAACCAACTGGTTTGCACTTATCCGGCAATTCCACAAGCTCCCACACATGATTTTGATGCATGGAGGTAATCTCATCGCTCATAACCTCCATCCATTTAGAAGAATTAGGACTAGACATCACTTGCTTAAAGGATTTGGGATCTGTACCTTTAATCATATCAGATTCGAATTCCTGCAAATAAACCATGTAATCATTTGGTATTGCGGGCTTTCGGACTCTTTGAGAACATCTTAATTCAATTATCGACTCACCTGCTTCTTTCACAGGCAGTTCTACATCCACTCTAATTGGATTTTCTATGACTTTATCTCCGTTAGACACAAGAGGTGTCAAAATAGGTATAGGTCAAATGTTGCTCTCATCACGTAAATTAATGATTTTAGGTACAGAACTCCTACTATCCAAGTCATCTTCAAAATAAAATGCTCGATCAGACTCGATGATCTTGGTAGTGTACGTAGGGCAATAAAATTTGCATCCCCTTGAGCCTACACAATACCCGATAAAGAATCCACTAACTGTTCTTGAATCTAATTTCTTCAATTGAGGATTATACAGCTTCACTTCTGCTTTACAACCCCATACTCAAAAGTGCTTTAAACTCGACTTCCTTCCAGTAAAGAGTTCATATGGAGTTTTTGGCACTGTTTTACTAGGTACTTGATTCAAAATATAAACAGAAGTCTTGATATGATATCAGTAGGCATGGCCATTGGAGTGCTACAAGTCCAAAAATCTCAAAGAGCTCAAAATAATATCTATGTTGGACGTCGGCCTAAGTTTAGAGCCCAAGATCCATATTTGATCAATATCTTTTTAAAGATGCAAAAGTGGAAGTCTAAGTGGAAGCCCAATGTCCTAAGAAGGTCCATAGAGCAACTAGAGTTAATATCTAACATGCTAATGCCCAATTGGAGTCCAATTACAAGAAATTAAAAATCATGTGTCAACCATGTGATTTTTAATGAAGCATGAGCATCCCATGTGGACTATTTAAAGGAGATAATTAGTTTTAACTAGGAGTCTTTTTGAATTTCATTTTTTTATTATTATATTAATTTTTGGACTTGGTCAAGGAGCTTATCTAGGAGATTAAGTTAAAATTAATATTCTAATCTTGTTCCTTGATTTTAGGCATCATTTAAAATATTTCTAATCAGATTTTAAAATTTTAGTTTTATTAGGATTTTAAGTCTTTTAAAAATTTTGCCTATAAAAGGCCCCCTATTGTACTCTATTTTGAAAGATCATGAATGAATGAATTAAGTATTGTTCAATACTTTGTGAGGCTTTTGCTTCTTTGTGTTCTCTGAGAGTTCACGTGACTTATCAAAGGATTGGTCTTCCTTTGTGGCGTCTTGAGGCTAGGGTTACAAGAGACAGGTTCTCTTAAGGTCTTTCCTTTGACTAACATTCTTGTTTCTAGCCGGTCCCGAGCAAAGTTTCTAATTGTTAAAGGTTCTCTAGGACATGTTCCTAATGGGTCTTACATCAAGTCTTCAAAGCGTCACCCTATAAGAATTCTGGCAAGGAAGAGTGACTAATCATATTTTGAACCATGTCCATTAGGGTACGATTACGTCTCTCTGCAACCTCATTTTATTGTGGGGTCCCAGGCATTGTATACTGGGCTTCAATGCCATGTTTTTGTAGAAACAAAGCAAATGGACCTGGATTCCTTCTTGCCTCAGTATACCTTCCATAATACTTTCCTCCTTTATCTGATCTTACACATTTTATGGCCCTACCAGTATTCAATTCAACTACTGCCTTAAAATTCTTAAAGGCATCCAGTGATTCTGACTTTTCACGTAGAAGATCAATCCAATCATGTCTAGAATAATCATCTATAAAGATAAAATAGTATTTGAATCTGCCTATAGCCGTAGGTGTAATGGGCCCACATATGTCAATATGAATTAGGTCTAAAATATTCTCAAACCTATTTACCCCTTTGTTTCTAGCTCTAGCGAGAAGTTTTCCCTTAATACAGTCAATACAAGTTTCAAAATCTGAAAAATCCAAATTTTGTAATACACCTTGTTTGACTAGCCTTTCCAATCTTTCTCTAGAGACGTCGCCCAAACGTCGATGCCACAAAATAGAAGAATTTTCATTAATTCTTGGGCGTTTGTGCCCAATTGCAAATTAATGCGAGCATTAGAAGATTCGACAGGATAATCATTTAAGTTCAAACTATATAATCCATTTTGTAAAGTGACAGTACCAACAACAATAGAATTATAATAGATGTCAATATTTCCATTTCATTGCCGAAAGGAATAACCACAATTATCTAAAACTGAACTAGGAATTAAATTCCTCCTTGCAGAAGGTATATAAACGACATTGTTCAAATTCATAACATGTCCAAAAGACAAATGTAAAGAAACTTGTCCAATGCATTCCACCACAACCTTGCTGCCTTCAATTCCCAAGATAGCCTTATCTCTCTCACTTGGGATCCTCCTGTTTCTGAGCCCCTGTAAGGAATTCGCAACATGGATAGTTGCACCAGAATCCAACCACAAAAAATTAGAAAATGTTTCAAGACTATTGGATTCAAAACACACTAGAGTTAGAAGGGTAACAACAGAAGATGTACCTTCTCTCTCATGCTTGTTCTTCAATTTATAACAATTAGATATCTTATAACCAACCAACTTACAATAATGGCAATTACCTTTGAATTTCTTTTATGGGCCCTTACCATTTTCACCATTTTTCTTAAACCTAGGTTTTTTTGAACTTTTATTTTTCTAGCCTTTTTCCTTTCTTATCACTACCACCTGACTTGCTATTTGAAATGTGAGACAAATAATTCACAGATAGTGTGAGGATTGTTCTTCTTGATCGCCTCTTCTTCTTGAGTTACAATGGATATCATCTGATCAATTGACCACTCTGCTGCTTATGAATTATAAGAAGTTCTCAAGAATGTATATTCTGATGGTAATGATTGAAGGACTCGGTAAGGTACTTTCTCCCATGTCAACCCCATATGATTTAAGCTTGTTATAATAGTGGATAAGCTTCATGATGTGTGCTCTGACCCCTGACACCCCATCATAACGGGTGTTGTCAAGCAACGAAAGATAATAGACCTTCTGAGTTTTGTCAAGTCTCATAAATTTCTCCCCAACTTCATTCATGTATTCTAATGCAATGTCTTTGTTTGGAATGCTCTCTCTAATTCCCTTCTCAATAGTGTACTTAATCCTGTTTGGCTCATACCAGTGCTTATGATAGGTCTTATCAGCAAAACTAGACTCAAGTGTGAGATTTCTTGGTTTAGGTTCTCTGAGTGCCAAATCTTTTTTTGAAATTGTTAAGTATATGTTTAAAGACTCTTTCCAGTTATCATAATTCGTACCATCAAGAGTTTTCACCACAGATAGTTGCTGGAAAGCAAGAACTGAAATAATCAAAATTTAGGAAATAATTAATTATGTGTGCACAACATAATTATAATGCAAGATTCCCAATCAAGATTCAGTTAAGCAACTATGCACCAAGTGGTGTTTAGTCAAACTTACATATACTATAAGGTTTAGGCCTTCAAAGAGTCTACATAAGATGCATTCAATATAGCCATACCGAGAGGGCATAAGAAATATTGAAAAAACATAAAAAAATGCTACTTGCCTATCCAGAAGAGTCAAATCCTAATAATGTTACACCGATAGGGTGTATCCATCATCAATATAGTCCATTACCAGACATTTACTAATTAGAATACTTCCATGGTTGGTTCCATGGTAAGAGGTATAACCATCAAATATAAAATTAGCTTATTACTTTGCAAAACGTCAATTTTAAAGGTTCAAGAATTTATTTAATATGACCACCTTTATAATTAGGGAGTGTGGTTTATCACCAAAATACATAATATTGTAAGGTACATGTATGAATTTTCTCAGGTAAAAATTCAATAAATAAAGTATATTTTATTTGTTGTAGAAATATTCTAAAATTCAGAATAAATATTTCATGGCCCAAAAAAATTATAGAAAAATAATATTTCAATAGAATATGCAAAACAATTAGGATTGGACTTAACGCTAGGCCAAAAGACCCAGCGCATGACTTACACGCGCTCCCATGCACGTGGGAGCGCTAGTGGGCATGTGGGCTGGAGCTGGTCTTCTTCCTCCAACTCCAGCCGCACGACAATGGCAATTTTACCGCCATTGTTGAATCCTAAAGCTTCGTAATCAATCTTCTTTCGTAGATTTAACATTACAAAATGCTTTATAGCAACAATTCAATTTAGATATATCAAATAATTGGAGAAAATAAGCATGAGAAGGCTTCAAACAAAGGGCTTAAAATTTTGAAAAAAAAGACTTTCGATTTATAGGTTTATAAGCACTTTTATTCCAATTGAATTATGATTCTTGTTCATATGAGCGGGTGGAAGGTTCAAATAACATTTAATTTCATTATTATCAGAAGGAAGAACAAATTTGAAGATTCGAAACGAAGCATAAACTCAAATAGATAATCCAATGAATTACGGGTGAGAAAGTCCAAATTCAATGAAATTAAGCATGTCAATCATGTCAGGGAACTAATATACAACATTAATTTTGATTGATTTTGCATAATTAATCCAAATTCAAGAAATCCCAATTTCTAGGGCTTTAAGTTAAAAAATTAGGTCCTTTTTTTTTGTTAATCAATACAATCAAATAAAAAGAAATTATGTTATCAACAATGCTCTGATACCATATGTTGACAACATAAATCATAATAATATTTGATAGTCAAAGTAAATAGAGGAATTGCATACCTGACGAGAAGTCCATTGATGTACTTGTTAGTCTATAAACAAAAGGGAAGATTACACAACCTATTTTGCCCCTTAGAATTTCAGAATGGAAAAGAAGAGAGAGTTCATACAGTTTCTAATATGATGCTTGTATTTATAATTAACTGCCTTCTTATCTTCTCCATATGGATCAGTCCTATGATATGAAACTACTGACCACTAAAGATATGTAGGTTGGGGTCTTATCCCAATAGATAAGTATGTAATATGATCTATCATAAATTACATACTTTTAAAAAAAACCCAATCTGTTTAAGACCCAATTATCAAATACAAAACTAATTGTTTAAAAAGATAATATATATCATTATCTTATAATTAATTAATGTTAATCCATATTAAATATTAATTTATAAAGAAATTAATCTAACAGCTAATGCCCGAATATCTTTTTGAGCGATCGATGGTGAGGAAGTCGTGGAAAAATATCTCTTAGCATTATCTTCAAACTATAGAAGGCTTTGCTAAACAGGAAATTAGCCACAATGCCTTCTCATCATAGTTTTTTATAACACTATTCTAATGCCACGAAGATCACATTTTTTGGTGTATACAACTTCTGCAATTACCCAAAAAATGAAGGAAAGTTTGTAAACAAAATTAGTATTTCATGTAATGTAATAATTAAACAACATCGACAGAGAGAGAGAGAGAGAGAGAAACTTTGAGTTCATTCAGTAATATAAGAGGCATTTCAAGACTAAAAAGTTTGAGTTCCAATTTTAATCGAAGTTAAATTTAAAAAAATAAAAATAAAAAAGAACGGTAGGAATTTTGGACTATCATAATATATACATCGGTAGAAAATCATATTCTATCATCACGATAGTTGATGGAACTATAATTAAACCATCCATGGCGGATGGTTAAATCATTCACTAAGACCCTTTTTTTTGTAGTAAATTTCACAACTATTGTAGTTGTATAATTAGATAGTTTTGGGTGAAAACTGGTTTTATAGACCATGTGATGGTCATGTGTATCTATTTTATGGTTTTTCAGAAAAATGTTGAAATTGTTGGCTCGTTGTACAATTTAGGAATCTCCAATTTTTATAGAAGACTTTGCCGGATTTTTGGCAATTTCTAATAGAATTATATGAATTGATTGGATATTTTAAATAATTGTCAAACTGTAGTGCTCATTCATTTAGCTTGTTAAACCAAGTTAACTTAATGTTTCTTTAGTATATGAATTTTTCTCGGCTAATTACAATAGTAAAATATTGGAACTTACAAACCAAATTTACTTTATCGATTTAAGAGGATTGCAATTAAAATCGCTAATAATTAATATAACAGCATATTGAGTTAAGTTGGTTGAATTCTTTATATCCTACTCAATGCACATCCTTTATAGTTATTTCCGAAGCCAAAGACTTGCCGGGGGAGCCGCAGTTGATGACCACGTGAGATGCGGTCACGGGGTGGCCCCAACGCGTGAAATAGTTAAATTTTGAGAAAATTATAATTTAGGATCTATTAAAAATATTTTTATTCAAGAATTTTAAAATTTAAAATTATTTTGAAAGACTCCAAAATTAAAAATTTTAATTTAAGATCTTAAACTGTAATTTTTTTATACAGTTTAAATTTTTAATCTTAAAATCCTTTTATATAATTTTAAATTTAAGATTCTTTTATATAAAATGTTTCTCACTGCATTTCACCAGTTTAAGGTCCTATACTTAAAGACTTTAAATTTAAGATTCTTAACATTTTGATCATGAACTATAATTTTGTTGTAAATTTCTCACTTCACCACTTTTCACCCTTTTAAAAAAAAAAAATTTCCTCGTTGCTCTTCACTACTTTAAATGAATCCTCACCTCAAAGCATTTTCATTCAAATATCTTTAACGTAGAATTATAATTTATAATTTTGTCTTAAATTTTTGGCATATAATACGACTCGTCAATTAGTCAACTGAAAACAAAAGTCTAATCGCCATCATGGAGTGGTCTCAAACCATTATTTTTAACGCATGAGGCTGGCGTAGGTTCCAAGTGATGGTAACATTGCCTTACACACGTATAAATATACAATTTCTTATTATGTTCACAAAATATAGAATTTCTTATTTAAGAATTTGAAATAATATTTTCATAAGGTATAGTTATTTAATAGTTAAATTACGTTTGGTTCATGGCTTAAAAGTTTGTAATTAATTCTTTATAAATTTAATTTTTTAATTAATACTATTGTTAAATATATTGTTGAAGTGGCCAACTGATTGTTATTTTTGTACTTCATATATACATGATTCATACTAATTTACCCAAGTGACATAATATATAAGATGCATCATATACTAATTATGTAAGTAAATTTCACTATATAATTTATGTTTACTTTAATTTTTTGTTGGCATGAATTATATAATCTATTTTTAAAAATGTTAAAATGACATATAATTGATTACATTAATCGAATTTAATGGCAGACTGATAAAAACTTAATGACAAAAATTAAATTAAATTTAAAAAATCCACTGAAAAATGTTAAACTATAAAAATTAAATTGAAAATTTGAATAAATCTACATAGACCAACCAAATTCTTTAACCTTATTTTATTTTTTAAATACTACATGAGTCTATACTCTCTCGGTTTTTTTTTTCTTTATATAAATTGCTCAATGTCAAGACCAAGTCATGATTTATTTTCTTGGTCAATTGTATATGTAGTAATCAACTCAATTGTCCAACAATTTAAAGGCACCATTTTCTGCATGCGGCTGAAATCACTTGCGTGGAATTAACGACCAAAGTGTGAGAAGGGCACCATAATTGAGTTTGAATGTTCAAAATTCAAAATATAAGGACATGACGGCTTTATTTTTTTTTTTTTTTCCCGAGCTGAAAATTATATCATACTTTCAGAGGTTTCAAATTTTGTGTTACATATTAGCCACGCCCATGAAATATATGAACTTTAAAAGATGCACAATTGAATCACACAAAATATTGCATTCCCAAAACATTTTCTACGCTCTATTTGAGTACTCATCTAACATGTTGGCGTTTATTTCTACACATCTTACTTTTTTTTTGGGGCTAGGCCTGCGGTTTGATTAATAAATCAGTTGCTGAGAGAAAAAAGTGATTTTTTTTTCCTTCTAATCATAAGAGAATAAATAGCCATAATTTATTAGTATGTGGGAAGAACTACATTTCTTTTTTATTAAGAAATAATGCAATTTTAGTTGATCAGATATAACGAGTGCAATTCTCTTTTTTTTTTTGAGTTTTACATTTAGTATAAACAAAAAAAAAATATTTTTTTTTAATATTTTTATCTTTTATTTTCCGTATATAACGTGCTTTGTTCCCATGCACAAATAAAAGTAAGTCCCTAGCTTGCTGAGAAAATGAGCCAGTGAAGACTTGGACCATTGATGTTTGCTTGAGTAAAAAATGTGGCATTCACAAAACCAAAAGGAATTAAAGGAGAAAAGTAAGTTGATGCAGACTTCAATTCCAGTAGACTTGCATTGAACCTTCACTTGTCGCATCCTTGTGTAGTGTGTTTGAAAAATGTTAAAATTTAATGTTAAAACCAAAATTTGTTTATACTTTTACTTTATTATTGTGATAAGTTGATGGGGGCCTTCAAAGTGGTTTTGTACTTAGTATATCTGGATTGCTCAAATGATAAAATTTAAGGATAATTCTTAAATATTTATTATCAACTTTTTAGAAAAAATATAACAAGCCAAATTTCTTTTATAACCAAATATCATATGATTTTGGCCTTTTTAAAATTGTCTTTCACATATTATATTTTTGCTAGAAAAGCAAACTAATAAAAAAAATTTCCCTAAATTTTGTTCTCGTTAAAAACCTAAACCAATCTGATCAAGTTGAAACTTAATTTTGACCCACGCTGTTGGTCTGATTTGGTTTTCCAAGTCTATTTAGGTTAGTTTGGTTTACAACTTTTCAAAAAACTTTGAATTTAGATGATCAAATTTTTAAACCAATATGACCCAATTCAATATGATCATATAGTAAAACATGATACATTGATACTTGTTCACAATTATTGTTGAATAATATTTTTGGAGGAAGTCTCTGTTTTTCAGTCTTTTTCTAATTGTATAGTGGTTTAATTAGTAAAACTCAGATAAATTCTAAAGACTAAATAATTTATTTTCTCTTAAATTAATGATGTAATGACTGATCAATAGAATTCAATTACAAGTATAAAAAAAGGGCAAACCAAAAGAAAAATCTCAATCGAAAAATTAACCAAACTCAACCTGAAGTTTTTATGATTTGAGTTAACCAATTTATAATTCCCTTTGATTTTGGTTGGTTTGATTTAAATGCTAATATATATATATATATATATATATATATTGGGTTATAATTGAGCCTCAAACCAACCCAACCATGTACACACCTAGATTATTTAGTAGACTGGAGAGCTAAAAAAATGAAAATGACATAGATTAAAGGTAATATTAAGAAAAACTTAAACTCTTTTATTATTTTTCTTTTTGGGAGATTGATAATAATTTATTAATTATTATTATTATTATTATTATTATTATTATTATTATTATTATTATTATTATATACAAATTTTAAAATGATTCAACAATGAAAATTTTGAATTCTCTAACCTTAATTGAAAGATAATGCTTTTAATGACAAGACATTGTCTCTTGGTTCAGCTGGGCAAGCCATATGTGTTGAGTTGTTAATGTATGTGATGGGCTATTGAATATGTTCTTAGTCACAATCTCACACAATGAAATACAATAATAATTTATTTATGCTTTTAATTAATGACTCTTAAAATTCAAACAAAAATTCAAAGGTCCGTCATTTTTAATATAATGGTCTTCGTATTTTTGAATGGTTCTATTGGCGCTAGGCTACCACAGAACTTCATTGAAGAAGCATCACAACTCAACTTTAGTGGAATAATTGATCTTATAATTCAACACTTGGAGTGTAAGATGGGATAAGGGCCTACAAGAGAATTTATTTTTAAGATTTTTAAAACTTTTCATAGATTATAGCAATTTTAAGAGACATCTTAAAAAAAAATTTTCAAACAATTGTGACCAATAAAATATTTTTTTTCTTTTTTGTTTTGAAAATTCAAAGTACAAGAAATCAAAAGCCCGTTGTTAAATCTTTTGGATTGAGTAGGTTTCATGGGACTAGGCATAAATTTAACGTGTGAGGCGGGCACAATTAAAATAAAAATCATGTGAAATTTTGAAAAAGTACTGATACAATTACAATAAGAAGAAAGTAAGTAATGGGTTAATCTTTGGATTTTTTGCATTTAGTAAAAAAATGCATAGCATGCAAGTGAAGAAAAATAGGGGGGAAAAAAAGAGAAAGAGTGGATGAAAAGAGAGAAAATAACTTTATATATATCTTCACTACTTTTTTTTTTTCTCTTATTGCACACAATGTAATATTATCACTCATTAAAGTCTAAAAAGTCAATCTTTAACGTGGAAGCAATTAATGACACTTTTAATGTATATTTGAGAGTTGTAAACAAAAAATAAAAACAAAATAAAATAATAAAATAATCTCCTTATCTTTATTTTGTAACAAGGGAAAATATTCGTTTTTGTAAAAGGATAAAAATTCCTAAAATGGAGGTTCCAATTTGGATAACAAAGAGCATATTTACATAATCTTTAATTGTGAGGACATCTTAACTCTTCTTTTAAAAATTAATAATAGGGCTAACCAAATGAAATATTGTTACATTTGGATACTAAAGAGACACGGTGACTGTAATTTTTTTTCTCTTGAGTTAAGAATTAAATCATAATTTTAAGGGTTTCAAACTTTGTGTTGCACAATTGGCCATATGGAATATATGAATTCTCAAAGATGCATATTTGATTCACACAAAATATTGCATTACCAAGATATTTCCGATGCTTTATTAATTTAGTACTCATCAAACACGTTGGTGTTTACTTCGACTAATAAATTAGTTGCTCAGAGAAAATGTGGTTTTTTTTTAATTTCTCTTCTAATTCTAAAAGAATAAATTGTCCTAATTCTTGGGGAGATAACTATATCCCTTCTTGACCAAAAAACTAATCCAATATTTGTTCATAAGATATAATGCATGTAAATTAATTTTAGTAAAAACAAAATTAGTTATATATATATATATATATATATTTTTTTTTTTTGGGTCGTGCTTGGTTCTTATTCACAATCTAGCTTGTAGAGAAAATGAGCCAGCGAAGACTTGGACCTTTGATGTTTACTTGACTGAAAAAATGGGGCATTGACAAAACCAGCTAGGAATTAAAGGAGGAGAATAAGTTGACATAGACTTCGATTCCAATAGACTTGCATGGAACCTTCACTTGTAACATCTATATGTCACATTTTAGTAAATAGACATTAAGTTCATAAACTGGGCCTTGCTTTAGGCTCTATTTCGTTGGGGGGGTTTTTGGAGGAGAGGGGAAGTGAGGGGGGGGGGGGAGGTGAGGACTTGAATGACCATGTGTTGCCAAGGGGACACGTGGCTCACTTGGATTGGTTTGGAACTGAAAGGCACATTAAATAAAATGTGAATGAGGTTCCGCTAGGATGAACAATATTTCGGGGAGGAAAAGGACGAAATATTTGGTGATGTGCTGTAATCCTATTGGCCCGCATGGAGAGTGGAGGATTAGGGTGTTGTCACGTTTGCGTGAATAGTTTCTAACATAGTCATTGCGACCCACTGCCCTTGAATCCGTAGGAGGTCCGGTTAGGGTAAATAGTAATAGTTATTTACTGTAGCTTGCCAGGAAATTTCAAGTCATTGCTAGGTAGATGTTGGAAGGAAGTTTTGTAACTGGGCCACAATTTTTTTGACTTGGGCTCCTTAGATTGGCCCTCGCTTTATTGACCCACTGAATTGGGCCATGAACCTTAATGTCAAGCTGAATGGGCTTGAGATCCCTGCTATTGCTTTTTGGGCCACGTCACTGAAATGTGCATTGGGTCGAGCCTAAAGGCAATTGCTCTCTAGGTGAACAAGCTATAGAAGCAAATTATTAGCATGTTTGGTTCAGCTTTTTTTTTTTCACCCAAACCATGGTTTTGGCCAAAAGCTATAACTTGTTGCTTTGGCCAAAATCATGGTTTGGGTGAAAAAAAAGTTGAACCAAACATGCTATATATCCTATTTGTTACATCCCAAAAGCAATAATTATCGACATGGAGTAGGAGATGATCTCACGTCTATAAACCTAAATGACATAAATTCTCAGTCTCTTATTATTTTGGTTGAAGATCTCAAAAAATAGCCATAGAATAACACTTCAATCACAAATCAAGTTTTATTTGTATAAATCACATCATAGTTAAACATTTATTTTATTTCCTATGAAAAAAAATGGGCAAAGTGCCTCTTACAAATAGGATATTCCTAATTACATACAATAGTCAATCAGACAAGGGTAACAAGCGAGCTTTGCTCTCCAATTGTTAATGCACAACGCAGAGTTTACATTCATATTATGAGGAATTGGCTTTAAAGTATGAACTTATATATATATATATATATATGGATCACAGACCACTAATACCAAACAATCAACGGTTAGCTCTTCACTAACAACACGCTCAAGTTTCTGCTACTAAAAAAAAACAGAGGCATTTTTTGGCAGTTTTAACTGCCACTAAATGCTACTAGCGACGGTTGCTTAACCATTACTATTGTATCATCAACATGCAATTTGCAATGGTTATCATCCAACTGTTGGAATAATTGCCACTAATTAATGGCAACATTAGTTTACATTTACTGACAGTTTTTGGCCACCAATAATATAACCAAAGATTTAGTCTTGATGTCTATAAACTAGCAATTCCTTACCTCTGCAAATTGTTTAGTTTGTTATTTAGCAAAGATTTAAATAACCATCACTAATTGCAATTAATTTTGTGTTTTAAAATATTTATTAATACTAGTTATGAACCTGATCATACATTTATTAAAATCATTTTTTAAAATTATCAATCATTGCTAAATCTCAAAATATATGTTTAATATAATTATTAAAGAAATACAACTCATACATTAATCTTTGAAATAAAAATTGTAAATACAACAAAATCTTAATAGTGATTTAAGTTAATAAGTTGTTTATGCATAATATTGTTTAGCTAAACATTTGAAAATAGAAAAAACAACACATGCAAAGCATTTTATGGAACTAATAATATTAATTCCAGGAGAATCAAGTGTGAATAACAACTAATAGCAACTCAACGTCGGCAGTGACGTCACAGTGGCGGAAAAGTAATGGCAAAACCATGGGAGGGAGATGCACGAAAACAAAGGGGGTGGGGCACCGAGTTGCAGTGAGAGAACAGGGAAAAAGAAAGAAGAAAAGAAAGGGAAAAAAAAAAAGAGAAAAAAGCAGGAATATAAAGTGATTTTTTTTCACTAGGTTTAAATATTTAGTGGCACAAAAATTAAAGAAATTTTTTTTAACACATTCTTTTGCTCCTTGAGATAATTTTTTTTAAGTTTAAGAAAATCTTAAAAATAGTTAAACCTCATTTTCCATCAAAGAAAATCCTAAGGTGCTTAATTTATTTATTTACTAATAAATATATATATGTATATTTATTATTTTTATTTTTATTTTGTACATATATATTTTGGGTTATTACAAGATTCTTATGATCCTCTTCTCTTCTATGTTTATATTCCTTACAACTCTAATGGGATACCATATTTTGTCAAAGAATAGTGCTTCTTAAAAACTAGGCAAAAAATATTCAAAGAAAGAGCTTTTCGATGACTTTCATTTTAATACAAATTACGTTAATCTGCATCATTAAGAATTTAGAATGAAACGTATAAATATGTTCAAACATGGATCTTGTTAAATATAGTACCACTGTAAATATGATGTACACTTTTATAAACTTAAAAACGCAAATAGAGAATAGAGTGCTCTGCCTCCTTGAGTTGAGATATTATTAAATTCTCCCTTCATCATTTTTTTTTCGCTTAACTTTAATTTTGGGTTTTTATATAAATAACTTGTAGATTTCATGATTCAACTGTTATAAATGACATATTAACGACAGAAGTTTTTAAAATATATATATTATTTGGTTTACCTAATGATAAATATAGAAGATCAAATGGCATTGCGGAAATAAGAATGAAAAAGAAGGCTTTGCTAAACACGAAATTAGCCACAATGCCTTCTCGTCATAGTTTTTAATAACACTATTCCAAAGTTCCTTTTTTTTTTTTTTGGTGTATGCAACTCCTGCAATGACCCAAAAAAAATTAAGGAAGGTTTGTAAACAAAATTAGTATTTCACATAATATAATAATTAAACAACATGGAGAGAGAAAGAAAAACTTTGAGTTCATCCAGTGGTGTAAGGGTCATCTCAAGAATAAAAACTTTGAGTTCTAATTTCAATCGAAATTAAATTCAGAAAAAAAAAGAACGGTAAGAATTTTGGGCTATCATTGTATACACTGGCAGAAAATCATATTCCATTATCCCAGTAGTTGATGGGAACTGTGATTAAACCATTTTTCTTTTAGTGAATTTCACAACTACTGTAGTTGTATGATTGTGTTGTTTTGGATGAAAACTAGTTTTATAGGCTTGTGATGGCCATGTGTATTATAATTGTTTTTTATGGTTTTTTAGAAAATTGTTGAAATTGTTGACTAGTTGTACAATTTAGGAACGTCCAATTTTTATTGAAAACTCTATTGGGTTTTTGGCAACCTCTAACAGATTTATATGAATTGATTTTGCATTTTAAATAAATGGTTAAACTGTAGTAATTGTGCACTAAGCTTGTTAAACTAAGTTAGCTTAATATTTGCTTAGTGTATACACTAATTTAATTAACTACCGGAGATTTTGGAATATCACAATGTTAAAATTAACTAAAAGGATTTAACTGCTTAATCGTTTTTTAGGGTAAGACAACGAGGCAAAGCTCAAACTATAATAAAATTTTATGAAGCACAAATTAAAGTATTCTTTGCTCTAATAATCCTTATTACTGGGTTTTTCTAAAAGTGACTATGCATCAAATGTGAATCTCCAAAGTAAAGTAGAGTTGGATTCGACCGACAAAAAATTAAAAAAAAAAAAAGGTAGAGTTTGTAAACCATATGTCTTTGAAAATGTAAATAACGGAAAGAAAAGTTTGACGGCTTCTAGTTTTTGCTACTCAAAATTTTGAAGGTTCAAAAAGAGTTTATAGTGATACGTAGAGTCATAGTATATTAATTGGAAGTGGAGGAGCAAAAGTGGTTTAAAGCAAATGTCAAGGAAAGAGACGCAATCGGCAGATTCAATTAAAAATTTGATCGAGCGACATATTTAATATTCTATTCAGGATGGAAAAAAAGAAATTAGTACTTGTATTTAAGTTTTATTAAAGCTATTTATTTAGAAATGACAGTTCAAATAAGCCTATTATCGGTCTTTATAATATTCTAAAATATTACTATAAAATAGTAAGTGCACACCGCTCAAAGTGGCATATGCCTATTTTTGGAAGGCTTACGCCATTTGGAGAAGGTCCAACAATTCTAATTTTTTAAAATAATTCTGAGGTGCTCGTGTATGCATATTTAATTATGATGGCTAGATAATTTGGATTCTCTTCTGTAGGGAGGTGTGTTCACATTTTTTTATTTTCTTTTTTATCACTTTTTATTTTTATTTTTTTAATGAAACCACGTCTTACTCACACTGATTAAGAGATAATTTCTATTGGATGGTTAGATTTGTTTCATACAGCTATCTTAATTGTTAAGTATATGTGCACTAAGTATATACAAAATTTCTCTTAATCTCAATTCCTTTTTTCAAGATTTTTAAAATAATGCCTAAATGCCTTATGTTGCTTCTATGTGGTCCTTGTTGCAGATAGCAAAGTATGCAATTAATTATTCTGTGTTCTATTTCAAGAATGGGGTTCTTCACAACAAAAAGGACTAAATACATAGGTTTGCAATGATTAGAGGATTGGGACAATAAAATCTCCATGCAAGTTCTCATAGAACAGATCAGCTATTATGTTTATCAATCAATCAATGAGAGTTTATATCCCACTCAATTTATCACCCTAGTCCCCAACTGGAATTTAACAAACTAGTTCTACTCTCAATTCATCAATTTAAAAGGATTTAAGGCAATATAAGTTGATTCCATAACAAAGCATAGCTCACAAGCAAAAGACATTACCAATTTCACATCAATCACAGCACTAGATAGTAATTACAGCTGTTGTGTAATTTTTCACTGCAATGCATCAAAAATTTTCACTGTTGTGTTCTTGGTTAAAAACAGTGGAGGGAGCAAGAGCCACAATGAATGGCAGCTAGACTAAGCTAGGTCACAATGGGAAGAAGGGAGGTGATTTGCAGAAGTGATGCAAAGGAATAAGGAATTAAGGAAGAAGAAAGAAGCGAATATTGGGGAAGAAGAAGAAAAAGAGGGGAAAAATGAAATGAGGGATAGATACATGATGTTTTGATATTAGTTTCAAAGTGTGACGTAAGAACAATCCTTCAAATGAGTGAAAAGTGGAAGAAAATCCCCTTAAAGTTTACACTATCTAAGGACATCTTACTTTAAGGTTTTAAAAAATAAAAAGAGTCTTGC